>JASJET010000118.1:5000-605000 GCA_034092305.1 Diaprepes abbreviatus | reverse complement strand
AGGTTGTATATTGTCACCTTTACTATTTAACGCTTATTCTGAAGAGGTCATATTGGAAAGTCTTGAATCTGAAACAGCAGGGATAAAAGTAAACGGAGTTTTAACCAACAATATTAGGTATGCAGATGACACCGTAATAATAGCTGATAGTTTGAAAGACCTAGAAAAGATAATGAATAAGATATTGAAAGTCAGTGGAGAATATGGACTCTTTCTTAACACGAAAAAGACCAAGTTCATGATAATTAGTAAAAACAACACCAATAATAATGGAACCCTAATGGTAGGAGGCCAGCACATAGAAAGAGTTAAGAAATACACTTACTTAGGAACCCTAATAACAGAAAATAATGACTATACCGTCGAAATAAAAACCAGAATCGAGAAAGCACGTGCCAACTTTATTAGAATGAAAAAGGTTATCTGCAGCAAAGATCTAACTTTAGCCCTGAAAATACGACTGACTAAATGTTACGTATATAGTGTTCTACATTATGGAATGGAAGCATGGACACTGAATCGAGAGGCAATGAGAAGACTTAACTCTTTTGAGATGTGGACCTATAGAAGAATTCAGAGGATTTCGTGGGTGGATCGAGTTACGAACGCCGAAGTGTTGAGAAGAATGGGGAAAGAAAAGGAAGTCGAGATAATAGTAAAACAGAGAAAACTGCAATATTTCGGACACATTATGCGAGGAGAAAGGTACAGCATCTTACGGCTCATAATCCAGGGCAAAATAAGTGGCAGAAGAGGCGTGGGACGACGACGAATTTCATGGCTAAAAAACCTAAGGGAATGGTTTGGATGCAGTTCAAAACAACTATTTAGAGCAACTGCCTCAAAAATTAAAATAGCTATTATGATTGCCAACCTCCGCAATGGAGAAGGCACTTGAAGAAGAAGAAGATAATGTCATAGCTAAGAAATCTTCGTAAGTGGTTCGGAATTTAGTCCATCGATTTATTTAGAGCTACCATATTTAAAATCCGAACAGTCCTGATTATTTCTGCCTCTGGAAAAAAATTATTTAGAGTATTAGTGTTATTTTAACCTCTTTGACAGGTTAACAAGAAGTTAGGAGATATTTGCCCGGATCTCTTTCTAAAAGTTTATGTGATTTTTTGAATATGTATTTTTTTATAGTGTATCAATTATAAGGTCAATCAATTTAGGGGATTATAATAATTTGAATAATTTTTAGGTATGCCACAAAATTATAGCCAATAATACCAATCTTAAAAAACACATGCGCGTACATACCGGAGAAAAAAGATTTTGTTGCGATTTATGTGGGAAAGCTTTTTCAGAAAAAAAGTACCTTAAAAAGCACCAAAATGTACACTTGAAAGAAAGAGTGAGAAAAGTGCGAAAAGTTATTGAAATAGAAAATTACAAAAATGAAGATAGTAGTTCCACTGGTTTTGTCGAGGAAGATGACCAAACTGAATTAAATGGTCAATCTGTTGAATATATTATCGATGGTTACGAGGTTGATGATGATGTTCAAGAAGGCACATTTTATTTTACCGTTGACTAGTTCTGTTTTCTGTAATTTTTAGTTGAGTTTTTTTCGAATTTAATTTGAATTGTGAATGTAATTTATTACTCGTTATTTCTTAATAGGTTAGTCACATGCTTAACACTAAGATTTTTTAGTGTTCATTTTTCTATTAGTCTTATTTCAAATGATATTTTTGTAAAAATAAAACAGATTTTATTGTATGTTCGTGTTTTTTTTTAAATTAAGGTAGTTGATTTTAAAATATCTCGGAGAAGACAAATTCTTCAGATGATTGATTAAAAATGTTTTTTTTCAACTCGTATTTATTATTTTATCAGCTAACAATGCTCAACAATGACAATTAGCTCTCACAAATAAATAATATGTTGATATGAATTTTTTTTTTCATTAGTTTAGCTATTCTATTACAGCTTCTGTGACATTTATCGACGGCACACAGAATAGTTAAACTTATTTTGTGTTTAATTAGTTATAATTAATTTCTACTACCTTTGTGAAAAGACGGAGTTAAAAAATTAAATTTTAAATAAAGACAGATAAAGTCATAGCAATAATATAAAAAAGGAGTATTTTTTTACTAAATTTAGACGCATGTTTTTTGAAACAGTTTGTATTTTTCCACATATACTATACTAATTTTTTAAAGGTTTTTTGTAGAAAATTTTCAGGAAACACATATACAAGAAAGTACTTTACTGATTCATTGCAGATATAATTCCATTGCAGCTTTGTGGGTGCCCACATTTCCGAAGAGGAGGCCGATACGAAAAAAGTTTTTATGACCTTGTATGAAAAAAAAAACACCTGAAAGGATTCAGGTGTTTTTTTTCATATTTGGGGATTTTTCACGTTCTCTTGGGCACCCTATATAAATGCTGTTACTTTATGTAATTTAAGTTTAAAATCTATGTCCCATCAAATGTGATCTTAGTAAAAAAAATTTTTATTTTAAACACACAATTAATGTTGCATCAAAAATCACCTAAAGGGTGTTTTTATAGAGGTATAGAACTTTTAAATGGAATAAAATAAAGATGAATCTTTTAAATTGACATTAAATTTACTTTATTCGAAAGATAACCTTCTGGCATTATAATTTAAATATGACTTCTGGCATATGACCGCCACGGTTGGCTCGGACGTAGTCTAATCTGGAGGTCCAATTTTCGATGATTTTTTCCAACATTTGTGGCCGTATATCGGCAATAACGCGGCGAATGTTGTCCTCCAAGTGATCAATCGTTTCGGGCTTATCGGCGTAGACTAGCGACTTCACATATCCCCACAGAAAATAGTCTAGCGGCGTTAAGTCGTACGATCTTGGAGGCCAATTCACAGGTCCGAAACGTGAAACTATGCGGTTACCAAACGTTTCCTTCAATAAATCAATTGTGGCACGAGCTGTGTGACATGTTGCGCCGTCTTGTTGAAATCACAGCTCCTGCACATCATGGTTGTTCAATTGATGGACGAAAAAGTCAGTAATCATGGCTCTATCGCGGTCACCATTGACTGTAACGTTCTGACCAGCATCGTTTTTAAAGAAGTACGGACCAATGATTCCACCAGCCCATAAAGCACACCAAACAGTCAGTTTTTCTATATTTAACGGTGTCTCAACATACACTTGAGGATTATCATCACTCAAAATCCGGCAGTTTTGTTTATTGACGTATCCATTCAAACAAAAGTGAGCTTCATCGCTAAACAAAATTCGCTTATGAAAATCGGGATCAACGGCAATCTTGTTTTGGGCCCATTCACCGCCTTGCTAGTTGATCGTGTGGCTTCAATTCTTGCACGAGTTGGATTTTGTAAGCACGCAAACCAAGATCTTTCCGCAAAATCTTCCATAAAGTGAATGGACACATATCAAATTCCTGTGCACGATGGCGGATAGACTGATTCGGGTCTTCCTCTACGCTACGCTCTACAGCAGCAATGACTTCTTCTGTACGCACTGTACGACGTCTCTGTGGATGCGTATTATCATTTAGAGTAAATGTGGTGCGAAAACGTTCCATAGTTAATCGAATTAATTGCTCTGATAGACGATTATGTTGACCGTAAAATGGACGTAGTGCGCGATACGTATTTCGAACAGATCCATGATTTTCAAAATAAATTTGCACAATTTGGAAGCGTTGTTCAGGCGTCAGTCTATTCATGTTGAAATGCCAAACCAAACTAAACATAAATCACTTGACAGCTGACAAAATGGCCGCCAGTTAAAAAAGTGTTGCCAACTTAAAGTTCTATACCTCTATAAAAAACACCCGTTATAAATTTTTCGATGCTAAATAACTTTTTTTAATGTAAGATATGAGGGTTTATATACCAATTCAGTAGAATTTAATGTGGCATTAATTAATTATAAAATTAATTAAATGATTTTAGAGAAAAGAGACTAAACTTTTGAATTTTAAGTAAATTTAATAAATACCCTTTCTTTGTATGTAAGTAATATTTAAGTTTTTGATAAAATTATATTTTATATGGATTATGGTGGGTTTCCAGGTACTAGTTACAAAAACATATTTATTGTAAAGATACAGTTTTTACACTTTGATGAGGTAGATATAACTTTAAGTTCCATTTTGACTGAAACTTTGAGAAGAACTAACAGCCACGATATTGGAATCTTGTTCCAAGGTTATTTGCTACAGCCTATTAAAATATAAGAATAATTTATTGTTTCTTAGAATGCGTTTTTATTTATGTTATTTAGACTGGTTATGTAGACATTTCTGATCAAAGTATAATCTCATCCAAAGTATTTATATTTGTAAGACAACATTGTTCCTTTTCTTCATAAACCATGCCTTGTTAAAATGTCGATAATCCTCACTCGAGATTTCCCTCCCCTCTCAGATTCTGGTGTCCCATTTCCGTTCTGAGTAGAGTTCTTATTTACTTTATTTATATTGTAGTCATAGCAACTGAACTAGACTGCCTAGGATATCTTTAATGCAGTGGTTCTTCTTTACCTCCTGCATTCCCATGCCGATAACTTTTATTGTTCATCCACCTTGAGGGGTGATTTCTCATCCCTAAGACAAGGGAGTACCTTAATTTCTGACTAATGCTCCCCTTCAACTGAGGTTGTTGGTACTGGAGAAGGGGATAGCTTTTACCTGCACTTCTGGACTGTGGGGATACCCCTTCAAGATTACTTAAAATTTTAAATACAACTCCAATTTTAGTATCTTTTATTATTTATATTTTATATTAAATGTTTGCCTTTTTAAAACGTTAATGTATAGAAGAACTAAATATTGTAATCGTGTTTCAAACCTTCACAAATCTTATTGACTAAAAAATAACTTGTATTAATTTTAAGATTTTTGTTCAGATTAATTATTTATCAGATTCAAAGATTTCGCAGATGTATTCACCATTTATTATGGGTCGTGAACACACAAATCTAATGAAATATATCACCAAGCCAGTCAAAATAATAATAAGATCTATGAAGAAAAACCAGTTTAGTTTAGAAAATGATGAAATCGTAGATATTACTGAAGATTTAGAATCCCATCTAGGGTAAGAAAGTAAGTATAGAAAACCTGACTAACCTGTATTTTTTATTAACTTTTATACCACAAATAGAGTTGATGTAAAAAATGGCATCCGTGCGCAGAGCTCCAACAAAATCGAGTATTACCTGACTTCTGTCTGTAATATTTTTTCCTTATTGAATTGGATGCATTTATTAATAGCATAAATTTCTGCTTAGAAAATACTCGGTGATTTGTCCTGGTTCATACACTTCTATTCCTGCTCCCTTTGTTGTTTTAGAATCGTCTGTATGGTGCAGAAGAAAGACAAGACAAGATTTTCTTGTACATATACCATTTATACAGTTGTTAAGGAATTCATCTGCAGGAGGAAATAATATATTTATCTTTATGGGCATGGCAAATACTTGGCTATTGTTACTTAAAATTTGATATCAGAAATTGCTAAATAAAATTGTAATGTTACTGGTATAAATGTCTTCAACTTCTATTGAACAAAAAATTCCTAAATATGAAATAAAACACCAATTTTTTGATACAACTTATGTTAAGGGTATATTTAAGCCACTATCTTCTACGTTTTCATAAACAAATAAGACGGCAAAGAATCAAAAATTTTGACCTTGCGTCATTTCAATTTACTTATTATTCTTTCAAAAAATCATGTCTGATGGCATATTATCTTAGGGCAAGCAGTTATCTTTAAAATGAGCTATCAAACTATAATTCAATTTGTTGGGGCGTTGTGCGCTTATGCCTTTTTTGTTCCACTCTGGTTCTCTCTCCAAACTAGTTTCGACCACCTAATAGTCTCATCAGTGGAGCTGTAATGAACCGAGAGCAAAATGCACAGAAAACAACTGTTTACTTAAAATCCCCATATCGTAAAATATCGGCAAGATATTACCCGCAGAACTTGATGCCGTATTATTACAGTACAAATGAACATCTAAATATACCCCGGAGCGGTACGAAATGGTTATAAATAAAGAATTTCATGGTCTATGTAGTTGGAAAAGATATTTTATTCTCCTTACGATCGTTAAGAAAGGGGTCTGACAGTATATTTTCTGCGAATTCCACTCTGGTTCTCTCTCCATACTAGTTTCGACCACCCATTAGTGAAGCTTATGTATATATATATATATATATATATATATATATATATATATATATATATATATATATATATATATATATATAAATAATAAGAATCGAACATAAAACTCCGTTTCAACATCCCCGTATCCCGATATTTCTATTCCGAGATACTTAAACTTCATTTCCTGCTGCATAATTTTGTTGTCTATTTCTAGTTTGCATCTGAGTGGTGTTCTAGATGTAGTCATGGCTTTAGTTTTTGACGCTGATATATTCATGTTAAAGTTTTTCGCTGTTGTGTTAAATTGGTGCAGTAGTCTTTGCAAATCGTCTTCGCTTTCAGCTATTAACACTGCATCGTCGGCGTAGCACAGTATTTTGATTTCCATGTCTCCCATTTTATACCCTTTCAATCTACGCACCTGCTTTATCAACTCGTCCATGATGATGTTAAATAGTAGGGGGCTAAGAGAGTCACCTTGTCGGATGCCATTATTTACTTCTATTTTTTCGGTCAATTCACCGTTTATCCTAGCTTGAATCGTATTTGCCTGATATATATTTTCAGTCGTTTTGATAATGTTTTGAGGTATTTATCTGTCGTAAAGTAACTGTAATACATCCTCCAGCTGTATACGATCGAACGCCTTCTCTAGATCGATGAAACACATAAAGGCTGGACTTTTCAGTTATTTGTGTTATAACAAATATGGCATCCGTACATGACCTTCCCGACCGGAATCCCTGCTGTTCGTCTGCTTTTTTGTCGCCTTTTTTTGAATAGAAGTATTGTTGTGCTGGTCCTCCATTCATCGGGGATTCTATGATGGTATATGATTTTATTGATGAGAATTTTCAGTTATTCTGTCAGGCTCTCTCCTCCTTTTCCTGTTTTTTAGTTTTTTTTTAAGGCTAGTTCTACGTCTTCCTTCTTTACAAGTATATCTTCGTTAATTATAATTTCGGGTGTGTTAGGTTTGATTTCTGTCTGTTGTTGCTTATATAATTCCTTCAAGTAGTTCACCCAAGTTCCCTTCGGTATGCGGTTACTGCTAATTAACTCATGTGTTTCCTTTCTTTGGTCTCTGATCAGCCGCCATATTTGTTGCTGGAGTCCATAGAAGTCGCTTTCCATCCTTTTTGAAAAGGTTTCTCAGTGCTTGTTTTTAACTTGTCTCACTAATGTATTGGTGCTATTTCTAATTCTTTTGTACTCTAGATAATCTTCCGGAGACTGCGTTGTCCTGTATTTTAAGTAGACTCACTTTCTCTCTTTACATTGGTCCTTAGCTTCCTTACAGAACCAGGGGGTCTTGTTAGGTCCTCCTTTTCCTTGGTTTGTTTTTCGTGTTCCGAGTGCTTCAGTGGCTGCTTCGTTGATATTTCGCTTTAGTTTCTCCCATATTTGATATTTCTGTCGCAAAATTAAAATGTGGTAATGAATATACCAGTTTGTATAAGAAAATTATAAGAACTCTATTAAGAGATAAAAAAAAAACAAAGACAAACTGAATTATTGGGAAAAATTTGTCCTCTTACGAAAGGCTGTAAAATGTGAGAGGCTATGTCCACGCATGTGTTCTTGGATGATGCTGAATATGGGGGTGATGCTGATAAAGCTAATGCGTTCGCTAAGTATTCCCATTCAGTGTTCTCTGGTGATTCTAAATTTCTAAAAGAGAGTAGAAAAGCATCGTTCTGCTTCAGGCCATGTCATTGGAATAGTAATTAAAATTTTTAAAACTTTTAGAACATCACTAAATGTTTCACTTAGCTTAATATTTTGTGAAAGATAGTCATAAAGTACAAGAAGTCCCGAAATTGATCTAAATTCATCAGTTTCATATATGACGGTCAGTTCTGAACGGAGTTTTTGTTTGGGAAAACATGTATTGCATTCGACATACTGGCTGCTACCAAGTGGCCTATAAAGTTAAATCGTTCTTTTGCTTCCCGAGAAAACACCGCAGAATCATCGAGCTTACGTCGTTTTGAAGTAGATGAAGATGGCTCAACGTCGTTTGAGGTAATATTATTTCTAATTTCTGGTAATTTTGATTCAAATGATATTATTTTTTTTATTTCCGATAACGGCGCCAAATTATCTTGTTTGAAACTTACCAAATAACAAATGAACTTGAGGCGTTATTTTGTAAAATAAGCTTAACTATGAAACGAAACTCTTGCTTTAGAGAATTTTGACATTCCTTGATGATTGGTTCGTGCTACTAACGTTTTTACTCTCATCGAAGATTTTTTCCATTGTCTCTAGAATGCTGTCTCTCTCTAGAATTAAAACTGCATCTTGGAGCTGAACGAGGTAAGCGTTTGTTAACAATTTAATCTAGTATGGTGGTTCTATTTGAAAAAAAAACAAATCCTTTGTAAATTGGGAAAAATATGAATACATTTTATTGGCAGATGCAGGATTTAACATTACGAAATTTAATTGATGAACATAAGAATGCACTTAAGCAGCATGTTCTTGGTTTTTTTTTATAATTGCTTGCACCCCATTCGACGAGCCGCTCATGTTTTCTGAAAAATTAAAAGCGCTCACTTGGTTTTACTTACACATATAGGAAGATAGAGAGCAGGAACTTCATTACATTTAACTGCTCTTCTAGAATCTCCTACATGAGAATCATAAAAATGTCTGACACATACACGACGGTTTTAATAAATTCCTTCGTAACTCGGAATCCTTTGAATTCGGAAATCACCAAACATTTTAATCTCTTTAAAACATAAAAAAATATTGTGATCATACATAGTCACTTTCACAAAAATTAAAATACCGGTACAGTAAACATCACGCATAGAAATACCTACACGGTAGACACCACGGTTGCATTCTAACTTGAACTAAAGGAATGGTTTAACTGTTGCTTGAAGAAGAAATCTTTACTTGATACTGGCAACGCCACACCCGGAAGCAAAAGTTCCAATATCCGTCCAGTGGGTTGCATAAGAGAATTTTTTTTAGTTGAGGTATATTTTGTGGGGCAAACTAAACACAGGTTTGTAAGTCGACTTACAATCTACATAAAGCTTATGAAATGAAATTAATCTCCACGTCTTAGATAGGCAACTCCATATACGCTCTAATGGATTACATTAAAATCGATTACTTTTCTAGGCGTAATAATGTTATATAGACAAATTATTAATGATATTAATGTTAAATTATTTCAATAATTGACTCCGGAGTAAGTTTAAGGAAAATCGAAAATCTTAATGTTTAACCTTTTTTGATATATAGTATATATTTTTTAGGTTCGAGGAAACATCACTGTTCCCACTAATTAAAACTGAAGGTGAAGAATATGAATTTGATTCGCCAGAATTAATCAATATTTCAGAAATTAAAGTTGATGCAGATGTAAACATAAAGCTAGAATCCAAACTAGAAATGGAAACTGCATTACATTCAGATATAAATACGGAATTAGACAAGGAACAATGTCCTGTGTGTGGTAAATATTTTAAGTATTTAACGAAACATTTAAGATTGCAACATGAAGGCATAAAAAAGCATGAGGAATTATGCCCCATTTGCGGAAAATTGTTTAGAAATGTTAATGAACATCTTAAAATTCACCAAAAAGAATTTCTCTGTGGCCAGTGTTGTGCTATTTTTAAATCTGCCGATCTTTTAGAAGAACATTTAAAAGCTCATGATAATAATCATTATGTATGCGCGACCTGCAAAATGGTTTTCAAAACGCTTACTAACCTAGCTCTCCATAACTATACTCATACCAACATCTATTCCTGTCCAAAATGTAATGCAGTTTTTCAATCGAGACAATCTTTAAAATGCCATATAAAAAAAGAAGAGGAACGCTTTACATACCACTGCAATATATGTGGACAGGGTTTCATTCTTAAATATCTCTTACAGTATCATATGGAAAGACACGAAAATATAAAAAAATATGAATGTGAAATATGTCAAAAGAAATTTGCTTTAAAAACATACCTGCAAATTCACAAAAAGTTAAACCACAAAAGCGAACTCTTCGGCGTTGAAGAAGTGTTCCAATGTGAAATTTGCAACAGAAAATTTTCATTTGGAGCTTCCCTCAAGCGTCATTTATATTTGATTCACAAGATTGGTAAAGAGAAAAGCGTCCAATGTAAGGTTTGCCAAAAGGTTTTTAATAAAACATATAGTCTTACCATTCATATGAGACTGCATACTGGCGAGAAAAAATATACTTGTACTATTTGTGGAGACAATTTTGCTAAAAGCCAATATCTGAGCAAACATATTACTAGACGACATAAAGATGATAAGGAAAAAAAGGAAATATCTTAAGTTAAAAATGTATTCATAATATTTATATATTTTTCGTATAACATTTTTGTTTTATTTCATTAGTTTATTAAGTTCGTTTTATCTTTGAGCTAATTCCGAGCTACTCCTGTTTAAGAATGTAAAAATAAAGAGGTAAGTAGTGTACTTGTTTGAGAGTTCAGTTGGATAAACTGTAGGAATTAAATCACACAATTCGTTACAATATATAATTGGAATGATTTATGAAAGAATCTTTATCTGTAATTTGGTATTCACTTCCTGTTATTTATCGGGTAAAAAATATTAGTTTAGGGGCCAAGGGAGTCCCAGTCGCCCCTTTAATTGATATAGATCTACCCAAGTTTTTTTTAATGTATTTTGAGCTCCTGTTCATAAATTTTTTGGGTAGAAGCCCGCCAGAGTAGTCATAAGATTGTTATTAACAAATAATTGTTTAAACTTTTAAAAATACAAATTTCGCAATACCAACTATTGAGTCATATTCTTTGAGTGATTTTAAGCAAGAAGATTCTTACCAACTTTTACGTACGACACTTAGTTTCTGAAATAATTAATGTTAAACAATTAAAAGATGTTCGGGAAATGTTTAAAAAGGAACTACTATGTTTTATACCACTAAATTTATTTAGAAAACAGTGACTGCAGTGTCAATTCACAGAGTCATTTTCAAACTGACTTACAAAGGTAGACCAAGTATTCAATACAGAAACATGAGGAAATTTAACAATAAATAAAAACTACCTGAGAAATTACATTATTACAAAGGGGAGGTACTAAATTTTGGGAACTAATTATTATTTGGCAACAACAAATAACGGGGAAAACTCAAGTTCTGTCTGGTCATTAGGCAAATTTACATTTTTATTTTTACTATGTTTATATATTTCTAAAGATTCAAGAATATTCAACTTTTGGCCATTTGTTGAATAATGTAATATGTCAGTGTTTCTTAAATTAGGAAAACTGTGGTTGTGTTCCAAGCAATGGTTGGCAAAGCTCGAGTCTGTTTTTTGCAGTCTATATGATCGGTGGTGTTCTGAAAAGCGAGTTTTAAAGCTTCTACCACTTTGTCCAATATACAAGCTATCACACTCTGAACATTTTAACTTATAAACTCCTGATTTATTAAATTTATTAATTTTATCTTTAGCATTGTAAAGGATAGTGAACAGATTGTGTTGAGATTTAAAGGCTACTTTTATGTTATATTTGGAAAGAGTATTAGCTATGTTTTCTGATAGGGTACCACAGTATGACAAAGATATATAAGATGAACTATCTTTATCATTTTTTATTTTGGGATATATTGAATTAAACGCTAGTTGTTTTTGTTTTTTAGTTATTAATTTCTTTATGGTTTGTTGGGAGAAATTGTTTGATATTGCAATCCTTTCAATGATATTTAGTTCCTCTTGAAGATCTTCTTCAGAGAGAGGCTCTATGTATCATTGAATTGTATGCAGCTATTTTGTGTTGTAAGGGGTGAAAAGAGTCATTAGATACAGTATTACCTGTAAACGTTGGTTTTCTAAAAATTTTAAAATTACACTGATTATTGAGGTGAGATATGGTGAGATGTAGAAAATTTATTTTATGGTTATTTTCAGTTTCCAGAGTAAATTGAATTCTTGGATGGCAATTATTAATGTATTGTAAGAATTTTTGAAGCTGTCTAGTAGTGCCTTTAAAACACGCTAGAACATCATCCACATATCTGTACCAAAATTGAACATTGCTTAAAGGGGAAAACACCACCGATCATATAGACTACAAAAAACAGACTCGAGCTTTGTCAACCATTGCTTAGAATACAACCACAGTTTTCCTAATTTAAGTAACACTGACATATTACATCATCCAACAAAGGGCCAAAAGTTAAATATTCTTGAATCTTTAGAAATATATAAATATAGTAAAAATAAAAATGTAAATTTGCTTAATGACCAGACAGAACTTGGGTTTTCTCCGTTATTTGTTGTTGCCAAATAATAATTAGTTCTCAAAATTTAGTACCCCCCCTTTGTAATAATGTAATTTCTCAGCTAGTTTTTATTTATTGTTAATTTCCTCATGTTGTCATAATTTGCTTGTCGTAAAACATAAAACTGTTAATTAACGGTGATAGATCAACCGTTGTCGTTGTCTATGTAATGATCGAATGTAGATCATTTTAAGTTTGTTTGTACGTCGATGTTAATTAGTTTTCCTGATAAATAATGAAATTTATGTAATTTTGTGAAACAATGGCATTGCAATAAGGTTGAATTATCTTTGTCGCTCAGTAAGTATACTGCCCATTTTATTATTTTTATATAAAAATGATAATAATACCACCCATAAGTTTCATTGCAAAATATTCAAACCGAAGGAATAATTTAATAAAATGGCAAGACTGCCATTAGTTTCATTGCTTTGTTTCAAATATTTCTTTCATTTACGCGCGCTTTTTAGTAGACTATGTTATGTTTATTTTGAGTATTCATTTGTTTCAATCTGCGTCGATGTATACTGCTGCAGAATTTAATGTTCAGCCAGGCGCGGATCCAAGGAGGGGGGCGGTGGGGGGAGATCCCCCCCACAAGAGCTTTGAGTTCAGGAAAATAGACCCGATTTTGCCTCTTATACTATAATTTATTCAAGAACTAGAGAGAGTAATAAATCATTTTTTACCCTTTCTTTTCTTCGCAAACTACCTGTGTTCTTTAGTGTGGTGTCTTTGGCAAAATCTGTTAGACACATATATTTTTCATAAGAATGGGTTAGAAATTTTATAATCAAAAATACCCGTCTATAATAATGGACTATTTGGGTTGGATAACACCAAATATTTGGCAGAAGTGTTAAAAAGGATTTTAATCCTTGTCATAGGCGTCGAAAGGAGGTTTATTTTATCATTAAGTATTTATAGCCTAGAATATTATTTCGGTAATAAACTTAAAATAAAAAGTTTTTATAATATTATTTTATTTCTTATGATTTCTTTATAATTCACTAAAATATTTTTGGGGCTATCGGTCATTTTATTATTAATTAAAAACATTTTAGGACATTTGACATTTCAGTTTATTTATTTCTTAAATCATCTACAGAATTACAATTAAAACTAAAAACGGATTCAAATATAATTAGGTTCCTGTTAAAATTAGACCTACTTATTTTTATTTCTATTGTACTGATATCTTAATTTAATTTACTTTATTATATGGAAATCCGATAGCCCCAAAAAAATAAAATAAACATGTTAATTGTACACGCTTAAGAAAAAAACACAAATACAATAATAAAATGGAAAACGGCTAATTGGAATTAAATATATATAAAATTAACGAGTAGGACACACTATAATAAAAATATATAAAAAAATAAAAATATATATAAACAACAATAAACAATAAAATACAACAAAAACAAAAATTTAAATAAATTGTGTTTACACTGGTAGACATTAGGTATCTAATTCCTAATCAAAGTCAGTGAAGCTATCTTCGCTCATATTAATTATAATTGATTCCTCTATTTCACCGATCATGATATCGAGTTTCCACATTTTGTTTTATTCTTTTATTATATGGATTTTTCCCAATTTTCCGCAGTAACTTTATTTAAAAAAAATTTTTCAAAAGTTCAGTTAAATTACTAATTTTGTAAGTTATGTTATTTCTAGCAACTCTACTTTTCACTTGAGAGAGATATTTCCTTCTTCAACGGACAGTTTCCGAACGATCTATAAGAACAGATTTTCTATCTGGTTTTTCCCAGAAAAATTAAGTTCCCTGAGTAATTTCCAATCGCGATCTTCATTGATTTTAGTTAGAAGTTTCTCGACAGTTGGGATCTGCTTCTCATAATAAAATGTATGTACAACTCCTTTTATTGCAGTTTTCATCTCTTCTTCCAACGAGATTTTTCGTCTGCCTGTGATCGAATGTGGCTTGGGAGTACTAACAATTGCAGTCATTTTTTTCTCCTTCAGTATTCGGTAAATAGTAGATTTTCCAACTCCTGTCATGTTGGAACACATCTCAACAGAACTTTTAGCATTATTATTTAAATATTGATATCTTAAGGCATCATAAGCATTCATCGTAATAAGTTTTTCGTTGAAGAAAAAGCCATATCTTTTGGGTATCTTACTAATCTCAAATAAGATATAAAAACAATCTGAAGCAAGATATGTTGCTAAGGACACACTGTAGGGTGTACTTTGCTCACTGACAAAAATTAAATTGAACTTTCAGAAATTTTAATGTTGCAGAAAATTTATAAAAGCTTATAACATTTAAATATAATTAGATTTAGGGCAGTTCTCAGTTACCTGCGGCACTGGAGCAGATACATTGGAGGTTTCGGTAACAGTTTTATTACTCTCTCTAGTTCTTCAGTAGAGTAGAGGAATGTGTATGCTTGCGGTCCCCCCCTCCCAAGAGCTTTGAGTTCAGGGAAATAGAACCTATTCTGCCTTTTATATTAGGAATGTGTATGCTGCTGGCACTCCCCCCACTTGACAACTTGTTTTTCTTGCGATAGCTCCCCCCCCAAGAGCTTAGAGTTCAGGAAAATACACCTGATTCTGCCTCTTACACTAGAAATGTATATGCTGCTGGCATCCCCCCCCCCGTCAGCAACTTGATTTTTCTTGTGACTGATTGCCCCCCAAAGCTTCAAATTCAGAAGAATAGACCCGACCCTGCCTTTTACATTAAAAATGGGAATGTTGTTGGTGTCTGTCTCCCCCCCCCCCACCCCCGGCGAAAACTTGTTTATGGATTATTTATTATTTCCCATTAAAATATTTATCACTGCAATGCAGCCTATAAGATGATAATGTACTACATGGGCAATACTTTTTCTTTAATTATCACTCATACATTTTTTGGCTTCTTACTAGTAAGAACCAATCAAATCAAACTTCTTTTTCCGATTGTTTAAAATTTTTAGCAATATTAAGCTAAAGTTCTACGAAGTAAGTTTGAGAAAAATCGAAGATCTGACTGTTTAACATTTTTTGATATATAGTATATTTTTAGGTTCGAGGAAACTTCACTGTTCCCACTAATAAAAACTGAAGGAGAAGAATATGAATTTGATTCGCCAGAATTTATCAATATTTCGGAAATTAAACTTGATCCAGATGTAAATATAAAGCTTGAATCCAAACTAGAAATAGAAACTACGTTACATTCAGATATAAATACTGAATTAGATAAGGAAAAATGTCCTGTGTGTGGTAGACATTTTAAGTACTTAGCGAAACATTTAATGTTCCGACATGAATCCAAACTAGAAAGAGAAACTACGTTACATTCAGATATAAATACTGAATTAGATAAGGAAAAATGTCCTGTGTGTGGTAAACATTTTAAGTACTTAACGAAACATTTAAGGTTACAACATGAAGGCATAAAAAAGCATGAAGAATTATGCCCCGTTTGCGGAAAATTGTTTAGAAATGTTACTGAACATCTTAAAACTCACCAAGAAGAATTTCTCTGTTGCCAGTGTTGTGCCATTTTTAAATCTGCCGATCTATTAAAAGAACATTTAAAAGCTCATGATAATAATCATTATGTATGCGAGACCTGCAAAATGGTTTTCAAAACGCTTACTAACCTAGCTCTCCATAACCATACTCATACCAACATCTATGCCTGTCCAAAATGCAATGCAGTTTTTCTATCGAGATCATCTTTAAAATGCCATGTAAAAAAAGAAGAAAAACGCTTTACATACCACTGCGATGTATGTGGACAGGGTTTTGTTCTTAAATATCTCTTACAGTATCATATAGAAAAACACGAAAATATAAAAAAATATGAATGCGAAATATGTAAAAAGAAATTTGCTTTAAATCCATACCTGCAACTTCACAAAAAGTTAAATCACAAGAGCGAACTCTTTGGCGTTGAAGAAGTGTTCCAATGTGAAATTTGCAACAGAAAATTTTCATTTGAAACTTCCCTCAAGCGTCATTTATACTTGATTCACAAGATTGGTAAAGAGAAAAGTGTCCAATGTAAGGTTTGCCAAAAGGTTTTTAATAAGTCGTATTGTCTTACCATTCATATGAGAGTTCATGCTGGCGAGAAAAAATATACTTGTACGATTTGTGGAGATAATTTTGCTAGAAGCAAATATCTCAGCAAACATATTACTAGACGACATAAAGTTGGAAAAGAAAAAAAAGTGAATACCTTAAGTTAAAAATATATTCATAATATTTATATATTTTTTGTATAACATTTTTGTTTTATTTCATTAGTTTATTAAGTTCGTTTTATCACTGAGCTAACTCCGAGCTACTCCTGTTGAAGAATGTAACAATAAAGGGATAAGTGATGTATGTACAGGGGGAGTCAACGATTGGATGAAGAAGGTTTGTGCCTTTTCGGTGAAATTAACAAAGAAACTATATTTATTGTTTGATACAGTTTATTTTTACGCAGATTTTAAAAATATTTAGGACTCTACAGGGTGAGCCAAAAAACTAGGACAGCATAAAGTTGTATTTTTTTAAATAGAACCCCCTATATACGAATCGTATTTTCGCTTTAGCTTATAATTTTAAATCTTTTTTATTAAGGGTTTACTATAATAAAACTTTATAGTTTCTGAGATAATTAAGTTTAAAGAAAAAAAGTCACATTTTCAAGCATCAATTCAATCCTAAATAACGTTTTCAATTTTGTGACAAATATATTCAAATTTGGAATTTAGCAAGGCCAAGGACAAGTTAACATAATTTTTACCTAATATTTGCAATAAAAGCTACAGGGTGTTGAATACATCGGCTCAAATTTGAACAAGTTTAAATGAATAAATATCTTTTTTTTTAAATGGTACACCCTGTATATTTTCATGTTATTTAATAGAGTAATAAAAACCCTAAAAGTTTTGTTCAATATATCCTATACCTATTTATAATAGTTTTTGAGATATTTCAGTTTTTCTTATTTTCAATACTTTTTTACAGAAATAGTCTTCATTATCATAGTAGCCATGTAAAATAATAAAAAGAAACTACAGAAACAAACAGAATGTGGTTAAATATGATGAAATACATTATTCGTTATATTACAACGGCAATAGTTTAATTAAACATAATGTGAAAAAATTAACACAACAATAACGACAAGGCAAATACATATTTACTTTTATACTAAATTGAAACAAAAAAATTACCTATTAAATACTGAGATTAATTATTTCTTTTTAATAAGTGTTCGAATAAACGACCCTCTTGTGCAATGCACAAATTCAGTCTTTTTTGCAGATTTTCTCGGACCCTGGACAAAATTAGTGGCGTTATTGTTCTACAGGTATCCCTAATCCTGTTTCGCATATCTTCCACTGTTATTGGTGGATTAACATACACCTTATTTTTAATATAACCCCATAGGAAGAAATCTAATGGGGTGATGTCGCAAGACCTTGTTGGCCACTCAATGAAACCCCCACGTCCAATCCATTTTTGCGGATATCGTTGGTCCAAAAACGCACGAACTTCACGATGGTAATGCGGAGGCGCACCATCGTGCTGGAACCACATACTGTCGAGCTCATCCCTATCGAGACCTTGAAGCAGTTGGGGTAGTTCTTCTTATAGAAAGTTCAGGTAACTATGGCCATTTAGTGGTTCATTAAAAAAGTGGGGTCCAATAATTCGATGATGATGAATACCACACCAAACATTTAATGACCAGTGGTTTTGATGTTGCACCTCTCTAATCCAAAATGGGTTTTCTGTGGCATAATAATGCATGTTGCGTCTATTTACGGTACCGTTACTTCTAAAAGTAGCTTCATCACTAAACATTACCTTGCATAATAAATTTGGATTTAATTGAATCTCCGCATTTATTGTACGACAAAAGTTTACACGACTTTCAAAATCCTGTCCATGCAATTATTGGTGTAATTCCATGTGATCTGGATGATACCTATATTTCTTGGTAGTACGATTAGCGGTGGATTGTGATGTTTCACATAATGCTGCTAACTGACGGATACCAATAAAAGGATTTTCCTGAACATTTAACAATACTTGTAGTTCTTTTTCTTCATTAGTTACTGGTTTGTTGACCACTTTACGTTTTGGATAATCAACAGTACCAGAAGAATCAAATCTTTGCATTAAGTTTTGAAAAGTATGGGTATTAGGCTGGCGTCGATCAGGATACTTCATTTTGTAAATTCTTTGAGCAAGAAGGCAATTTTTTTGAGCCTCTCCTATTGTATAAATCATATCTATTAACTCATTCTTTGGAAAATTCATTTTACAATATAAGATGAATGCAAAAAAAAAACCAAACTACACTACATAAAAACCAAAAGAAGCGATTGCGGTTATAAATTTGACACACAGAAAAATGTTCTTTTAAATTGTTTTTGCCATGGCTACTATGATAATGAAGACTATTTCTGTAAAAAAGTATGGAAAATAAGAAAAACTGAAATATCTCAAAAACGATTATATATAGGTATAGGATATATTGAATAAAACTTTTAGGGTTTTTATTACTCTATTAAATAACATGAAAATATACAGGGTGTACCATTTAAAAAAAAAAAGATATTTATTCATTTAAACTTGTTCAAATTTGAGCCGGTGTGTTCAACACCCTTTTATTGCAAATATTAGGTAAAAATTATGTTAACTTGTCCTTGGCCTTGCTAAATTCCAAATTTGAATATATTTATCACAAAATTGAAAACGTTATTTAGGATTGAATTGATGCTTGAAAATGTGACTTTTTTTTTAAACTTAATTATCTCAGAAACTATAAAGTTTTGTTATAGTAAACCCTTATTAAAAAATTTTTAGAATTATAAGCTAAATCGAAAATACGATTCGTATATAGGGTGTTCTATTTAAAAAAATACAACTTTATGCAGTCCTAGTTTTTTGGCTCACCCTGTAGAGTCCTAAATATTTTTAAAATCTGCGTAAAAATAAACTGTATCAAACAATAAATATAGTTTCTTTGTTAATTTCACCGAAAAGGCACAAACCTACTTCATCCAATCGTTGACTCACCCTGTACTTATTTGAGAGTTCAGTTGGACAACCTGTAAGATATTAAATCACACAATTCGTTACAATATATAATTGGAAAATATCAAAGAATCTTTTTTTTATCTGTAATTTGGTATTCACTTCCTGTTATTTATCGGGTAAAAAATATTAGGGGAGGGCCAAGGGAGTCCCAGTCGCCCCTTTAATTTATATGGACCTACTCAAGTTTTTTTTTATATATTTTGAGTCCTTGAATAAGAATTTTTTGGGTAGAAGCCCGCCAGAGTAGTCATAAGATTGTTATTAACAAATAATTATTTAAACTTTTAAAAATACAAATTTCGCATATTGGGTCGTATTTTTTGAGTGATTTTTAAGCAAAAAAGATTCTTACAAACTTTTACATATGACGCACTAACGAGCATTTGGCCTCAAAAACCGGACAAAATTAATAACGTCGTTGTTTTTGACTCTAGACGTGTCAAAATCAGTATCCTGGGATTTTTGAGGGCGCTAAGTTGATTTCATTATTTTACTAATCGGGTAAAGAGGGGCTGACTTAGGGTGGGGATGGGGAGGGGAGTAATATTTAAAAAACGTAATGGTTATCGTTTTATATGTTTTTAGGTGCTCCAATTTCATTTTTGGCATTACTTTACCACTCGGGTGAAGGGGCGCTGATTTAGGGTGGAGAGGGGGAGGGGAATAATATTAAAAAAACGTAATGGGTGCGTTTTATATGCTGACTTAGGGTAATTGTACGTTTTTCCATAAAAAATCTATCAAGATAAAAACAAAGTCTCTTTACTGTGTGATCAAGTAGGCCCTGAAGCACAACTTCAACACTCGTCTCCGTAACTCGGATTGACTCTGGTTTTGGATAACAGAGTTTCTTTGCTTCTCTAATTAGAGTATATCAAGGAAATAAACCCACTGCCTCCTTGTAAAGTCACCTTCAACAAAGATTTGCAAAGCTTGTTTAGGTGTGTAATTTTTTTTTTCGGTTTCTGAGCAGTATTTATTACCTTCCTGTAAAGTTTGGTTCTTGTTGGTGTTAAAGTTGTATTTATTATAAGTTTAGAGGCCGCGGCATTTCCAGACATTCGTTGACGTACGCTGACTGCATAGGTAAGTTCCTCAACAGGTACCTGTTCGCGAAGTTCTTTTGTATTTCTTCGTTTACTACGATCATGTAATCCTTGGGCATCCCGTAGAATTCGTGGCCCAGTTATGTACTGGTATTGATGTAGTAAGCCATTTCTCGTTTTTTTTTTCAAAAATCTTTCTTCAATATAGTTAGATGATATCCATCTTTTCTTCAAATTACTATTAAAATGTTTTAAATCGTGACTTAAGGTATGGTACTCGTTTTGGAGACATTTCATCATTTCGCAAAGCTTATGTTTCATAAATGATACCTTATCCTCAAGTGTGTTGGATGTGCATTGTTTAAAAAGCATGTATCTCGTTTTACGATATACCTCAATAACATTTGATGTAAAATTTGTACCTATAGGAAAAAAATATGTAGGTAAGTAAAAAATAACCAAAATTATTGCAAAAAAAACCGTGGAACTCAAAGCGGTTTTTTGAAGTGGTGGAAACATGTGGAAAATGTTTTGACTGTTATGATATGGCTAATGTCTAGAGTTTATTATAAAAAAAGAATTTTAGCCCGACCTAGCTCGGAACATTTTCAAAAACACTAATTAGTTAAAAAGAAAAACAAAAAAATAGAAAATTTTCTTGCATATTGTTTTATGTCCATAAGAATATTAAACAATCATTATATTTTTAAATAATATATATTAAAATTAAATACATACCTTGTTCTTCAGATTCTACCACAAAAAATTTTTTTTTTAATATTCACTTTACAAAATACCAAACACAAGTCTAAAAAAAATCTATCAAGAACGAATGCGTGCGTATTGAACGAAGCTTAGATTGCAGTTAACTGTGCGGAACGTAGCTGCGTGGAGGGGCCACTTTATCATATTTTTATAATAGTACGGTTACTCAGGTATACAAAAAAAATAATTTCGATGTCTAGTTTGCATTTCTCCTTTTTGTTCGGTTTTTGAGGCCAAATGCTCGTTAATGCGACGCTTAGTTTCTGAGATAATTAATCTTAAACAATTAAAAAAAAAATGTTTTTTTTTTCGGAGTTTTGATTTCTTATACTTTTACCCCGATCAACTTTTTTTGATATTTTTCACAGTTGGAATTATCGTCTATAAGCTATAATAAAATGTCTTATGAAAAAGTTACGATCTAATTATTTATTTCTGCTATAAACAATAGCTTTTGGCTGTCAATGTGCACATGCCGTCCTGTACGGCGCGCAGAGGGAATGCCTATTCACAGGCGTCTCACGCGGCCGAGAGCACTTTAGTATAACCAAAATATAACCGAAATAAGCTCATCATACGAGCTTTTTGCTTTGAATTAGATTGTACCTAGAAAGCTCATGTTTGTTCGATAACGTGCTGGTCGTAAAACAGAAAAATTCTATAAGTAGATCTACTAACGATGACAGTTTAACCGTTGTCGTATTCTATGCAATAATCGAATGTAGATTGTTTCGAGTTTGAATGTACGTCGATGATAATTGGTTTTTCTTATAAATAATGACATCTATGGAATTTTGTGAAACAATGGCATTGCAATAGGATTGAATTATCCTTATGGCTCAGTAAGTATACTGTGCATTTTTTTTATTTTTTATAAAAATTAAACTAATATCAGCTTCATTGCAGAATATTCAGACATAAAGAATAATTTAATGAAATAGCGAGACTGCCACTAAATTAGTTTCCAGTCATTGCGTTGTTTCAAATATTTCTATCATTTATGCGTGCTTTTAAGCAGATTATGTTATTTTTATTTTGAGTATTCATTTGTTTCAACCTGCGTCGATGTATACTGTTGCAAAACCTAATATACAGTCGTTTGTATAGTCTAAGGGTATTTGAAGTGATATTTACACAAATTCATTAGTTAAGGTTACATATGGGTACATTAGACCCAATTTTATTTGGTTTTATTTTAAAAAATGATTTTTTATTTCTTCTATTTATAATTATGAAAATGTTGCATATTGCATACTAATAAGTACCATCCTTTCAAAAAGCAAAACTTGATGATGAATATGCCAAGCGTCTTAAATTTTGTGAACTGTTACAAGAAATGTGTTTTTGGGATCCCATTATTATTAAAAATATTGTTTTTTCCGACGAATCCACGTTTTACTTAAATCGTTATATCAACACATAAAATTATCGGCATTGGTTGGATATAAATTCAAATTGGATGAGAGAAAAACACACTCAGTATAGGCAAAAAAAAAATGTGTAAGCAGGAATCGTGAGTAATATCATTATATGGTCAATATTGTTTGGAAAATTTAAGTGATGAAGGATATTTATAGATTCTACCAGACCTTATTCCTGATTTTCGTCGGTATCTCCTGAAGAAGAGAATCCGGGTTTACTCCATCAAAATATCTGGTTGCAATAAGACAGTTTCCTTTCACATTACCTAGAAGAAGTTCGCACCTTTCTTAATGACGTTTATGCAAACATCTAGATTGTCAGTGGATGGCGAGGTCTCCAAACATAAACCCTCATTGGCTTCTTTTTGAGGGGTTACCTTTAAAATAACTAAACCAATCAACTTAAAAGACTTTAAAAAATCGGATTATTCAAGAAATACGGTTAATTACTAGTCAGAAGTGTTCAAAATGAATTTATAAATCACTTAGGTTACTGTCAATTAACCAACAAAAGGCATTTTCAACATTTAAGAAAATGATAACTTAATTGTTATTACCACTTCATTTCTAGTTTTAACTGTCGATAAATCGAAACGTTGCATTTAGGAATAGGATTTGTAATAGAAAAAATGTTCAGAATTTTGAAGGGAATCTAAATATCTACAAAAAATTAGGGGTCACTATATGGCACAGCTTATGTGAATGTCTTGGTAATCGATGTTTAGTTTTTGAGGAATATCTCGAAGTTTCTTATGTTTTACATTGTCAAAGGCCTTGCTGTAATCTTTGGAGCAAGGATATACTTTCTGATTTACGTCACGACATCTCTCAGCGAGTAATGGGAAATATAGTTTCTCTCGTTCCCAGTTCATTGTGGAGTCCAAATTATGTGTCAGGTGTCGCCACCGCTCTACACTTTTTATGTATATTGGCTTGTTTTAAATACAAAAAAAAAAGAATTTTATATTAATTCTAGATATACTTAAATAAAATATGTAAATAAACAAAAAGAAATGATTTCTATATTTGAAACATCCCAAATAGCACAAATACGTCTTAAAGACGTCCATAAAACGTCTGATCTCAACATTCAGGACGTCTTATGGACGTCCATAAAAGACGAAAGACGTCCATAAGACGTTGTATAGACGTCTTATGTTACAAAAGGTAACGTCTTTAGGACATTTGCTTACAACGTCTTATGGACATCCCTTCCCAACATTAAAACAACATATTCCACCAATAAAATTATATACATTAAAAAGGGTCCCTTTAATTTTTTTGGTTGTCTTGTTTACAAAGTCAAACCGTAATTATTCAAAAGTCTAAGAAATAACTTTAATTAAGAAAAAATCAAGAGCAAAATATACACTACCATTTTAAATAACTACAAGTTCCGCATGAATAATTTGCTTTAAAAAATAGGTTCAACATAATCTCTATATACAACAAAAAAAACATAACTTAAGCTTAATGTAAACTTTTTCTAATTTGAAATTTAAGAAGTGAGGTAGAAGAGCAAATATTTTCAGAACTACTACTTTCGAACTATAAGTTAACCTATCAAATTGAAGCCCTAGTTTATCCCTTCGATATAATAACTCTAAAAGATAGACTATCAACAAAATAAAAGTTTATTGAAATAAAAAATACACATATCTTTAAATAGTTTTAAAAACAAGAATTTTTATTTTGTCGAATAACAAATCTGGTCTGATGCCCTTTTCAGCCATATTTGGATTGAAATTTCCTCATTCTTACGACTTTTTGCCAGTCCTGTTGTCTCTGTAGATCCTAATAACAAACTGATTTTAATTTTATAGGATAAAGTTTATCATTTGTGGGAGTAAATTTTTTGATATTTTTGCGAATTTTTATAATTGTTCTCTACTATAGAATCGTGACTTATGCTATTTCAAGATTATTATGTATAATGAAAGACAGAACTTACTCGTAATAAGTCTCGCCAAGTTGGAATCGTAGAACTTTCTCTTTTCTTTTCGTACTAATCAACTGTACATGGTAATTTTACAAGCTCGCTTTACAAAGTCATAAATGCTCCCTACTCTCAGTTTTGAAATGTCTAAAACCTTAAACAAAATTACTTCTTGTAATTAACAAAACTCTATTTTCTATGTTCTTTAAATATAACCAATCATCAGGAACAAAATAAATCTTACTGGTTTCATTAGTGGAGCACTCCATAAACAAACATTTCGCCTTCACTTCATTAGTAATATTTCTTGTAATATTTAGGACCGGGTCTGGATGCGCTGTGCAAGCCTTTTTCGCACAGATAATATTTTTGAAGATTTCATTTCATACTTCTAACAAAAATATAAGTGGTAAAGCATTCGGGAATTTCCTGTCACACAACCTATAAATAACGTTACTGTTTTTCCTAAGTAAATATGATTCTCCATCTTACCTTAAGTATTACATAAACACGAATAAAAAAGATTTTCAGAGGTACATAGATAAATCAATTATTTTAATAAAATTCTTTCAAAAGCTAAATTTTCACAGTCGGCACCCCAACAACATTAAAAATGAATAACGACATGACGAAACACAAATACAAAACTGAAAAATGACAGTTACAGAAACAATAGGCGGGTTTTTTAAAGTTATAGTTTCGCTGGCATCATATATATATTTATGTGTGTCATTGTTATCGGTACATCAAATAGTCTGTGACAAAAAGCATCAAAGTATTGATAAAAAAGATCACGCAAAAGTTCTATAAAAGAAATGCTTTTTAGTTTTTATCAACTAAATTATACACAATTAACTGTATTTATTTTCATATAAAATGTAGGATGTAGACTTTTAAAAGATATCTTAAAGACGTTGTATATAGACGTCTTATGGACGTCTTTAAAACAACGTCTATAAGACGCCTTATTTACGTCTTAAGACGTTCAGACATAATCTGGATATAAAAATGACGTCCATAAGACGTCTAGTGCTGTGTAGGATAGAACTATTATTACTGAAGCTATTATAGTTAGTAAAAATTCGTAAAAAGTGAAAACTAGGGAAATTATGTTTCTTTTTTTGAAAAATTTCGCTACTCCCCCTTTTTCACTATTTTTCCCCACTTTATGCGTCAAAATCGCAAATTAAAGGCATATACATAAGAGTAAAGGGAAAAATTCTTTTTGGGACCTGTTCTTTCCAATTCAATTAAAAAGAGAAGAAAATATGTGAATTTCAAAGAAATCGTTTTTCCAATCTGTCAACATTGCCGATTTCAACAAGTACGCCATCTTCATCTGAACTATGCAAGCTATTATTTATTGGTGGCGGCCGTTTTGTTGTGATTTTGTCTTGCTAATTTTCCGGATTTTTCCGATAAAAAAAATGCATATTTTTGAATTATTGTATAATACAGAAGCTTCTATCAGTGGGGAATTTATGGTTGTAGCAAAACTTTGATGATTTAGTGAAAAATATTGAACCTAAAGTGAAAAGTGATTTTCGCTGTTTTCCGCAAAATTGAAGAAAAATCATGGAAAACCGGTCAGAATCGTGTTCTACGACCTAGAACTAGGGGGTATGTATTGACATTTTTTCAAAAAAGCGTCATTTTCCTTGAATTTCACTCTTTACGAATTGTTATTAAGGATTTTTTTAGGTTCCTTACATAACTAATAGATGAGTTTTAACAAAAATTGAACCTAAATTACTGATGAAGAGTATAATTTCAAAAATTTGAAAAATTTTAAATCACACAGTATCACAATGTATGTTTTTATTAATTAAATATTAAAAAAAAAAACAAATCTAATAATATTGTTTTTAGGCCTGAAGGAAAACCACAGTTATATTTAGTTAAAATGGAGAATGGAGTATTACAAGTAATTTTTGACACGTCACCACCGGTACTGAATATCGCAGATATATCAAAATCGAACGGACAAATTCAATCAGACATCCTGCTTAATTCTAAGCCCCAAGTTTGTCCTATATGCGGTAAATTAGTCAAATATTTAAAACAACATTTAAAGTTTCAACATCAAGGAGCGAAAAGGCCTGAAAGGGCTGATTCAGGGCTGTGCCCTATTTGCGGAAAATTCTTCAAACACGTGTCTTACCATATTAGTAAGTTTCACCACGAGGAATTCTCCTGTGACCAATGTTGCGCAATTTTCAAGAATCCAGTCCATCTTGTGGAACACAAACAAGCTCATGTTGGTGATCATTATAAGTGTGAAAGTTGTACAATGGTTTTTAAAACCCTTACAGATTTAGCTATTCACAATCACTGTCATACTGATAAATACGCTTGCCCAAAGTGCAATATAATTTGTAAGACAAGACAATCTTTAAAATACCATGTTAAAAAAGAGGAAGAAAGCTTTAACTATCACTGTCACATTTGTGGACGTGGCTTTGTACAGCAACACCTATTACAGTGTCATATTGAGAGACATGAAAATATTAAAAAATATGAATGCGAAATATGCCACAAAAAATTCACTTTAAAAACTTATTTAAGAAATCATAAAAAATTTAACCACAAAAAAGAACTCTTTGGTATAGAGGAAGTATTTCAATGTGAAGTGTGTGCTAGAAAATTTTCATTTGAATGTTCTTTAAAACGCCATCTTAATCTTGTACATAAAGTTGGAGAAGAAAGAAGTGTTTCGTGTAATGTATGCCAAAAAGTTTTGACAACTACCTATAGTCTTAATGTTCACATGAGGATACATACTGGCGAGAAAAAATATAGTTGCAAACTTTGCGGGGAAGAATTTTCTAGAAGCCAATATCTTACTAGACATTTAGCTAAAAGACATGAAGTTAGAAAAGACAATAATATAAATACGGTGTTGCCAAAGGTTGAATAAATAGAAATTTATAACTGGAAATAATATTTATGATCGAGGTTTTGGTTCGCAATTCATTTTTAATATCACACTGAGTTGCAGATATTGTTAAGGAAAGTACTTCCAAAGTTTTAAAGAATCACAATCCCATACATGAGAAGAAATATGATGAAATCAGACATTGCCACGGACTGTAGGAGTTTAAGAAATAAAAATAAAGAATCATACAGATAATTGTTTGATTTTTGTTACAAACCTACCAAACATTCAAATAAGTGACCAATTTACTATCTGTACTATAGCTACATATATATATATATATATATATATATATATATATATATATATATATATATATATATATATATATATTGAGAATTTCCTGTTTTATTTTAAAATTATACGGACGAAAACTTATCTCTTTTTTTGTATTTGTTGGCTTAAAAAACACGCAACAGCTCTCTTGGGGAGATCGTTGGTTTAGGTTAGTGCGATACTTTACTTAAACTGTGGAATTCGTGGTTAGTTTGGTTGCGACCTGGATCCTTGAAGTTGCACGTTTCGTATATCGAGTTTTGATATATTCCTTTTTTTAATTTATCGTCGCGCCATCACATGGCGGTTTTATACAACATTGTTTGTTTGTGTTGCTCTTGTTTTATTGAGTGATCCATCGATATGTGGCCACTGTGTCTTATTTACTATTTTTCAGCTGTGAAATCTGCTTACAAGACACAAATACGAGATGATGGTTTGTACCGAACGCAATGGCCTGATGAGTCCCATACTAGGACAAAACAGCGCTGCCGTAATTTTTCAGACCCGAAGTTTTTCCATTATCTTAGCTTGGATTTTCCTATTTTATTTTAAAATTACACGGACGAAAACTTTCCTCTATATATATATATATATATATATATATATATATATATATATATATATATATATATGCGGCTTTCAGTGTTGCATGCTTCCCTCCGATCTGTCCTTTGCATAAACAGGTGCATGTCGGTACCCTGATGAGTCTAGTAAGAAACGAAACATGTACCTCTGCCGTATCACTGTATCAGGGAGGGTAAAGTTTTTACTTTCTTCTCGGTGTGGTGGTACAGATAGGCCACCATCTCGATGGTGGTGGAATAGGATAAGTTGTGTTCTGTAGCAATTTATTCAAACTGTGCAACCTCAAACACGGAAAGGATATGATGGATGGAACGAAGTTTGCATTTACTGTTCCCATATATATATATATATATATATATATATATATATATATATATATATATATATATATGTATGTTTATTAAGAAAGTGGAAGCTCGTTGGATAGTGCTACTGTGCCATGGTACTACTTAATTTTTTCTAAAAACGTTTTTTTTTTTTAATTATTTTTACTTTCAACATTTTCGAATATTTATTCATTTTCCATACTAATTATATGGAGGTTGGGCAATAGAGCTTAATACGTGCGGATTTTCTATAATCGATAACATTGAATAGTGTCATTTATTGATATGTCTCAGTAGAGAGACGAATATCTAACGGGACTTAAGTGTGAACAAAAGGGATAAAACTATTTATGTGTGTAATATATGCAAATTGTGGTGGAATAGGATAAATTGCTTTCTATAACAATTTATTCTAACTGTGCAACCTCTAACACAGAAAGGATATGATGGAAAGAAGTTTGCATTTACTGTTCGCATTTTACTTCATTCATATATGTGAATATATCCACTGCTATTGCAGCTCACACGGAGGAATCCATGAAAGCCGCATAAACATATATATCTATATATAAAATCGTTCCAACATATGCAGTAAGTCTCTATTACACCTTTATGGTTTAATTATCAATACTAATAATTTGACAAGAATTTATGTTTTATAAACATGCCAAACTTTTGGGAAATATGACGCTATTGTTTTTTTAAACTTTAAACTCTTTTGAAATACCCTTGTAAGAAATTGTATTAAAATATTCAAAGCGGTGTCGTAGTAATGCTCCTGGTCCACCTAAAATGTACGGATGTTTCGTCCCGATACCGGTGGTGGATTCATCAGTGAGATCCACTGGTATCTTTCCCAGACATCCTTGTACTTTCCACAAACTTGACATCTAAGTCTAGTTTTGCCAGAAAGCGGTGGTAAGATGTTGGTTCCACAACAGCGGTTACAACTATTACGTCAGTCTACAGAGCGAATAATCAAATTCCAAAATGCGTTAAATTCCGCCGTGTTGGAATAATAATTTCCGACGCTACGACAAAAGTAATTTAAACATTTTTTACAGAGAAAAGATCGCTCTGTGCCGTTTTCATTCAGTATACAAAAAAGCACTAGATAACATGGGGATAGATGGAACGATTTCCAAATGGATGCCGCAATGTCTTTTCACTAGAATAGCAGAAAGAGAGATGGAAACGCACTAACGCCATTTGTACTACCAGTGGCTGTCTTCAACGAGAAGTAGGGTCTTCACTGATGTGGAGTCCTAATTATAATATAAATCCCTTGAGATCTGACTGACCTCGACATATTTTGTCAGGCCTATGCCGATAATGTAGTAATAATCGGAAGGGGTAAGTTCGAGAATATTTTTTGCAGCATAGTTCAGAGAATATCTGACCATAATCAAAAACGGTGTCAGTTAATGGGACTTAATGGTAACCCGGCTAAAACCATCTTAATGGTCTTTGCAAGGAAAGTAAACCTTAACCTGAAAGCCATCAAAAATATGAGAACATCATTGAGTGGAAGTCAGAAATTAAATAATAAACTCCTTTGGAATTAGAATGATAGGGAAGTAATTAACAAGGTTATAAAAATCCTGATGGTTTGTAGGAACTTCGCGGAAAAAATTGGGATTCTAACTGAAACATCCTGCAGTCGTTGTACACTGCAATAGTGAGACCAGTCATCACGTATAGAGCAGTAATCTGAAGTAAAAGAAGTAGTCTAGCCAATACTAGCCTGTATATGCAAAAGTGGAGGAATTAAAGCGTACCCAACGGCAACTATGGAAATAATTTTAAACTCGACACCTCTTCATATTTTATTGGAGAGTATGACAAAGAAGACATGTAAAATATTGAGGAATAGAGTTAGAAAATGAATTCTTATTCTCTCTTTTAGAAATGAGCAAGTCCAAGCGAAGATGAAATAAAGAAAAAGTAAAATCGTAAAAGTGAATGGGACCATTGGGAAACTTAACAGAACCTCCATTAAATCGTATGCAGACCGTTCTAAAACTACAGGGGAAACTGGGATAAGAAGTGTATGGACCAGAACCAGATTCTTTGAAAGCTTGCGCAAATCGCCAAGTATTTTCCAAGCATAATTTATGCTGTTAGGAAATGCGTTCAGTTCCATAAGGAAAAACTATGGCAGACAAGAGATCGGATAGTCAAGCACTCATTAGTATTCTAAGTTCTCATGTAATCAACCTCAAGATGGTCTGGAAACACTTCGAGGAACTAACCGAATTAGGCAAAAACTACACTGTTACCCTCCTACGAGTGCCGCAACATACTGGAGTAGAAGAAAATGTAACAGTAGACCAACTAGTTAAAAAAGTGGGCTAAGATACCGTTCCTGGATCCTGAACTTTTTCGCAGGATTAGCAGTAGTGCTATACTGAAAGAACTAAAAAGAGAGTGAGAGAATGGAGATCTGATTAATGGACAAATTTACAAGCAACGAGAGAAGCGAAGAACTACAACCAGAACAAATTCAAGGAATGTATTAGCTTAACTAAAAACCACCTTAGAATTTTAATACGAATCCTAACAGAGCACTGCCACCTGACGGGGTACCTTAAGAATCTTGGGCCAGCAGAGAGAGAGAGAAGATTGCAGAATTTGCGAGAAAGAGAATTTATCCTCATTATTACAGAAGGACAGTGGCGGGCAAATAGTGGATGAGATTGGCGAGGAATAGAGAAAGATGAAAACAATTGAGAGAGACCTACATCCAGGAGTGGATGGACAGAGGTTGACAAAGAGAGAGAGAGAGATTACAGAATGCATCGCTTTGCAAAATCCTAGGATGTGATTTCTGGAAGTCTATCGAATAGAAAAGGGAGAGCCACATTCAGAGTTTCATAAGTAAAATAGGACTGAAGGACCTGCTTTAATCGGCGAGGCGTCCCTAACGATTTAGCAGAAGGGGGGGGACACATTAGATTTTTTAGACCACAATGCATATATCTCAACAAACTTTCATACATACATATACCTTTTTTTGGAAACATTTTAAGAGTTATTATACTGTAAAATTTTTACTTTGCAATTTTTGTAGAATAACTCTTTAACTACTAATCATATTGATTATAGTTATTTTTAATATTTTAGAGCAAAACTCTCTACAAATTTCATTTAATTTATTTTATAGACTCTTAACAAAAGAAAGTGTCTTTAGAGAATTTTAGTACCTTTCAAAATTAAAAATAACAATAATTGACATATGTTTGTGTAGCTGTTAACTTAGTCAATAACTTACAAGATTCGTATATTATAGAAAAAATATAATAGAAATATAGAACAGTCCTTTCTCTACCAATAAGACTTCCATTATTTTTGTAGTAGCATTAACCGTTTCTGAGATATTTGCATATTTCTATTTCTAATAAGAAAATTGCTGTTGAAATGTAATGCGGTAAAAATCCCTACAAACATATAACTAAACGTAGTAATCTAATATTTGTTCGTATTTTTTCCTTATTTGAGGTATCTTTAATTTGTTAAATTCCAAACATAATCTTAATATGACTTTACCAGAAAGGGAGCCGATTTATCGACAATAAATGTTCCTACCATATCACATTTGTAGATTGTGCTATATCTAACTTCTACTCCTACTTGGGAAAAATATTTCTTGATCAACAAAAGTACAGCGGCGAAACGTGAGACATGCTGTCATGTATTTGATGTTTTTTTTTAATTCTCATTGTTTAAACGAACCAATTTATTCTAATGTATCTTTTTTTTTATTTTAAATAATTGAAACAAAAGATTTTTAACTCTATTGTATGCTTTCAGGTTGTCTAATTTAGTAAAAATTGACCCAGTTTCACCAAAAACACCAAAAATAGCACAAAGAAGAAATGCTACTGGGCCCAGAATAAAAGAATTAATTGGGCGAAAAATAAAAGCAGTTCCAAGGCCGAAAGTTAAGAGAAAAATTACAAAAAAGAAAAAAGAAAAAAAATGGAGTTCAGATGATGATTATTGGATAAACGAAGATCCAGAATTATGTAAAGAAAATGATACCGATAAAAGTAGAAAGCCACGTAAATGTAAAGAAAATTCAAAAGAAAAATCAGTACTCGAAAAGTTATCAATTAAATTAAATGCAGAACTACATACGGCAACTGATTTTAAAAGTGAAAGTGATTGGTCAGATGTAGATCCTGACTGGTCAGTGGATAAAGATAACTTTGAAGAAGAAAATAATGATATATTAAGGAAAAAATCGAAAGAAGAAAAAGATCAATCTGGCAAGAGAAAACAAGACAAATCTGGACTTTGTCCTCAATGTGGAAAAGTCGTCTCAGATATTAGAAGTCACATAAAAAGTCACACGAGTGTTTTTTCGTGCGATTTATGTTTTATCAATTTTAAGAATGAAAAACATTTAAATGAACATAAAGAGGTGCATGAATCGGACAACCCATACAACTGTGATAAATGCAATATGATATTTAAGAATGTTACTAAATTAGCACTGCATAGGTTCTTACATACTGGGGCTTACACTTGTCCCATCTGTGGTTTTATTGCCACTAGTAAATTCAGAAACTCCATTATTGCCCATATAAAAAGGCACGAGGACAACTATGCGGTACGGTGTGAAATTTGTAACAAAGGATTTTTATGTAAGAAAAAACTAGAAGAACACATAGAATGGCATGAAAACATACCCAAATACGAATGCGAAATTTGCCATAAAAAGTTTCCCGTGAAGTCCTATCTGCAACTTCACAGTAAATTCAATCACAAGAAGGAGCTTTTTGGAACTGAAGAAATCTTCCAGTGTGAACTATGCGGAAGAAAATTTACGTTTGAAAAGAGTTTTAAAAGACATTTAAGTTGTATTCACAAAGTCGGAAAAGATTTCACAGTAAAATGTCCAGTGTGTGGCAAGCTGATTGCAAATAATCACAATTTAAAGAAACACATGAGGGTACATACTGGAGAGAAAAACTACAGTTGCGACGTGTGCGGAAAGACTTTCTCACAGAAACAATACGTCACTCGGCATCAGAAAGTGCATCAAGCTGATAGAGAGGGAAGAAAACGGTCTGGAGGTGATCCTTCGCAGTACAAGATTGAACCTTTAGTATAGCGGTTTTTGAAAAAGTTTGAGTTGGAGAAACCTGCTAATTTTTAAATTATTATTTTATCGTCATTACTAGGTTAGCTATGAGTTTCTTTTTTAATTATAAGATATATTGTCGAAATTCAAAAACGAAGTAGGTTTATGGCTCTGTCTCCAAACATGTCAGGTTTGAAATTTGTTTTATTAATTTTTTATAACTCTTTAATGTACAGGGTGAGTCAACGATTGGATGAAGTAGGTTTGTGCCTTTTCGGTGAAATTAACAAAGAAACTATATTTATTGTTTGATACAGTTTATTTTTACGCAGATTTTAAAAATATTTAGGACTCTACAGGGTGAGCCAAAAAACTAGGACAGTATAAAGTTGTATTTTTTTAAATAGAACACCCTATATACGAATCGTATTTTCGATTTAGCTTATAATTTTAAATCTTTTTTATTAAGGGTTTACTATAACAAAACTTTATAGTTTCTGAGATAATTCAGTTTAAAGAAAAAAAGTCCCATTTTCAAGCATCAATTCAATCCTAAATAACGTTTTCAATTTTGTGACAAATATATTCAAATTTGGAGCAAGAAGGCAATTTTTTTGAGCCTCTCCTATTGTATAAATCATATCTATTAACTCATTCTTTGGAAAATTTATTTTACAATATAAGATGAATGCAAAAAAAACCAAACTACACTACATAAAAACCAAAAGAAGCGATTGTGGTTATAAATTTGACACACAGAAAAATGTTCTTTTACATTGTTTTTGCCATTGCTACTATGATAATGAAGAATATTTCTGTAAAAAAGTATGGAAAATAAGAAAAACTGAAATATCTCAAAAACTATTATAAATAGGTATAGGATATATTGAACAAAACTTTTAGGGTTTTTATTACTCTATTAAATAACATGAAAATATACAGGGTGTGCCATTTAAAAAAAAAAGATATTTATTCATTTAAACTTGTTCAAATTTGAGCCGATGTGTTCAACACCCTGTAGCTTTTATTGCAAATATTAGGTAAAAATTATGTTAACTCGTCCTTGGCCTTGCTAAATTCCAAATTTGAATATATTTGTCACAAAATTGAAAACGTTATTTAGGATTGAATTGATGCTTGAAAATTGGACTTTTTTTCTTTAAACTTAATTATCTCAGAAACCATAAAGTTTTGTTATAGTAAACCCTTAATAAAAAAGATTTAAAATTATAAGCTAAATCGAAAATACGATTCGTATATAGGGTGTTCTATTTAAAAAAATACAACTTTATGCTGTCCTAGTTTTTTGGCTCACCCTGTAGAGTCCTAAATATTTTCAAAATCTGCGTAAAAATAAACTGTATCAAACAATAAATATAGTTTCTTTGTTAATTTCATCGAAAAGGCACAAACCTACTTCATCCAATCGTTGACTCACCCTGTACAAAGAAAACTCGACGCTATTATTATATGAATCCATTTATAATATGAATTAATTTAAAACAATATTTATAATTAATTATTTGATAATTAGAAGGAATACTGAACTTATGCATAATGTCCTTACGTAGCAAACTAAGAAAATTCGTAAAAAGTCTTGGTGTGTTGAGCGTCGCTTGGCGGAACAAGTCGCCCATATTATTTGCAAATCTACATCTTTTCTGTTCCGTAATTTTTTTTTATGTGGAATTATCTTCGATTCCTCCAAAATGTTCTTAATTATTTGCAAACCACAGACATGTACAAATATTTCAGAAAATAAACACTATCTGATAGATTAGCCGTCCTTCTTACAAAGAAACTGTGTTGCACCGATTGCGCTCTTTATGGGATATGTTGTAGAATGTAAAAAATATTTGACATCTAGTTTTGTACTCACGTTTAAGGAATGAAACAACCTCTCAAAATGGTTTTTCTGAATTTCTCTATTGCTGTCAATCTACTCGAGAAATGTCTAAATGGAATAGATTTACCTCACCTACATTCACCATCGACAAAAATGATAAAGAAGCTGACTCTAAAAATCACCATTTCCAGTACCCTATAGTAGTTAACTATCGCTTTTGCATCCCTAAAGTTATAGAGGAGGAGAATCAGGAGGTGTATTTGATTTATGTTAATCTTATGACAATATATCACAAAAAAAAAACTGTTGGAAGCTTTTTAAACAACCAATATTAACGTAACCTTGATAAAAGCTGTAAAAGAGCTATATGAAAATACAACAGGTAAAATAAAGATAGGAGCGGACAGTTTTAAAATCAACAAAGGATTGAACTAAAGATGCTGCTTTTTATCCACACTTGTTAAAATATATTTAGGTCCACATTTCAAAAGAGTTAAGTCTTCTCATTGCCTCTCGATTCAGTGTCCATGCTTCCATTCCATAATATAAAACACTGTATACGTAACATTTAGTCAGTCGTATTTTCAGGGCTAACGTTAGATCTTTGCTGCAGATAACCTTTTTCATTCTAATAAAGTTGGCACGTGCTTTCTCGATTCTGCTTTTTATTTCGACGGTATAGTCATTATTTTCTGTTATTAGTGTTCCCAAGTAAGTGTACTTCTTAACTCTTTCTATGTGCTGGCCTCCTACCATTAGGGTTTCATTATTATTGGTGTTGTTTTTACTAATTATCATGAACTTGGTCTTTTTCGTGTTAAGAGAGAGTCCATATTCTCCACTAACTCTTAATATTTTATTCATTATTTTTTCTAGGTCTTTCAAAATATCGGCTATTATTACGGTGTCATCTGCATACCTAATATTGTTGATTAAAACTCCGTTTACTTTTATCCCTGCTGTTTTAGATTCAAGACTTTCCAATATGGCCTCTTCAGAATAAGCGTTAAATAGTAAAGGTGACAATATACACCCTTGTCTGACTCCCCTTATGCTTCTTCAATGATCAGGTAGATTTGGCCCTGGACAACGATGACCCCAAATACACAACAAAAAATGTTATCAATGAATACAGCAAGTAGAGTCCGGTTAACCTAACTAAAACAGAATCTTAAACCGACAGAAATGGATTATGGCGACGAGTGGCAGGTAGATCTAAAATTAAGCGCATCACTAACGATAGAATCCGTGAAATTATGGGGACTGCACGTGACATTATATATGACATTAAATTTAAACAACTTAAAAGCGGTATTGGACATGTACAAAGTATGCCATAAGATCGCATCTCAGTTTGGAACTGGATCCCATAGAGAAAAAGTAAAAAGGGAAAACCTACTACAAGATGGAGATAGGGAAGAACTGAAAGAAATGGGAGATCTATGGAGAGAGGGATGGTAACTACAAATCAGAAAACGTCGAAGAAAGTTCTAGACTTTATATACCTTTTTACAATTTAAATTTTTCTTACGAAACAAATTGAGTCATATCACTAGTAACACTACGCCTATTTTTGGTATGAATAAAAATATTTTTGCTAATGATTTGTGCTTAAACAATATCGTCGGGTTCATCAGATCTCCATAAAAATTATGTCATGCCATATAACTGGCTAGGGGAAGCCCTTACACTGCAGCCTAGTAACTTATTGTGTGGTATATGTATTCTATGTGAACAGGTTGATTCTCTTAAGTAGGTTCAGGAGCATGTTCGCTAGTTTTTCCTGTGGATTGATCGATCGATGAAGATGTCTTCAGTAAGTTAAAGTTTCGCATTTGAAGACGATGTGTGACGATATTTTGTTCTCTCGTCTCATAGTCTATAACTGGTTGTTCAAAATTATGCCATTATAGAGAGAATTGAAAAATTTAGTAAACTGATCCTGGACCTTTTGAAAAACTACATTTTACACTACTCATAAAAATAAATGTTTCTGAATAAAATGGTGAAAACGTAGTGTAGTGGTTGTTAACGATACGACAGAGTAGTGTCTTTTGGTATCCAAAACCATTATATTTAGTTTTTCCAATTGACTGTACAGTGACATACGTTTTACAAATATTTGACATGACGATTTTCATAAAGAAAAGGATGTTTGGAATACACATTTTTACACTCATTAAAAATAGAGGTGTCGTTTTCTAAGAGTAAACGAAAAAAAAATTATTAGTGATAATCACTTTTTTCTTGTGAAAATTTTAGGTGGTAACAAATAATTCCTAAGAAACTTGGGAGGTAAGCTTTAAGTTTGGTGTGAATGGTAGTGTTAGTACAAACAAGAAAATAGGCATTGAATATTTTTTGAAATTCTACGATATATCACAAAATGAGCGGAATCGAGCGGTTTCATTAATTAGAGATACTGATTCCCTTATAGAAGATGTTTACAAGTTTTTATATTTACGCGAAATGTACTTACTATTAAATTTTAATTTTTACAGATAAGAGCACTACAAATCAGAAATGATATTACTAATTATGCGATTGAAGGCAGTTTTTAAAATTGCTATTTTAACCCGAGAATAGTTGCTACTGGGTAAAACTGATCACAGGGAGCCTTAATTTGAATATAACTTTTTCCCTCATGATATTAACTTAGCTCTAAAAATTTTGTTGATAATTGTTACTTGGTTTTACTTTCCATATTATTAAATGAAAGCAAATAATCTAGCAAACCAGAAAAATAAATAACATTATTCTGTGACATTTCTTTCTTATTAGCGACAGTTTCTGTCTTAAATTATTCGGGGCACGCCTACTTCCAGAATAACTACGATTGCCAGTATTTATTATATTAGAAATTTATATTTTTGTATTTCTGTGTGTGTGCGTGTGTGTTGTATGCGTAATTTTTTAAATAATTTACGTTGTCTCTTTTTATAAATTTTAAAATTTTCTATTTTATCTAATTTTTTAAAAATCAAACGATCTTCTAAAATAAAAATCATGGTTTAAATTTATATAATTTTCCTTGCAAATGCTGCAGCCTAATTGAAGAATTTGTGTAATTTTAAAAAATATGGAAACATTTTATATGGAAATTTAAGAATTCGATTCTCGTTGCTTTCACATCATTGTTTATCAAACCATTTTTGGCCAGGAAATAAATCTGACGAATAATGAGGATAAGCAAATATTTCAAACTTCAATTGTTTAAAATACGGCATCCACCTTGCACAGAGTTTCCACATTCCAAAAGAAAGTATGTACCCACACGGTCTTTTGATATTCTTACAGTCTCAGCCATCTCAAGAGATTTCAGGAATTGTAACCTCAGCAGGGCGTCCAGGGCGTGGTTCATCCTTTTTAAAATTAAATAGCCCACTTTTAAGGTTGAATATGATGGAAAAAAGTCTTTTACTGTTGAGTCAATTTCTTGTTTGACTTGAAAAGGCGTTAAACCTTTCAAATAGAAGTATTTTATAACCGTACGTTTTTCCGATTTTTCAATTTTTGTAAAGTAAACAAATATCGCTGTTAAACACACACTAGCCCAGGGACAGATCCAGCCTCTCTCTTTAAGGTGGGGAGGGGGGAGCGGTGATATCACAAAAGTACAGTATGGCAAGCGAAAACAAGTTGTCAACGAGAGGGGAGACGCCAACAACATTCCCATTTCTAGTGTAGCAAGATAAAACAAGTTGTCGACGGGGGGAGGGGGGAGATACAAGCAATATACACATTCCTGGTATAAGAGGCAGAATCGGGTCTATTTTGCTAAACTCAATGCTCTTGGAGGAGGGCGATCACCCCCACCGCCCCATCTTCCCCTTGGATCCGCACCTGCACTAATCGAGCTATTAACCTGTAATTTTATATGTATGTTAGAAAAGAATAGTAGTATCACATGTCAGTAAGAAATCAGACCTATGTTAGGCCGGAAACTTATCGGCCCACCCTCATATTCTCGGTCTCGGCATCCTACTTACAAGGGATGATTCTCGCCTCCGATTTCGTTCAGACTGTGACTTAATACAGTAAAAAATATTGGGCTAACTTCAAAACTGATCCTAAAAAACGCTTTTTTTCCTTTAAAATTTGAAATAATATTGTTTTCGTATGAAACCACTTTCATATTGTTAACCTCACGAAAAGGGTTCTATATATGTAATTTTCTTACAAAGAAGTCGCATTGTATTTTTACAAAGGGGTAAAATGAATATTTTACCCTGTTTTTTTGTCCACTAAGGGCCTGAATTCACTTAAAACGGTCAAATAATAATTAGTATTTTATAAAATTAAAAAAAATATAGTATCGACTTTTTCTACGATAAAATATATTGCAGGGGTAACTACCCCTCATATTCTATTTGATTTACCCCCTAAAAATGCAGCTTAGGACTTAAATAGAAACACGTATTAAATATTTTTCAGTTTACTCTTACATATCACTTGAGAACTTTCCCTTCTTGATTTTAAGGCCATCAGACATATAGGCAATATTTCTATTTTAATCCGAACTTTTCTCCTGGAAAGAAAAATGACTGGGTTATTTATCTAGGCTTTTTTTAATGAGTGAAAAAAGACGTATAAATTGATCAGAAGTAAATGGGTAGAGGAGCTGTTATAGACTCTAGACGTTGAAACTAATCACTTGTGTAATCAATAGTCTAATCCATTTTACGATGAAGAGTTGATATATGCTCTTTTCGGTCAGTTACGCCTGGTTTATAACGGAAGCGATAGATTAAACTAATTAAAAATTAGTCATTAAAATATATATTACATATTAAGGTTCAAAACTTGTTTGGCTTATTGTTGCACTTGTCAACTTAAACTCTACCATGGGGTAGACCTTTCGATAAAATAAAGACTTTTGACAATTTATTTGGCAACTACCTTAATATCTCGCAATTAATATATATATATATATATATATATATATATATATATATATATATATATATATATATATTACAGTAGATGTTTCAGATCATCAGTGTAGTCAGGTATCATTTTACAGAGATGAAAACTGAGAGCTCTCTTCACCACATCGCGGCAAAAATGACCCTAAATAAAACATGTAAAAAATTAATTCGTTAACTCTAATAATCTTCTACCGGTTTCCCTTCCGATTCGATGAACCCTTTAAAAGGTTTTTGAACTTGGCAAGGTTCGAACTGGAAATCTTTCAGCATAAAGTCTTCTTGCCTTCAAAGAATTTGACAGCGCTTCACCATAAATTAAAAGCATATCAAAATTATTCTTCCATTTTTGTAAATTATTTTTACTTGAAGGCAGTTTTGGCAAGTTCCGTCAATAGTAATTCATTATGTAGGTATTAACAATAACAACCTGATTTTAACCAGTTTCTGTTTAGCATTAGTAACTTTTGAGTGTTTTGCATAAAAACCGATTTATCTCGAAAACCGCCAGTTTTATCAAAATAAATTAAGAGTTCCTTTTTTGAAGAGGAATGACGAAAGTATTTATAAAATCAGTTTCCAGCTCTGTAAAATGACACCTGTCAAAAATTAGGCCCAATAAGCGTGACTGGGTACCCATTTGGGGCTCTGTATCTCCGTTAAGGGACACTTTAGTAATTTTTTTTCTATGAAAAAGTAGGATTATTTTGACCTCCCCTATATCTTCTTCTTCTTCTTTCTCAGCCCATTGACGTTCACTCTTGGACATAAGCCTCTCCGATGGTCCTCCACTGGGATCTGTCTCTCGCCTTCTGGAGTCAGTCTTTTCCAGCAAACTGTCTTATATCATCTACCCATCTGCGTTGTGGCCTGCCACGATTTCGGTCCGTTTCTCGCGGTCGCCATTGCAGTAATGTACTCGTCCGAGATCAGGCTGTTGTTTAGCTATGTGCCCCGCCCTTTGCCACTTTAGTTGTGATATGCGTTCAATGATGTCAATTACTTTGGTTCTTGATCTTATTACTTGATTTCGTATTTAATCCCGTAACGAGATTCCTAACATGGAGCGTTGAGTGACTCGGAGCCTACTTGCGTTTTGTTTGGTTAGTGTTATCATTTCCATGCTGTAATTAGCAACAGGCAAGACACACGTGGTATACACTTTCTGTTTAAGGTTGATTGGTGTGTTTCTATCTCTTAATACGTACTGCAACTTTCCAAAGGCAGCCCATGTCAGCCCTGTTCTCCTTGTTATTTCCGCCGTTTGATTTTCTTTGCCCAGTTTCATGACGTGGCCTGAATCTTGGACATTTCCTATATGCGAAATTAAGAGGTATTTACCTGACACCCGCTATTTTCAAGGTCAGATGTAATACTTGTTTTAGCGACGTTAAGGTGAGATATTTCTTGCTTCAATTAGCTGTAGCTTTTGTTGTTTCTACTAATATATTGTACAAAAAAGGTAAATTATTTTAACCCATGAAAAGTATTATTTGTTATTCCCGCTAGAAAATACACTAAAATTGATAACCAGTTATGTATTTTCAATCCTCAGTTTGTCAATTTTTAAGACGATATCTCAAGAATTAGTGAAATTGTAAAATATTTACATTTTGTATCTTAACGATGAGCTGAAATTTGACACAATCGTACATTGCGACAGCTACAGTCTGTAATTGCTCCGGATTTTATTTTATTGTAAATAATACAAATAAGAAGAGTAAAATATATCACGAGCCCCATGTATAAAATACCAAAATTACGTTTTTTACATGATGAAAACGTTTAATAGATAACAAAATATACCTATAGACTGTATTAAATGATATTCCAATAAAAAGTGTAATATTAACGATAGCAATAGGCTATAAAAATATAACAATATATAAAGAAAATTTGCAGTTTCTTTTAACATTTATTCTTGGTATCCTAATAATATTGAATACACTGTTAATATTGCGACAGTTTTAAAGGATTTAATAAAGCTGTATATTTTACAATTTTTTATTTAATTTGAGATACTTGAACGAAAGATAAAATATCATTTTTAATGCTCTTACATTTTAGGAGACGGTATTTTGTAACTCTTAAACAAACCGAGTCAGGTGAACCACAGTACTTTCACCAAATCGAAGATCAACCAGAGAATTGCCAAATTCTTTCCGATGTTGTTATTATTTCTGAAAGTATCTACACTGTTGAAAAAACTAAACATAGCAATGAACTACAGCAAGATCAAAGAAAGCGACGCCAAGAGAGAGACAAACGTTATCGCGACAAAGAAGTCCTATGTAACATCTGTGGCAAAATAGTCAAACAATACTGGCAACATATCAGAACTCATGGAAATTTTACTTGTGATCAATGCTTCGCAAGCTTTAAAACAGAGCAACAACTTACTAATCACCAGGAAATTCATACTAGTAATGCTCATTACAACTGTGATATTTGTAATATGATCTTTAAGTCAGCTGCCCAACTGGCAGTTCATAGATTTATCCACACGAATCGATACATATGTCCTCTATGCGGATTCCAAGCTACTAGCAAAAGCGCAAGCTCGATCAAAGCCCATATTTTACGACATGAAGAAAAATACAAATTTAGATGTAATCTTTGCAACAAAGGTTTCTTGACTACTTCCAAACTCCAAGACCATCTCGAGGTCCACGAGGGCGTGCCAAAATACGAATGTGAAATCTGCCACAAGAAATTCACAGTAAAAAACTATTTAAAACTCCATATTGCCCATAATCACAAAAAGGAAGTTTACGGAGTCGAAGAAATGTTCCAGTGCGAAATCTGTGGAAGGGAGTTTACTTTTGAGAAGAGCTTCCGAAGACACTTGAGTACTATTCATAAAATAGGCAAAGATCTTACTGTAGAGTGCCAAGTATGTCACAAAATCATCGCTAACAATTCAAATCTTAAAAAGCACATGAGAATACATACGGGCGAGAAAAATTTTGCATGTGAAACTTGTGGTAAACGATTTTCTGATAGGAAGTATGTCAAAAAACATCAAAGTGTACATTTACGAGAAATGGGAATTTTGAAAAAGAAGAATAACTCGAAAAAAATTTTAAAATTGGAGAATATTTTACATACAAATGAAAATCAGACTGCATTGATCATGTGAATGGATTTATTTCAATTTATAGGCTATTGCCTATATCAAAAAAGTGGGTTAAGAGGAACTAAAACGTTACAGTGTTTTCATTGTTTCATACGCCCATTTGACCTCCAAATATGACAAAATCACAAAATGCGACCAAATTCAGGGGTGCGTTTTTGATTTTAAGGTAGATTTGTTCACTTCTCAGTTTTTTGAGTTTTACTCGAAAACTAGGCATTTTTCATAGGTACATGTCCACAAAAAAGTTGTAGGTAATAAAATTTTCAATCAACATGGTACCTTATGAAATCCAAAATGTCATTTTTCAAAAAATTACACTTCAAAAACGAAATAAAAAAAATGAAAAATTTTTTTTTTTTAAATTTTATTCTATATTTTATGCTAGGTATAGGTTGCTTCACAAAAAGAAAGTCGGCATTATACTCGTTAAAATGAGCTTCTGCAGAAGTCCGTACGATGGAAAGTAACCAAGATATAGGGTCCCAAACATTGCTACTTTTCTCAATATTAGCAAATTTTGACTTCTTTTTTCAAATTTCGTTTCCCAACTTTTTTGTAAATGAATATATAGACATTGCCCCCTTCAAAAGAAAGCTGACGTTATGCTCGTTAAAATAATCCCTAGGCGAAGTCTGTACCATTAAGAGTAGCTAAAGAACGGCCTCTGAAAATTTTTAACTTTTTAATATGATAATTTTTTCCCGCACGTTATGTAATTTTATATTTTTGCGTGAAAATTTTTCAAATGTACGAGGGCAATGCTGAAAATTCTTGGATAAAAGAAAAGTACTATAGATAGAACAAAAATTCATTTATAATTTTTCAAAATATTTTCCGTTATGCTCAATATATTTGTTCATACGGCAGAACCACTTAGAGAACCTCACAATACACATTTTTCGAAATTGCCTTCACTTTCTTACGAATTTCTGTTACTGCTTCTTCTCTAGTAGAAAATGTGCGTCTTTGAAGTTTCTTTTTTACCTCTGGGAACACGAAAATATCATAAGGGGGCTAAATCTGGACCGTAAGGTAGATATCCTAGTAATTTCACCCCTGATCGATCCAAAAATTCACAGGTTCGAGCAGCAAAATGGCACTGTCGTGGTGTAAACATATTCCATGCAAACGGGCTTTCGGTGGAATTTCAAGAATTTTTGAAACACTCTGGGTAAACACTTGGTAATGTACCACTCACTAGCAATGGTTTTCTGATCTTCTAAAGTGATGTGACCACATGACCACTTGTAGAAAGAAACAAGCAACCATTTTTTTCCCACACATCCTGCTCATTTAATTTTCGTTGGTGCGTCTTCATTCGGGAAACACCCAAACTGTCAATTGTATCTTTAATTCTGGGTCAAATTGGTAAATCCAGGAATCATCACCAATAATGATATAAAAAATTCGCTTGGATGACCCATTTTGATAATCTCCTTTTGTTTGAAAGAATAGCTTGTGGAATTGTGGTTGCAGGAAGTTGCGAAACAATTGCTCCATGCTGGACAAAGAATGTATTGGTTTAGATTGTGAAAATGCTGATGTACCTGACGTTACTGAAGGCGATATTTTCGTAGATACTGACGAAGAAATTGATAAATTTATTGAAAATAATTGAATGTAGCTTGTGAATAAAAATATGTAAATTAAAAACGGTATAAAATAATGTGATAATTAATTTTATTTTTATTATTACACACGATAAAATAATTTGTTCATTGAACAAGGAATACTTTTCACGCAAAAAATATAAAATTACATAATGTGCGGATAAAAAATTATAAAAATTGTAAAAAGTTGAAAATTTTGAGAAGCCATTTTTCGACCACCATTTCTCGTACAGACTTCAGATGGAGACCATTTTAAAGGGCTTGATGTAAGCTTTCTTTGGAGGGGGTAATGTATATGTCTAAATTCACTTACAAAAAGTTATGCGACAAAATTTGAAAAAAAAATGTAAAATGTGCTAATATCGAGAAAAGTAGCAAAGTTTGAGACGTTATATCTCGGTTACTTTTCATCCTATTGACTGATGTAAGAGCTTATTTTAATAGACGTAATATTAGCTTTCTTTTTCATCAAGCGCTACCTTTACCTAACTTCACTTGGGAAAAAGTTATGAGGAAAAAAAATTGGCTTTTTTAAATTTTGTTTTCGGGTGAATTTTTTTGAAAAATTACTTTTTTAGACTTCATGAAGTACCATTTCGAGTGCAAAGTTCATTACCTACAACTTTTCTATACATATATCTACGAAAAATTCATAGTTTTCGATTAAAACTCAAAAACCTGATAAGTGGACAAGTCTACCTAAATCCCAAAAAGGCACCCCTTATCTTAGTAGCACTTTGTGATTTTGTCATATTTGGAGGTCAGTTGAACGTATGTAATAATGAAAACACTTTAACATTTGTTTCTCGAATACATATAGTCAATAGCCTATTATATATACACAGAACAGAAATTGGAAATGGTTTTGTCTACTATTAAAATATTTTGGGTGCTGTTACTGAGCATCAAATTATATAGGTAGGCTTAAATAGGACGAATGGGTTTTCACGCCTCATTTCATTGTTCTACATTTATTTTGTTTTTTTAGTTTTTTTTTTGAGTTTCATTAAGCTCTCTAATATTATAATATTTTTTGTTACATATGTTATATGTTAAGTGTCTCATGGTATTTTAGTGCGTGCAAATTTTATAGCAAATTTGATTTTTCAGCATTATATTTACAAATGTCAAAAAAAGGTAGGGTTAGTCCATGTCAATGTCAATTTATGGGAAAATTTTAAAAAAATTTGTACTAACCAACGTTTGAATCTCCTCCTATGAAACTTTTAAATAAATAATTACATTGTTGCATGTATTATAAGTTTAATGTGGCTATTTGTTAAATAAAACAGCGTAAACAAAATATCAGGAATAATACATCCAGCAATGTGATTATATATTTAGATGATTTATATAGATAAGGAATACATAATTCACCGTAACCATCTAAGACGATTAAGATCCCAAGATCCAACGTTGGTTACGAAAGAAATAGAAAAAATTATTGGTTTTTTGTAAATTTTGAAAAAAATTAGTCGTATCAAAAAGTTAAAAAAAAAAAATTTTATGTGTGGAACAAATATACAAACTTTTGAGAAAATAAAAGACCGCCATGATCTAGAGGCTGATTTGAATTGATATGGAATGGCCCAGTAGGAACCTTGTACAAATTTATGCAACCAAATATCTAGTACTATAGAATATTAATAAACTTTAAACTTTGTTAATCATGATGTACCTTGTCAGTAAATAAATTTAATGTGTTTTGCTATGTTTTTTAAACAACTGTTTTTCTAAATTATATATCTATAAATTATTATGTGTTTATTATTTATCAATCTTTGGTTGACCAACATCTTCAATCGCATCGGTAAATTTTAACAACAATAAGTTTGCTTAGTCGTTGTTTATGGCTGATGGGGAAGCGGTTTTTTTGATGTTTGACAGACATAAATATTTTTATTAAATTTTGTTTTTCGTTTTTTTTTACTTGTCGTTACTACTTTGAGAGTATTTATTAGTATTAAAAATGATATAAACGCAAAGTTTATGATTAATATCAACAAGAAGAGGATCTAAAAAGTTATTTTTATCAGCAAATTTTGTTAGATATTATTTAGGCAACCAGAAATTCATACCTTTATTTTGTCGCATGGTGACTTTTTTCTCCAGTTGACGTGTACTAGTTTAAATAATGCAAATATTATGTGCATGTTCTTAACAATGAAAGACCAACACTTTTCCAAATACAAATAAAAATATTATTGCGATATCAACCGACACAGGTTTGACGATATGTCAATTCTTCGGAGGAATTCATTGATTTATACTCCGCCATCCTGATTTCGTTGAAAATATGACCGAATCAATTACTTTTTATTGGAAATCTAATATTATTTGTTTTGTGAACCAGTACCATCCTATGAAAGTGATATGAAAGGGAAACAAATTATGTAAGAAACAAAAAAAGTGTCATAACAACTCTTGTTGTTGTAGCTCGTACCAACATTTTAAAGAGTAGTTTTGTAAATATATTATTATTAAAAGTTTTAGGTTAAAACGGAGGAATAGGCAAGAAAAACCCTGTCCAAATATTTAGTGTCTCACGTGTACTCGTGTAGCCATGACAACCAACAGAGAATGATTTGCCTTTTTGTTAAGTCCGCGCTATGAAGTTCCTAGGATTTAAAGAAAATCTATTTTTTTATCAATATTTTTTGATTATTTAAATATCATGAGACATTAAGAAGAATAACGTAATTTCTAGAATGCATAGAATTTTTCGACCTATAAACAATTGTTTTTACGTAAAAGTCCTTTACGTTTTCCTATGGTTGTCCAACAAACATCTAGAATTCGTGACGTTTTAATTTTTCCAGATTAATTGCACAACCCGGAAATGTTGCTTATCATTTGTCATTTTGTTGTAATTTGGGACCCTTCTTTTTCTTTCACTCTTGATTTCATTTAGATTTTAATCAGTTTTTAGTTTTATTTTGAAGATATATAAGTAATTTGCAATTTAAACGAAATGCTTAAAAAAAGAACTACTATGTTTTATACCACTAAATTTATTAAGAAAACAGTGACTGCAGTTTCAACTCACAGAGTCATTTTCAAACTGAATTACAAAGGTAGACTAAGTATTCAATACAGAAACATGAGAAAATTTAACAATAAATAAAAACTACCTGAGAAATTACATTATTACAAAGGGGAGGTACTAAATTTTGGGAATAATTATTATTTGGCGAGAACAAATTTCGGGAAAAACCCAAGTTCTGTCTGGTCATTACGCAAATTTACATTTTTATTTTTACTATGTTTATATATTTCTAAAGATTCAAGAATATTTAACTTTTGGCCGTTTGTTGAATAATGTAATATGCCAGTGTTGCCCAAATCAGGAAAACTGTGGCTGTGTTCTAAGCAATGGTTGGCAAAGCTCGAGTCTGTTTTTTGTAGTCTATATGATCGGTGGTGTTCTGAAAAGCGAGTTTTAAAGCTTCTACCACTTGATCCAATATACAAGCTATCACACTCTGAACATTTTAACTCCTGATTTATCAAATTTATTAATTTTATCTTTAGTATTGTAAAGGATAGTAGACAGATTGTGTTGAGATTTAAAGGCTACTTTTATGTTATGTTTGGCAAGAGTATTAGCTATGTTTTCTGATAGGGTACCACAGTATGACAAAGATATGTAAGATGAACTATCTTTATCATTCCCAATCATATCCCAAAATAAAAAATGATAAACATAGTTCATCTTATATATCTTTGTCATACTGTGGTACCCTATCAGAAAACATAGCTAATACTCTTTCCAAACATAACATAAAAGTAGTCTTTAAATCTCAACACAATCTGTCCACTATCCTTTACAATGCTAAAGATAAAATTAATAAATTTGATAAATCAGGAGTTTATAAGTTAAAATGTTCAGAGTGTGATAGCTTGTATATTGGACAAAGTGGTAGAAGCTTTCAAACTCGCTTTTCAGAACACCACCGATCATATAGACTACAAAAAACAGACTTGAGCTTTGCCAACCATTGCTTAGAACACAGCCACAGTTTTCCTGATTTGGGCAACACTGGCATATTACATTATTCAACAAAGGGCCAAAAGTTAAATATTCTTGAATCTTTAGAAATATATAAACATAGCAAAAATAAAAATGTAAATTTGCGTAATGACCAGACAGAACTTGGGTTTTTCCCGTTATTTGTTGTCGCCAAATAATAATTAGTTTCCAAAATTTAGTACCTCCCCTTTGTAATAATGTAATTTCTCAGGTAGTTTTTATTTATTGTTAAATTTTCTCATGTTTCTGTATTGAATACTTAGTCTACCTTTGTAATTCAGTTTGAAAATGACTCTGTGAGTTGAAACTGCAGTCACTGTTTTCTTAATAAATTTAGTGGTATAAAACATAGTAGTTCCTCTTTTAAACATTTTCCGAAGATGATTAACTACCACATAGTAACGGCTACAAGCATCAACTTATCAATTTGCAAAAATAAATAAATAAATAAATGTGTGGAGTACACGCATCTCTTCAAAAAAAAAAGAAGAGGTGTGTGGTGAAATGCTAGACTTTATTGTGGCGCATAAAATGGTATAGTTTTTTCATCAGGTGTTCATAGCGAGCTCTATTAATCTAAAATATCTTTGGTTAATGTGACGTAATTGTGACGTCAGTGTCCTAATTTTTTTTTTTCCAAAAATTTTGAAACTGCAAATCTTTTTAATTCAAAAACTATGTCTGATGTATCAAGCATATAAACCAAATTTATGCTAATATTATCAGAGTGGTTACAATACATTAGAGTTCGCTCTGGATGATAAAACGTAAGAGTGGTAGAAAAATGACGATATTTTGTGTCTATATCAGTACTAGTAATCTTCATTTATCAAAAATGATAGCTCTGATAAGCACTATTAAATTTTTTTTTTAATATTTTGTTTAATTTCAAAAAATTTGAAAGAAGTGTGGAGTCTCGTACAGTTTTTTTTATATTTAGCACCATACCTAGAGGCTTTTTTATAAGAGATGTAAAAATCTTTAAGTAAATAATAATTTTTTAAATGGAACACCCTGCATATTCTCTGCTAGAATGAAATTTCCTTTTCCTTTTGATTTCAAAAATGTATAATCAGACTTTGCAAGTTTAGAAATAGCTTCATTGTGTTAATAGTAGATGAGAATAAATATTCCATAAATCCGTGCAATTTTTTATTTTAATTCAGCTTTTGCTCATATTTTTTCAATTGAATAAGTACTTATATTAATTCATTTCATTTTCGTTTCATTTCAGCCTAGTTTTCATCCTTTCAAAACTGGACTTAGGCCTCCCCTATTTGTTTCCAAATCTCTCTATTCTGGGCTCTTCTTTGCCACATCAAGTCTGATTAAGTTATCCTTCCATCTCATCTGTGGCCTGCCTCTGGATCTTTTCCCTTCATATGGGCGTCATTTTCCAGTTTCTGAATTCCAACAGTTGTCTTTTATTCGTTCGTTATGGCCTGCTCATTTCCATCTTAGTGATGCTCTTTCTATAGCGTGAACTGCGTTGGTTTTTCTTCTTATCCACTCATTTCGTTTTTTGTCTCTGAATGATATTCCTAACATGTGTCGTTCCATAGCCCTTTGAGTTTTGCGGATTCTGTCCAAATTTGATTTTGTAAAGGTCCGTATGTTAGAACCGGCAATATACAACAATCAAATATTTTGGTTCTTAAGTATAAGGGAATTTTCTGATTTTTCAAAACATAGGAGAGTTTTCCGAACGCCGTCCATCCCAATCGAGTTCTTCGTGTTATTTCGACTGTCTGGTTGTCCTTACTCGCTCTTATGGCAACACAAGTATATATATATATATATATATATATATATATATATATATATATATATATATATATATTCATTCACCTTTTCTATTTCGGTTGCATTTACTGTTATAACTTGTTGTTCGTCTGAGTTTGACATTACTTTTGTTTTTCTGAGATTCATCTTTAATCCTCGTTGGAGCGATGTTTCATGGAGGTCGTTTATCATTGACTGCAGCTCTTCCCAGTCGGATGCGATCAAGAGTATATCATCTGCGTATCTCAGATGATTTAAGAATCTATCATTAATGTTTATCTCTTTATTTTCCCAATTTAATGATTTGAACAAGTCTTCCAGGGCCATTATAAATAATTTGGGCGAGATTATATCTCCCTGTCTTACTCCTTTTTTGATTGGGATGCGGTTCGTCTTTAGCTCGTCTTCAATTGTACTGTCATCGTTGCGTCTAGATAGACATTATGCAATAGATTTTTGTATCTCGAGTCTATTCTGCTATTTACCAAAGCTTTTTCAGCAGCCCATAGTTCTACGCTGTCGAAAGCCTTCTCGTAGTCAACAAAGGCCATGTACAAGGCAGATTATACTCGTTGGTTTTTTCTATTAATATTTTTAGTGTATGCAGGTGGTCGCTTGTTCCATATCCCCTCGTTCGTCATCAACTTATATTAATAATACTTTAAAATTCAATATACATTTCATGGAAACTCTTTTCCACACCACCACAGTGCGCTTTGTTTTTACATGGTGTCCCCAATAGATATCTTCCACAATTATTCTACTCTGTGCTCTTCGGATTCGTTTTGGTTTTGGTTCGGTGTTGTCAATTTCGGTTTAAATTTCTCCACACTCATTCTGGTTTTCTTCGGTTTCTTCCTCGTTGTTCTCAGTGGTGTCATTGCAACGGAACACGAGATCTTCTTCTTGCTCTGCATCTGAAATTGCTCTCACATGCTTTTCCTGCGCAGTTCTCACCAACAACAGTATTTTAGGCCTGCTTTTTTGCATCTACAAGATTTGTCTCATTTTCAAAATACCAATTGATATTGATCTGAGCAATTCTTTCGGATTTGCCCCCTTCTGTGTCGTAATTGGCTTGAATCCAAGTACATGACGATTTTTTTCCAGCCCCATTCTTCTAGGTCTCATGATTTTCTTTCCACGATTGTACTTGTTCACAAACTGTGTTCTCTGACTGCGGCTGCTGTCGGTGGAAGTCAAACAGTGGTGAATCTTGTGTTCTATATAGACTTAGCAAAGCATTTATAGCGCAAATCGTTTATACTTAAATCTCTGCTTTCGTCACTTCTATACAGAGCGGTGAAAATAAGTCAAAAATGGTCACAGAATGACTGTGACACGTTACATATTAGTGATTAAAAAAAATGCTCCGAAAAAAGTTTACTCCACCCTCAATCGACTAATCGTTACACTTAGGACAAAAGTCTTGAGGGTCACAAATGAGGCGTTCGAAGAGATCCCCCCCCCTCCCACCGTTGGACTTAAAAATATAGAATTTTGTGAATTCGGGACACTAAGGGGGAGCTTAAAGCATATGCAAAAAATCAGCAGGTGGGTTTGTCAGAAAAATTTACCCGTCGTCTGTACCAAAAAATATATTTTTTCTTTACCATTTCAATTAACTTTCAATAAACTATACAGCACTTTATTTTAGACTTTATGGATTTGGTGTTTAGAATGTTCTATTTTTTGTATAAAGTCTTTTCAATAATTTCAAATTTTTGGTAATTTTTTTTTCACACCTGTATCATTTTTGTAAAATAATAAAACATGTTTGTGTGTTGAGTTTTATGGCACCAGTTTGAAACAAATGGCCAACAGTTAATAAAAAAATATATATTTTATAAAATATACATATCATTTTTTTATTCTAAGTACTTATACAATATATGAAAAATTTTTTTAGAACAGCTCATTCACATAGTTTGTTTTTAGGATATTCGCTATTAAACAAGAAGACACGTCGACTGATTTTGAGGAACACTCTGAAAGACCCAGGAGAATGAGGAGAAAATTTTCAATTAAAAATAGGAAAATGAAGAAAGACCCTGAATGGAGACTAGAACACGACGCAACTAAAAAACCTAAAATCGAACCTAAAGAACGGAAAATTCGAATCAAAAAAGAAAAGAAATTCTCTCCACCAAAACTTCCAAGGAACCAAAAAGCCAACATGTGGACGTGTAAATTTTGTTTTGACACTTTCGCTTCCAGAAAAGAAATGTTCGAACATAGAAAGGAACATCTCGGAGAAGAAAAACACGGTCCAGGTGAAGTTAAAAAATACACTTATGACTCAGCACATGAAATATATATTTGCAATAATTGTTCAGCTGAATGTCAAGACCTGGAAGAGATCGAGAAGCATGTGGAGACTCATGAGGAGAAGTTCAGTTGTTACGTATGTAAGGAAGATCTTTTTGGTCCCATGAATTACTCAGTTCATGTCCAGAAGCACCGCGATGATAAGCTGTTCCCATGCCCTTGGTGTCAATACATGTCTCAGAAAAAAGAAGCTATGCAAGTTCATATTAACCGGTTGCATCTCCAGATATATGACTTTCAATGTACCAAGTGTGGAAAATGCTTTAACGATGCTTTAAGCTTTAAGGAACATGATAACGTTCACTTAAATTTAAAACCATTTGGTTGTGTTGTTTGCAGCAAACATTTTTACTATTCCAGGTATTTACTTTCACATCAAATGCGCACACACACTGTAAGAGTTTTGGATCCGGAATCTAAAACTCAGTGTAATATTTGTCAAAAAATCTTTGCAAGACTTGATACACTGGAGAAGCATTATACAGCTAAACATTTGACAGTGCGTACTGGCCCTTATGAGAAAAAACATCTGTGTGACGTTTGTGGTCAAGGCTTTTCCAGACCTGATAAGTTGAAGATTCACTATAGGAAACATACAGGAGAAAAACCGTATTCCTGCGTGTATTGCAGCAAGAGCTTTATTAAAAGAGATTATTTAATTATGCATGAAAGAATTCATTCAGGCGAGAAACCCTACAGCTGCGAAATTTGCGGAAAATCTTTCAATCAAGGGGCGCCATTAAGAATCCATTTAAGAAGCCATACAGGCGAGAGACCCTACATTTGCCCCTATTGTGGTATTGGGTGTGTTTCAAGAGGAGCTCTCAATAGTCATATTAAGAGCTGCATAAATACTGCCCAAACATTTGTAAGCTAGATAGATCTTGATTGGACAGGAAAAAATATTTGAAGCTAGTTAACTTAAGACTGACCAACAGTGTTACGTCTAAGCTTGTAAAATATATCGAGCGATTCAAACGTCTCTTTAAATATATTTCTTAATCGTTAATATTTATTTTAATGATTTAGTTTTTTTTTGTACAATTCCTAACGTCACATAATTTTGTCTTTAATAATCGAATATTCAATGACTAGACTCTTTAAGACAAATTTTATATTTTTAATTTCCTATTATGTACAGTTTGCACATATTAGTTGAAAAGGACCACCTATACTAATAAAATATCAGATTTCAATAAAAAAAAATGTTATTTTATTTATATACAGAATGTCTATGTTAAGTGGTAACACTATTGCAATTGTCGAAACGGTCAAATTATAAGGGTTTCCATTTGGAAGGTTTTTTAAATAGATGTTAACCGTGTTGCCAATTTTTATTTAATTTCTAGGATCTAGGACATAATTGGCAGCAATTAATTTCTTAAATAAATTAAAAAGTTAGAAGAATAAATTTTTCTCACATATGACATAGCAGTTGTGAGTTTGATGGGTCAAATCCTGTTTCTTATTATTTTTTTTTACTGGCCAAAAAAAAGAAGACAATCGTTTTTCAAAATAAATAAATAAATAGGGTAAGCGATGGTATTACTGCCGGCGCTCAAAATACTGCGGATTTTAAAAGATTTTTTTGTAAATATTTAAATTTGTTCCATAATAATACCACCTTATGTTATTTAAAATCATATTTTCATCATTTAAATTGTGGGATGAGTATTTTAACAGCAATTAGATCCGCAGTATCAAGACAATATTCTTGATAAGAATATGAGCATATATTACTGCGGAGTAAACAAACCCTGTTAATGTTTTCATAACCTTACATCTAGGTAGCTGCATGCACTGGTGCTAATTGTTAATTTGTAAGCTATATGTATATATGTATATATATATATATATATATATATATATATATATATATATATATATATATATATATATATATCTTCTTCTTTTTCTTCCTCTTTTATTTAAGACGACGTCTTGTTTTTCTGCTATATTGAGCCTCCTGTGATGTTGATGTCCAACATTCGTACCATCGTTTCGGAGGTCGACCAGTGGGTCTTCTAGTGTTTGGTATCTCGTTCTTAGCCCATTTTGCCCATCGATCGTCGCCCATTCTGTCCACATGGTCCCTCCAATATCTGCGCAATAAATGTTTCGGCTCGAGTTCCCGATGCATAAGTTAGTACTGGTCTTATCACAGTTCTGTAGATGCGTACTTTGCTCTCTGTGGACATATACTTATTTTTCCAGATTATGTCCCTCAGGCATCCTGATATCCTTGAGGCCTTGTTAGCCTGTACTCTGACTTCCTGGTATAGATTTTTATTGCTTGATACATCAACTCCCAAGTATCTGCAAGACATGCTTTGTCTGATAGGATGGTTCTTCACCACCAATTTGCATCTGACAGGATCTTTTGAAATTATCATCGTTTCGGTCTTTTCTGTAGATATTTCCATATTTAAGTTTTTTGATGTGGTCTGGAATCGGTATAATAGTAGTTGCAGATCGTCTTCATTTTCTGCTAACAGTAAGGCGTCGTCGGCAAAACATGAGATTTTTAAAGATTTTCGTCCCATTTTGTATCCTCCATTGACTTCTTTTACATTTTGTATTATCTTGTCCATAATTAAATTAAAGAGAAATGAACTCATACTGTCGCCTTGTATTCCCGTCCTGATAGGTATTTCCTCTGTTACTCCTTGTTGTGTCTTTATGCGTGTCTTATTGTTTTTATTCTTCAATTACCGTAATATAGTTGTGGTTAACGCCTTCTTGAAGTATTTGCAAGACGTCTTTAAGTCGAACTCTATCAAACGCTTTTTTAAAATCCACTAGGCAGATGAAAATAGGTTTATTGTATTCTATCGATTTTTCAATAGTCTGTCGGATAATGAAAATCGCTTCAACTGTCGATCTGTTCTGTCTAAACCCGTGTTGTTCCTCACTTATTGCAATTTTATACGTTAGTTTTGAAGTCATGATTTTTGTTAATAATTTGCTTGTACTGTTTAGTAGTGTTATTGTTCTATAATTGTTGGGTCATTCTTATTTCCCTTTTTAAAGGTGGGTATAGTCAGGCTGTTCCTCCACTGTTCTGGAATACTGCAGGTTGATAGAATTTTGTCGAATAGTATTGTTAGTGCTTTTTCTAGTTCAAGGCCCCCATATTTAAGCATTTCATTGTTCCCGGAGCTTTTCTATTTTTCAGTTTGGTCAGCATTTCGTGTACGTCTTCTATTTTTATGTTCTCGTTTTCCATCATCGGTTTTACCTTATCTACATCTATTTGGATGTCTTCATTATTATACTTCTGATATATATATATATATATATATATATATATATATATATATATATATATATATATATAGTTTTTGCATGTCATGTCATTATTTAATTCTATTCCCATTCTACTACGGTGCTTTATTATTCTTCATTGTTTGTAATGCTGTTTTTATTTCTTATAATTTAATGGTATTTACTCCGTGAACTCCTGTCTCATATATATCTAGTTGCGTGTCTAAATATTCTCCACGTTGTTCTTCCAGTAGATAATTCCAATAGTCTTTCCACTGTTCTATCTTTATGGGATTTATTTTTCTAGGTTGTAATGTGAGTATAAGGTTTTTTTTATCTTATTAATTATTTATATTATGAAACTACTTAAATATTTATGTTTTCAAAATTCGTTGAATCTTAACATCAAATAGACATGATTCGCAGTAATAGGTACGTAATATTAGATGTTTACGCAATATTTGGAGCGTAATAATACATTTATTTTCGCAGTTAAACAAGCGAAAATTAAATTATACTTTACATATTCAACTTTTTACTTTGGTCAATATTTTTTTACGTAATTAAACTAGAGCATTCAAATTTTCGATAAAAAATCAAATTATTGATTAAAAATAAGATTTGGCATAATGAATGTTGAAAGTACTGAAGCAGTCATAACACCGCTTAGTTTTTTTTTCGAAAAAGGCTTAATACCGATATATTCATCATCAAACACGGAGTGTGACATGTGTTCAAAAAATACCTTTTGCTTCGCTCGATAAAATATATTCAAATTTTGGAATGGTTTAACGGTTTTTTTATTACTTGTCAGGTGAGTTGGGGGTACTGTACACTTGTTTCAATAAATTTTAAAGCTCTTCAGATATTTTAAATTTAACATACATTTTTCAATTACCTATTCTTTTCTTGAAAAAAAGTACTTTGACTTCGTAAAAATAAACCATTTTCGAAATAAGTACATTTTACTGCAACCAATTTGGATACAGTTTCGTAATGGGAATACCCGTAATTTTATTACCAGCAGGGTAAATAGGAATGTTTTCTTTTACGAAACTTAATTCAAATTGTATGCATCGAAATATTCTAATGCATTTATCTGACATATGGTTCATATTTTCGTAATGAAAGAAGTAATTTTTTTTTTCTAAGAAAAAAATAAGTTATAGAAAAATGTATGTAACATTAAAAATATCTAACGGGCTTTAATATTTAGTTAAAAAAATGAAGAGTATACCGGGCTTTCCTGATACGTGATAACAATATTGTTACATCAATTTTGACTCAAATTTGAATACCTTTTATTAAGTGGAAAAAAATAATTTTGAGAAAACTATATCTTATATGCGAATATCTCGATATTTTTAGAAAAAAAATTATAGGAGCATATCATGTTTTATGTGACCTACACTCAGCGAGGGATTACTCCCTTTTTCGGAGTCATAAAAATATAGAAAAGACGAAGTTATGTGTGTTTATAGCAATAAAGTCGCCAATTAAGATAGATATCCTGTATATAGTACAAATTAAAATTTGGACTATTTAACATTGCAGTTGGCAACTGGATGTTCCTCAGATACGCCTGGTAGCCAAAGCGAAAAACTTTCCGAGTTACATGAATTCAAAAAATAACGTGAGAAATTTGATAAAAAAATTTAAAATAATATTTGTTGACTAGATAACATGCATTTATCAAATGGAAATGTAGATTGGTGATGTATTAAAATTTATTAAATTTTAAAATTATTTAAAACTTTTCTAGGTTTTTTTAGTTTTGGATATGAAATCGCCACTATTTCGCAACGAGCATTTGCAATATTTTCATTTAATTAACTTTTTTTCATGATATACTTAAAATGCGCAAAATAGGTGTTTCGGAAAATTCTATTGGAGTGAATTTACAAGATATTTTAATTATTAGATATGAATCAAAACGTCTTATTATCGAAGAAGAAGCTGTTTTATTGACAGGTCACATTTTATTATGTGGAATTAAATGTTATAAATAAATAAGTTGAGAAGGGAGGGTCATCTCAAGTTAAAATTAAATACGGTTTTTACTAACTAAATTCGTGAATCTTTCTTTCGTTATTTCCTGGTCTTACAACTCTGGGTAAGTCTTAGCCGCATCCACTATCCCTCTGCATTTCCTACGGTCTTGTGCTTCCATTTACTACTGCTGGACTCCAATGCTATACAAATCAGCTTCGAAGGCATCCTTCCATCTTTTCCTGGGACGGCCTATTGATCTTCTACCATCTGGTTTCTCAAAGAATACTGTTTTCAATAATCTGTGGTTCCCTGATCTTACCACATGGCCTGCCCATCTTATTCTATTGGCTTTTATACAACGGATTATGTTTTCACTGCCATACAGTGTCGCCAATTCAGCATTGTGGCGTCTTCTCCAATTTCCTGTTGTTTCATTTGGGGACCAAATATCATTCTAAGAACCTTTCGTTCAAATATGAGTAATTTATTTATTTCTCGTTGATTGAGGGTCCAAGTTTCACTGCCTTACTGAAAATGAAAGGTGTATCAGTGGCAATTATATATGAAAAATAATATAGTTCATATGACCACTAGGCCTGCATCCGAACATCAAAATTTTCGATGACTTTTTGAGGTCTTGAATTGTTCGTGAGGCATTGACATAAACTTTGCTTTTCAAAAAACCCCAAAGAAAATAGTCGAATGGTGTCAAATCACATGACCTTGCGGACCAGTTTATAGAATTATTGGAAATTAAATTTTCGCCGAATTTCCGTTTCAATAAATTCATTATTTTGCATGTTAAGTGTGGTGTTGCGTTGTCTTGTTGCAACCAAAAATCATTCACATTCAATTCATTCAATTTTGACCAAAAATATTATGTCAACATACCCCAATAACGCTCAGAATTCACTCTAACTGTTTTTTCACGTTCATCTTCGAATAAAAAGGGTCCAATGACTCAGCCAACCCACAATCCTCCTCAAGCGGTAACCTTTTCGGCATGGGGTCGTTCTTCATAAATGTGCTTCATCGGAGCATCGGATTTTTAAAGAAAAGGCCTCTTTTCTCTCAAGCATCCAATTGACGAAAATACGGCGTTGATGATGGTCTTGTGTCTTCAGTTTTTGAGTCAGTTAGATCTTGAATGGATGCAAATAAAAATCAGCATGCAAAATGCGACGTAAAGTGGTTCGGGAATGTTCAATTTTTGTGAACGATGCCTACAGCGGCTACGTTATAACGAGTACGAACTGGCCGAACATGTTGGTATGTTCTAGGACCTTCTACCGAGCCAATTTCCTTGAAACATTGAACAAATTGCGAGTTCTGTAGGACGTCTATGTTGACCGAAATGTTCGCGAAGTTTACAAAATGTAACTTTTACAGATCGTCCTTTTTCGTAATAAGTTTCGATTATTAAAATAATCTCTTAAGCTGTTAATAAATCCATGACTAAATTTGCCCTACTGACAATCAACGGATGGCCCATTCATTATGTCTTATCGTACAGCCAATGTAAGCAAATTTTGGATACTTCGTTGCATATCAACAGTATATTGTTTGTATGAAATTTTTAGAAGGAAAATGTATAAAAATAACAAATTGTAAAAGTAGGATAGGAAATTTACAACGAAGTTAGTTCTACAGCAAAAGAACCTTCCGTATTGCTATATGGAGTTCAAGGGATTAACAATTATTATCATTTCAATAAAGCTGGTGCCAAAATTAAGTATGACTGACGAAGAATTGAAAATTGAAACTGACTTGTTTCAAAATTGTCAATTCTGCTTCTTCAATTCTTGTGATAATTTCATATAAACATCTGTTTATATGCAACAAAGGAGCAAAAACACTCTCGCGTGGCTTATAACTAATTTTAGAGGATTGCGTGATAAATGCCACAATACCAATTTCTATTCCGAACTTTGCATTTAGTTCCACATAATAAAATGTGTCCTGCCAGCAAAACAGATTCTTTTTCGATAATTGGACGTTTTGATTCACCTAAAATAATTAAAATATCTTGTAAAATCACTTTAATGTAAGTTTCCAAAACACTAATATTACACATTTTAAATATAGCACGAAAAACCATAATAAATAAAAACGTTACAGATTTGCAGTGGCAATTTCATATTAAAAAATAAAAAAAAGAAAACTTTTTAATAATTTTAATGTTACATGGGTTTAGGTAGACGTTCCTTTGTCATTGTCTGCACCATATCAATTGTTTTGTTCTTATATCATCTACTATTGTATGAGTGAATCCCATTATTTCTCTGATAGTGTCACTGGTTTACCTGTGTCTTCTGGATTTTCTAGCCGATCGTCACCAGAAGTCCATTCCAGTGGTTAACAGTATCTTTTCGGAGGTTTCTTTTAGCTGCCAAACTTTAGAGCTGTATGTGACCATGCTTTTAATAATAGTATTATAAATGAGCGTTTTGTTTTGCTTAGGTGTATTTAGGTCCCATAGAATTGGGTTTAATTGCTTTTCTGCCCTGTGTGTTTCGTTCTTTTATGGCTTAATCAGCTGTTCCATTTTGTGTAAATTTCATCTTCAAGTATTTATAATTCGAGAATAAGGTTTCTGGTCTCTCTGCCTATGCACATGTACTCAGTTTTGGTTACGTTTACTTCGAGCCCCCATTTCTGGTATTCTTGTATTAATTTCCTTATCATGTATTCCAAGTCATCCTAACATTGTGCCAGTACGATCTGATCATCACATAGCGTATACATCGTAGTATTTCTAAGTAGGATACCCATTCCCTGGCTACCTAAACAAGTACTAAGTTGGATACCGCAAGGGAGCAGAAGAAATAGAGGTCTAGAGGATGATCAGTGGATGGACCGAGATTGCTGGCGTTTAGGTATCGGAGGACGGCGTATATATATATATATATATATATATATATATATATATATATATATATATATATATATATATATATATATATATATATATATATATATATATATATATGTATATATATATATATATATATATATATATATATACAAAAAATATGTTACATCAATTTTAATGGCTTACCAGTTTACACTTCCAAATATTATTTTAAATTATTTTAACCTCATTTCCCACGTTATTTTTTCAATTTAAATGCACGGAAAGCTTTGCACATTGGCCACTAGAGACATTTCTGGGGAATCGTTCAAATGCCAATAGAAAAAAAAATTGAACTTTTCAGTTTAATTATGATAAACTGTTAAAAATTCGAATTGACGAGTGGAATTTTCTGCCTTCTACAAATATCAAAATATTTATTTAATAAGAACAGGAACCCGTATACATATTCTTATCAATTTTCTCGGTACTTGAAAGTTGTGTTAAGTCACTATGCGGAGATGTTATTTTTATATTCCGATATTAAATACAAAAAGTAAGTTTGTTTGCTTGATTTTTCAATGGTTAAACTGTGTTTTATAAAATTTTGTGTCGAAAATTACTTACAGCCTTCTTTTCTGTTTTTTAATTAGAAAGTTTAAAAAATATGTCTTCCTGATTTATTTGCGAACGCCATTTTCCTAACGTATAAGCAATAACCAAACAGTTGCAAAAGAAATTCCGTAAAAAATTGCTAAATTTACCTTTAAACATTGTAGATAGTTATGAACTTTTTATAATGTTATTCGAATTTTCCAAAAAAGAGTTATTCCTGATAGAAGATTTTTTCTTAAGTAGATTTTAAAAGTTTTGGTTTAGGGTAGCTATGTAAGAAACTTTGATCTGTCATTTAAAACGTTGTAAATATTTAGATTAATTTTTCTTGTTTTAATTTTAAATCTATTATTTAAGTTTATTAAAAACGTGAGCATTTATTGACATCACGAAAGTTTTATAACGCTTTGTGTTACGTATATTTAACGCTCGGAGGACGAAATGTTTTATTTTTGATAATTTATTAATTATACCGGGTGTCAATCATTTACTTATAAATACCTTGACTTCTTATTACCATTGTTCAGATAGTATGCCCCAGGACGTATTGCCGCGATTGATTTATCTAAAAATAGAGGGCTAACTTATTTTCAAAATGGTGGCAATTCCGGTTATACCAGAAGTTGATGCCTTCTTGCTTATTTTAAATGGAATACCCTATATGTTATTTTATTTTTAGATTCTACGTAAAATTATAGACATAATTCATGTATAATATCCTATACTTATGTCAAAAATGACGTTTGCATGCCTAAACATAACTATCAACTTTTCCTGTATGAAAACCTTTATTATGTAATTGGGGTAGGATTTCTTCTAGAAAGAGATCTACTTTGGTGTACTGTGTTGATATTTTGATAATTAATAAATACAGGGTGATCAAAAAATTACAGTAAATAATAAATCATTAAAAGTTTTTTTTTTAACGTAAATCCTCTATTTTAATAATTTTATCTTTTTTAACATTAAAAATAAGGGCGAGTTTCAATAAAGTTATCTATTTGAAAAATTTGTAGTTTTGAAATATTGACTGACTGCGTAGCACTACAACCCAGGGTGGGTCTTGGCTGCCTCGACTATCTGCCTCCACCTAGAACGGTCTTGTGCCAGCTCCCTCCATTCTCACTGGTCAACTTCAAGGATAGCTAGATCCTTGTGGATGTTATCTCTCCATCTAAGCCTAGGTCGTCCCAGTGGTCTTTTTCCTTGTGGTGCTTCTTCCCATACCCGTTTTATTAGTCGATCGTTTTGACTCCTTTGTATATGACCTGCCCATCGTAGTCTTCTCGAATGATATCAGGGCTTTGATATATTTGCGCAAGCTCTATGTTGCTTCTCATTCTGTGACGGCCTGTTTCAAGGTCTCGGTATGGGCCATATATTATGCGCAGGATTTTTCTCTCAAACCTTCTTAGCAGCTCCGTATCGTGGACTGTCAGGGTCCATGTTTCACTAGCGTAGATTGCTACTGGTCGTATTATTGTTCGATAAATTTCAGTTTTTGCCTTTCTAGTGATAAATTTTGACTTAAGCAAGGTTTGTATCGCAAATGTACATTTATTTGCTTGTGTGATGCGCTGTTTAACCTCTTCCTGCATTTTATTGTTTGCCGTTATCACTGCGCCCAGGTACTTGAAAACTTACACATGCTCAAAATTATAATCATCCATGGTTCTACCTGATTCTGTCTCGGGCGGGGTTGCGGGAGACATGCATGTATTTGGTATTTCCTTCATTTATTCGGAGCCCTATTCTCTGAGCTTCTTTTTCTATCTTTATGAAGTTTTTTTTGAAATATTGGCAATTTAATATTCTTCTGTTGTTAAAACGTTTTATCAAGAATATGGCAGACGTTTGCTGATACATATCCAGATAAACAGAAATCAGTGTTAAACAAATATTGAAAAATTTCGAAAATGTTTGGCACCGTTAAGATAGTGCTTTATTGTTTCATTTCGTCGAGTTTCGCTGTCATGGACAACTTATTACAAAACTAAAAAGCCGAATAGCATTTTTACAGTACAAAAATGTTAAATTATCAGTATTTCAACAGCTGCACATTTTTGAAATAGACAACCAACAAACAAAGTTACCCTTATTTTTAATGTTAAATAAGATAACCTTATAAAAATAGAGGGTTCATATTAAAAAAAAATGACTTTTAATGATTTTTTCAAGTTAATATTTAAGGTTAGTTTTTGATCACACTGTATTTATTTATTATCAAAATATCGACACAGTTTACTAAAATAGATCCCTTTCTTGAAAGAAACCAACCGCAATGAAATAATAAAGGCTTTCATATAAGAGAAATTGCTAGTTATGTTTAGGCCTGCAAACGCAATTTTTGCGAAAAAATTAAAAATATGTCAAAAACAGTTAGACATGAAATATATCTATAATTCTCCCTAGAATCAAAAAATTAAATAACATATAGGATATTCTATTTAAAATAAGCAAGAAGGCATCAACTTCCGATATAACCGGAAGAAGACTTCTGACTACGTAAAAACTTTCAGAATGATAATAGTAATTATGTAGTATTTTATGTTTCATTTTCTTTTTTAGGAAATTTTTTTTATCTTAACAATTAGTATGTAAAAAACAGTTTTTTCGAGTTCTAGGAAAAGCTATTGTTTTTCAGTAAAACAACCAACAAAAGTTGTGCATATTAAAAACACCTACAAAATGAGATATAACCATCCGAATCGGATAATTTGTTCGTTAGTTACTGCAAAAAAAAACATGCTAAAATGACTGTTTTTTCAATTGTTAATACACAGTAGAAAAATATATTGCATTAACTTTATACTGCACGGAAAGGAGCCTCTTGTTGCGTGCAACAAGTGTACAAAATTTCAAGTAAAAATATTTAAAACTTTCTATGATTTATTTGTTAATAACTTTTTATGTTTTTTTATTGTTTATTCCTAGCGATCTAAACATTGTACAGCGGTCTAAGGGTCCGATAATGAAAGTTCAAGACTTATACCAACAATAATCAAAAAGAACCAAGTGAATTGTTGATTTTAAATTGTTGAAACGGATAAAAAAGTTGGAGTTTGTTTTTTCGTTATAAATAAATAGAATAACTCTTCGACAATTGTTGATATTGAAATGCCGATAAGTGGACGTGATTGGGGAGATTTTGGCGCCCATTTTGAAGAGAACAAAAAATTCTAAATATGTGAACTAAAGAGACTCTCTCTCTCATTGTTACGAGCATTCGTCATCTGCTACCACCACTACTTTTCTTTTGCACGCTCGAAATTCAATCACGTAAACCGCTGCAGCTGGCCCCATCGAAGGAAAGAAATTTATTAATAGGCCCCTGCAGGTTAGTTGCAGACTTTCATTTTCACCGAGACAGATTTCACAGCGGCACGACAAGTTCTTATTTTCCAAAAAATATTCAAACTGTAAAAAAAATTTAGACTTTAATTTTTGATTAATAGATTTTATTTCATTCAATGATCAAAAAATTTAATTTTTCAAATGTAGTTTAATCTGCATCTCGAGAAATAACAATGTTACCAAGAAATGTTGCTATTTGTTTCATGCTATATCTCGATAAATAATAATGGTACATAAAAATCATTTATTGATATGTTTAACAATAATTTGATTACAAAACATATCATTGATTGTTCATATCTCGTCGAGAAACCAAAGATTAAAGAAAATGAAGGTTCTACGACGAATATTCACCGATATAATCGAAATTTTTTTTCTTCAAGCCACAGGCTAAAAGAACGCCCCCTCCACTTCTCACTTCTTGTCTCTCGGAGTAGATGCAACTTTAAACTATTGCAATATCAACAATTTTGAATTAATTGAGTTGAAAACTGTTGCGTACAATGGTTTATTCATCTTCCTATGAGTTCCTACTTAAATAATTCCTTAATGTTAATAAACAACGCTGCAGCGATTTTTTGCAAAAAAAACTCTATCTCAGCTTTTAGTGGTCGTACAAAAATTTTTTTTTTTTTCAAAACATCAGCCAAAATCTCAGCTATCACGTCACTTATCGGCATTTCGATATAACGAACTGTCGAAAAGGTATTCTATTTGTTTATAACGAAAAAACGAGCCCCAACTTTGTTTATCTATTTCGACAATTTAAAATTAACAATTCGTTTGGTTCTTTTTTGTTATTGTTAGTATAAGCCTCGAACTTTCATTTGCGTATCCGCATACTGCTGTACGACCTGTAGATCGCTGAGAATAAACAATCAAAAAGAACATAAAAAGTTATTAACAAATTAATTGTACAGAAAGTTTTAAACATTTTTACTTGAAATTTTGCACACTTGTAATATGCAACAAGAGGCTCCTTTTGGTACAATTTAAAGTTAATATAATATATTTTTCTACTATTTATTAACTATTAAAAAAAAAACAGCCATTTTAACACATTTTTTGCAATAACTAACGAAGAAAGTATCCGATTCGGATGGACTTTAGTTCATTTCGTAAGTATTTTCAATGCGCAAATCTTTTGTTTGGAACTTATTTACTGAAAGTCAATAGCTTTTCCTAGAACTTTTAAAAAAGATGCTTTTTCATATCTTAATTTTTAAATAAGATGTTTTCCCCAAAAAAAAAGAGACAAATTACTATTATCATTTTTAAGGTTTCTTGTAGTCTGCTAACAATAAATTTCAAAATCATTTTGATACTAACTCGGCCGCTTAATATATATATATATATATATATATATATATATATATATATATATATATATATGTATATATATATATATATATATATATATATATATATATATGTATATATATATATATATATATATATATATATATATATATATATATATATATATATATATATATATTTATATATTTTCATCCGTTCGTCATGGTTTCCTGTTGAAGGATCTTGCAGACGTTTCGCCAAGGTCGTACTTGGCATTTTCAATGCTTACTGATCGAAGTTTGGAAAGTGAACTGAGGTTCCTTAGATTGCGCAGGTTTTTTATACTTTTCGTGATCGTTCGTGATCGTAGGTTGTACCGAAGATTGTTCGGTGGTGACTCCTCCTTCGTGCCGCGTGTGCTTGCCGACGTTGCCGGGTGTACTTGTTTTATCGATGTTGATGTGGTGTTTTCTGTTCGTTTGATGATGGATTTCCATGTGACTGGCAAATTTAGTGCGTCGTCTCTTTTGTTTAGTTCGCCACTTTTCTCGATTTCTATTGCTTCGCGAACAAGTCTTGTTCTGAGGTTACTAACATTGGCTATTTCTTTGCATGACTCAAAATCAACTTTATGTCCTATCGTCGGCAAGCACAGGCGGCACGAAGGAGGAGTCACCACCGAACAATCTTCGGTACAACCTACGATCACGAACGATCACGAAAAGTATAAAAAGCCTGCGCAATCTAAGGAACATCAGTTCACTTTCCAAACTTCGATCAGTAAGCATTATATATATATGCTTCCTCGACGGCCGCTCGACTTAAAGTCGCCATCGAGGAAGCATCACTTGAAAATGTCAGCTGAGATGTTGGCGAAACGTCGAGAAGATATTTCTACTGACGAACGGATTGAAAACCGGAAAAACACCAGTACATATATATATATATATATATATATATATATATATATATATATATATATATATATATATATATATATATAAAACAGTATCTTGCCGATAATAAAATATCGGAATATCATACAGGTCTTAGGATATGCTTAGTAATAATTTCATTGACCCCAGTATAATTAATAGGATTGTTTGAAGTTAACAACTCCTAGGATGGGTTTGTTGCGAGAAAACCTATTATGCATCTGTTTTTATACATTTGCTTTATATAAAAATCCTAATATATTTATATTTTACTAGTTTTTCGTTAGAACAATAGATACCAATAATTTTTTGTAACCTTGCATTTGTTGAGTATGAATGTCGTGTATTATTACTTTAATAGACAATTTAAAAAATTTACATCTTGTAATTTATCTTATATTTACATACAATGAGGACGGAAAGTGTGTCACCCTGTAAAATTAAATATACTAGAAAAAAATCGTGCTCAAAAAGTACAGTCGATGTGTTGGAACGATTTTTCACCCAGTGTTTTTTAAATAATGAATTTATTCCAGAATTTACGTTCTCATTGTATAATGATTACCGAATAAACAAATACAGTCACAAATACAGGGTGTCTCAAAAGAAAGTACACATTTGTTTTGCTTATTGCGTGAACGCAACTATTCCGAGCGGCGCGGGGGGTATGTCAATCGGTAGCCTGGCTCTTGGAAATTTAGTCGCTATGGAGCGTTTCTCGGGAGCGGACCGTGCTTTGTGCGTATGTGAGTTTTACAAAAACGGTAATTCGGCGACTGTAGCGCGTAGAAAATTCTGCAATTTTCGACATATTCGTCACTTAAATGATGCGCCAAGCGCTCGGCTTATTGGAAAATGGGTCCAGAAGTTTGAAGAGACCGGTTCAATACTAGATAAACCAAAATCCGGGCGTCCGAGGTCTTCGAGAACGGTCGAAAACGTAGAGAGTGTTACTCAGTCTGTTCGTGACGACCCAAACGTTTCGATTCGTAAGCGTGCTGTTGCTTTAAAAGTGCATAGGTCATCATTATTCCGCATTTTATACAAAGATTTAAAGCTGAACCCCTATAAAATTCAGTTGGTGCAAGAATTGAAGCCTCAGGATGCTGGTCAGAGGCTTGACTTCGTAAACCAGATGACTGAACGCTTTTCAACGTTTACCAACATCTTCTTTTCGGATGAAGCCCATTTTCATCTTAATGGTCATGTAAACAAGCAAAATTGCCGCTATTGGAGTGCAAACAATCCAAAACACAAACATCAGAAACCTCTACATTCGCCGAAAGTGACTGTATGAGCTGCGATGTCGGCGCGAGGAATTATCGGCCCGTACTTTTTTAAAGATGAAAGGGAACGCACAGTAACAGTGACTTCAGAGCGGTATGTGGAGATGTTAGACGACTTCTTCGTGCCTGAACTGCAAAATTTTCCTGGCTATAACCAAAGAACATGGTTCCAGCAAGACGGAGCAACTTCACAGACGTCCAACATGTCTCTGCCACGAGTGCGTGAAATTTTTCCTGGCAAATTGATCTCAAAGAAAGGTGACATAAGTTGGCCTCCACGCAGTCCTGATTTATCACCTATGGACTTTTTTCTATGGGGTTATGTCAAATCAAAAGTTTACGCCAACAAACCGACTTCCCTGGCACAATTAAAAGAAAATATCCGCAACGAAATGGCAGACATCACGGAGAATACCTGCCGAGCCGTCATGGGCAATTTTAGTGCTCGATTAAATGAATGCCGTGAGCGCAACGGATTACATTTGGACGATATCATTTTTAAAAAATAAATTCCCAAACAATGTATTTTAATATGTAATAAACATTTTTTCAATAAAGTCCTGACTTTTTTTTAAATCGATTTTTTAAATGTGAACTTTCTTTAGAGACATCCTGTACTTTTTAGTTTAGTCAAGTAATCATACGTTTTATTTAGTCCGAGAGCCCAATGGCTTTTCGTAGCCGATGAAGATACATCGCTCCACCATAGTTTTTTTTATGTATTTTGACCCACTGATTACAAATATCGAGGGTTGATTCCCAAAAAACGGTTTATACCAAATCTCAAGTAAATAGGTTCATTAGAACTTGAGATATCATGTCAACCGTGTTGAAAAAATTAGATTCAAGAAAAACCCGTTTAAAGAGTGGAGCAAAGTTTCGGATAGTCTAAGTTATATAATGGTACGTTATACTTACATTTTCTTAATCAGCGATTCCTGCTTCATACAATGGGCCTTCTTCTACTTTAAAATAAGAATTCTCTCTGCTAAACGAGAATTTCTAGCTTCCTTAGAAGCACCAAAAATTCGTAGTTCAAAGCGCTGAATTAATTGTTATTCGACAAATCGTTTTCGAAGACATATTCTTAAAGGTCTAAATTTTGAAAATTTGCAAATAGAGAATAAATTTTTTCAAAATTCTAGACCAGAATACCCCCTGAAGAGAAGTGGAAGTCTACTTGCAGGCGCTTACCTAGTGCACATAATCCATTTCGCTGATCGTTGCATTAATACTTCAAACACAATATATATATATGAAGTAAAATGCGAACAGTGAATGCAAACTTCGCTCCATCATATCCTTTCCTTGTTAGAGGTTGCACAGTTTGGATGAATTGCTACAAAACACAATCCATCCTATTCCACCACGAGATGGTGGCCTACCTGTACCGCGACCTCTCGCCGGATGGCATATATATGTTTATGCGGCTTTCACGGATTCTTCCGTGTGAGATGCAATAGCAGTGGATATATCCACATTATGCCGTTGTAGTGCTGAAATCACATTCAGCAAACGTACAACTAGATGCATCTCCGTATGTAAATGAAGTAAAAACCATCTCGATGGTGGTGGAATAGGATGGATTGTGTTTTGTAGCAATTCATCCAAACTGTGTAACCTCTAACACGGAAAGGATATGATGGAGCGAAGTTTGCATTTACTGTTCGCATTTTACTTCATTTACATACGGAGCTGCATCTAGTTCCGAAAAATGACACTGTTTCGTCCTAGTATGGGACTCGTCAGGCCATTGCATTTGGTACAAACCATCATCTCGTATCTGTGTCCCATAAACAGAATTTACGGTTGAAAAATAGTAAATAGGACACAGGGGTGACATCTCGATGGCTCACTCAATAACATAAGAATAATACAAATCAACAAATGTTGTATAAAACCGCCATGTGGTAGCGCGACGGTAAATTAAATAAAAATATATCAAAACTCGATACACGAACTTGCTACTCCAAGGATAGAGGTCGCATTATTCGGCATCGGTCTTAAGCTGCGCGCCCACTGGTTCAGTTCGGTTCAGACCGCTCGGCTCCGCATAATCGGCCCGTTTTGGTTTACACGTAAATAAATGAGAGCCCGCTCACTGATTCCGATGCTGAAAGCGCGGAAGCGTTCTGGCCGGTCGGAACCAGTGAGCGGGCTCTCATTTATTTACGTGTAAACCAAAACGGGCCGGTGATGACAACGCTGTTTCGTCCTAGTGTGGGACTCACCAGGCTACACGCAACAGCTCTCTTAGAAAAATCGTTGCGGCGATCGTTTACTTAAACCGCGGAATTCGTGGTTGGTTTGATTGCCGATGCCAAATAATGCGACCTCTATCCCTGGAATAACACGTTTCGTGTATCAAGTTTTGAATATTCCTTTTTTAATTTATTGTCGCTCTTGTGTTATTGAGTGATCCATATAGGACACAGATGCGAGATGATGGTTTGTACCGAACGCAATGGTCTGATGAGTCCCATAATAGAGCGAAACAGCGCTGTCGTCATTTTTCTGACCCCAGAACGTTTCCATTATCCTGAAGATCTCCGCACTTTTTAACATGAGAGTAATGTTTATCAACGTTCTTTATATCCGCATTGCCGAGAATTTCCTATTTTGTTATATATATATATATATATATATATATATATATATATATATATATATATACATATATATATATATATACATATATATATATATATATATATATATATATATATATATATATATATATATATATATATATATATATATATATATATATATATATATATATATATGGCTTTCACGGATTCCTCCGTGTGAGATGCAATAGCAGTGGATATATCCACATTATGTCGTTGTAGTGCTGAAATCATAGTAGTGAACTCACTACTAATCACATTCAGCAAACATACAACTATATGCAGCTCCGTGCATGAATGAAGTAAATGCAAACTTTGTTCTAACCATATCTTTTCCGTGTTAGAGATTGCACAGTTTGAACAAATTGACAAGGAAAACAATTTATTCTATTCCACCGCCATCGAGATGATGGCCTACCTGTACCACCATACCGAGGAGAAAGTCAAAACTTACCCTCCTCGCCGCAGTGATACGGCAGAGGTACATGTTTTGTCTCTACTAGACTCCTCAGGGTACTGACATGCACTTGGCTGTGCAAAGGAGAAATCAGAAGGAAGCATGCAAATACTGAACGCGGCTTCGCCTACCTCCCGCCGGGTGGCATATATATGTTTATATGGCTTTCACAGATTCCTCCGTGAGAGATGCAGTAGCACTACAACGGCTTATGTGGATATATCCACTGTGGTGGAATAGGATAAATTGTTTTCCTTAGCAATTTATTCAAACTGTGCAACCTCTAACACGGAAAGGATATGGTTGAAACGAAGTTTGCATTTACTGTTCACATTTTACTTCATATATATAATATACTACTTAAATAAAATCCATTTTTTATTTTAGAACATTTGATCTCTTACTACAATATGCAGGTAAAAAAATATGTGATGAATTAAATACTGAAGAAGAAGAAGAAGATTCGCAACAACGATACAGACGTGGAAATAAACGGAAAATAGTTTTATCATCATAATAGTTCAGACCAAAATTGTAGATCATAAAATTACGTATAAAAATTGTTCTTACACTTTTTTCCCTAAGAGTCACCGTTTTCGAGATATCATCGCTGAAAAAGTTGAGAAAGCTGCGTTCTCCAAAATATGCGCACGGTTCCACGTCACCTGTGAGGTAGTGTACTTGACGCGTTTTTTTTTAACATGGTTTCCCTGGTAGGCCTATTCAACCATACTGTACTGTCTAATGATTAAAAAAAAGAAGAAATAGTTAAAAATAATCGAAGCTGTCTGGATTCTATTGAATTTAGGTCAATTATTCGTCAGATTCATTATCGTTAAATACTTCTGCTTCTTCTTGTTCTTCGTCTTCTCGTTCTTCTTCTTCTTCTGTCTGCTGACTGCAAATAAATCCCTCCAAAAGCAATGTATCAGACGTCTCTTCGTTGATATGATATAAACCGTCTTCTAATGGAGATTCAATATGGGCTTGGCAATTTATACATGCTAATGAACAAAATAACCCAACTTTTTTGCAGCCACATTTAGCATTACATCCCTTTTTACAATTGCAAAAAATTGTGTTGAGGAGTTTTTCTGGTGCAGGTGGGAGTAAAGTCTGAATTGGTTCCAATGTATTGTCAATCAACTTCCAACCGCAATCTTTTGGATCTAGTTGATTACCAAGCCACAGTTGAACTTGATAAGATACCCGAAATAGATGTTGTTGAGCAGAAGCAGAGGTTGGAGGAAGACAAGCTAATTGCACTCGCTGTTTGTTTCGAGTATTTTTAACAAAAGATGCTTAGCGGAACTTATCGATGCAGGTAATTTTTTTGGAGCTCCGTACATGGCAAGAAGATAGCGAATTCCATTGGTGTTAATTTCTTGTGGAGTAGAGTTACTATTTTTAAAAACTTCAGCACAACCGACTAAATCTTGTTTTTCAAACATTTTAAAAACAGATGTTCTACCCCTTGTGTAAAATGCTGATGTCGTATCGCAGCCACTTATTGCATGTAAAAACAAAACATGATTTTGGCACTTTGCAAAAGCAGATAAACTTTGTGTTGATTATATTTCAGACTGATGTTGAGCTTTCCTAGGTTTTAAAAAATAAATGGTTTTGTTAGTTGGAGTTCGAGCAGTCAGTAAAATCAGTAAATCAACGTCCTCACCAAACAATTGTTGTAATTGCCAAATTGAACTGTTCTAATGTTTCAATGATAAGGACATCAGCATCATTAACAGCATGTTTGACAAGTATACCTTCACTGGTCAGTCTTTCTTTTAGCAGTGAAATGAACCGTGACTCTTTGTCGGTATTTGCTAGAAACTTTTGTTGAGTAGTGAGAACGGTCATAAATTGATCAAATAAAGTGTCGGAAGATGAAGATGTTGTTGTAGCTCGACGATGTTGTTCTGCGGCTTTAATGTTCCTCGTGCAATCAGTGTAGCCATCAAATACTACAGTAACTCGGTGACCAAATAATCCCAGATAACGCGGTGTAATAAATATCTTCCATCGATGATGTATGTCACATTGATATTGTTAATATCAATGTTTACAGTTTTAAAACAATCATAGATGGCCGACTTTTGAGTTTTACGCATTCCAATGTCATCGAGTAGCGACAACGGGTAGGGTGCCAATTCATATTCGAAATATTTTTCTATTTCATGTTTTTCAAAGTTGCACTGGCGTAGAAGGTAGAGGACTGAGTTTCTTAGAAGTTAATATTGATTTATTTTATAAGTTTAAGGTAATATATCGATAGAAAAATATTTTAACTCGTATTACAGCTCCAGTGATGTCTGTACGCGGCGTACTTATGCATAATATGGAGAACGCAGCTTTCTCAACTTTTTGAGTGATGATATTTCGAAAACGGTGACTCTTATGAAAAAAAGTATAAGAACAATTTTTATATCTAGAATTTTGATCTAAGCTATTTTGATAATAAAACTTACTGTTTGGCTGAAAAACGCGAAATACCCATTTTTCCCCTCTTTGACCTTGAATTAATTTTTTTACAGGCATGGGATCGTTGAGGACTTTTAACAACTTATTTGTAATGGTGTTCCGAACATTTGTACACATTTTCAGCTCTATGCTTACCTCTCTTTTTAGGATTAACTTGACCGGACTAATTTGTATTTTTAATCTATCTTAAAATGTATATCTTTGTTTTTAATTTTTCTTTTTATATAGATTTCTATTGTACTTATTTTATGCTACCTTTGACGTATGATACACTTGTTCTGATTAACATGAATAAACTATTCTATTCATTAATATGTTTATTATTTTTATCTTACCCAAATAGTAAATAGATACCACAATATATTTGCTACTTGTTTCATTTCAACTTCACAAATAAGATGTATTCTGTTTTAGGGTCGATTCATTAGTGACAGTAGCAGTATTAATAACCTGGAAAGATGGTACTGAAAGCGTAATTCCTACGTCTGAACTCAATTCAATAAGAATTCCAGTAATATCCTTAGATTCCAAAATAGAAATAGTTCTAGAGGATAGTTCAATTCTTGAAGGTACCATCTCCCAATTTTTAACGCGGGCAGATTGTGACAACAATCTATGCCTAACTAATTTACAAGAGATTGTTCTAATCAAGAGTCAGCGATGTAAATGCATAAACTTCGATTGTCATACCATAACGGATGAACAGATTTTAGGACTGATAAATAACTTTAAATTTTTAACCTATGATTTGGAAAAAAAGTTAAAAAAAATTGAATCTTGCATTGTGCTAAAAGAAAATAAGGATGAAGAACAAATAATTAGATATAGATTTAAAATTGGATACAAAACTGCAGAAGTGTGCCGAACAATGTTTCTTAACGTGACTGGTGAGACAGAATTAACATTAAATACAATCGTGGATAACCTTAAGGTTAAACTTAAAACAAAACCAATTGTTCGCAAAAAAAAATCAAAAGTAGAAAGTTCTATTCATCGATGTAAACATATTATTGACAAGTATTACGATTGTGGCAAAATATCAGCTGATAAAATGATTGAGATAAGAGACTATTTCAAATCTTTTGACACTGATTTACAAAAAAAGTATGGTAAAATTCGTCCGCTAATATCACTGAAAATTGAAAAAAAATCAGATTGTAAAGAGGTTAAATATATACCTACCTATACTCTGAATGTTGATAATCAAACGCTAATAGTATGTAAAAAACAATTTTGCTATGCAGTAGCGGAAACCGACACAATGGTTACTGCAATCAGAGAAAATTTTAAGAAGTGTCAAGAAGAAACTGATACTGACTGTTATGTCTTAAAAGTAAACAATCATAGATGTGGCCAGAGAGACACTTGTAAAAAGTTATCTTGTGAACAAATTGCTGAAGTGCGAAACTACTTTCTTTTCTTTAATTCCGATTTACAAAAAAAATATGCAGAAATCCGTTCCCATATATCAGTAGATATTTCCGAAAAACCACCCTATAATTCTCCAAAATATACAATGAATATTGGCAATGAAATGGTGGTAGTTTGTAAATATATTTTTTCTTTTGCGGTTGCAGAGTCATATTATGTTATTGACAAAATTTGGAAAATGGTTTTAGCGAATTTTAAAGCAAAATCGGCTATCAAAAGCAAAATATGTAATGTAATCAAAGAGTGTCATCATATGGGTTTATTAGAATGCCATAAGATATCTGCTGACCAACTGTTTGATGTTAGAAACTACTTTGAATCGTTCGAAGTTAATTCAGAAGAAAAGTATGCCGAGATTCGATCATTGATCTCTTACGAGGAAAATACCCAGGGTCATCTCAGCCCAAAATATTCATTAGATATTCACAACCGAAGATTAGAAGTTTGCAAAGATATATTCTCCTGTGCGGTCGCAGAATCTAACACTGTAATTAATAAAATCTGGCAAGAAATGAGATTAACTTTTGTAAAATCCGCTCGTACCCGTAATAAGGTTGAATTAAGTTCAACTCCGCTGTTCAATATATCGTATGAGTATGATGCAATAAAAGTAAATCCTCTCCGTCTTCAAGAAAATTAAAAATAATTATTGTTCTTTTTAGAACTGCGCATAAACATATCGCTACTTTGGAAGAAAATCGGCACAACTCGCAGACTACTAGTCTAGAAAAAATTCCTTTTAAAGATTTAACCACAGTTTAAATGAATATCACTTATCTCCATATAATCACATGAACAAAACATTTTAATTTGTTTAGAATACATACTTAGAAGCAACTTGTACGAGGGTCATTTGAAAAGTCCGTGCACAAATTAAAACTACTTAATTTTTTTGGATAAACCTTCTTTATTTTTCAACATAGTTTCCTTTTAGGCTTAGACACTTCGTCCAACGCTGCTCTAGTTTTTTTGCTGGAATGTGTTCATTTCGGGATCCTATAAAACATATCTTGATGGTAACTCTGAAAGACCTATGCAAAAAAAATGGCCGACCAAAAATGGTCACGATTTTCGGTTTTTTCAGTTTATCTTGAAAAGTAAAAGTTGTATCGAAAAATGTTGTAGAGAATTAAAAAACCTATCGATTCATATAAATTATAGGTGGCGGTACTAGTTATCGAGATATACTTTTTTTCGACAAAATTTACCGTTTTGGTTTTTTTTTTTAAAAAAAAAATTTTATTAACATATTGCCGATTTAAAATTTAACGTAAATATAGGTATTACATTCTAAAAAAGTTTGTCCAACCCGGAATCTGTGAGTTTTTTATTTTCCGAGAAATTCGATGTCAGAGTTGAAAATTCAACCTCAAGTTTCCGCCTTACTAATTAAGATACAATACTCAATTTTAATGGAAATTGTTTGTATTGTTTTATATTTTGAAGATCTATAAAAAAAATTTTTTTTCAATCGTGGGCTGAGAAATTTTGCAAAAACCAATTTTTGCACCAAAAAAATTGCGATAAATTATCACCGGATAGAGATAAAATTTTTTTAATGCCTGCATTGGATTTAGATGTATCATTTCCGATCCCAAAAAAAAATTCTAATTTTGGATGAAAAACACGTTTTTTTTTCAAAAATTCATAATGGCGTGGCATATGAATATTACGGGCTCAAAATTGCAAAAGATGCTGTTTAATATTTGTACTTTACCTGTGAATTTTTTGGATCCAAGAAATACACTTCCATACAATCTGTGAACCTTCGAAAATTGGGCTGAATCTAATCGAAAATAGCTGCTGCAAGACGCTGTCAACGGGTTGTCATAGTTCAAGCGCATTATTCATTGGCGCTTCAAGGAAACTTATGCATCACAAGTAATATTTATAATATTGATGTTTTATTAATTTATATGATAGTAACAATTTGTTTAGTCATATCAATTATTAATTTGTTTATTAATAAAATTTTTGCAATAAATTATAGAGAAAATCATACAAATATTCAATTATATATTACATATTATGCTGTTTTTTTCCTTTATATTATTATTACCTAATAGTTTATTAACAAAATTTTTACGAAAATTTATATAAGCAAATCATATAAAAATATAATAATTATATACAATACGTCATATAAATATTTAATAATACATTAAAATTACATGCGAAAATCATACAAATACAATATATCAATTATACATTCACCGTTATTTTTTTTCTATTACTTCTGTGCAATCGGCGTCCATTTCATCATCGCAATTATTACTCTCATTTACATCGCACATACCATTTTCATCATTATTTTCAGTTTCATTGTTAATAAACTGTTAGATAATAATAATATAAACCAAAAAAATAGTAGAATATGTAATATATAATTGAATATTTGTATGATTTTCTCTATAATTTCTTGTTAAACTTTTGTTAATAAACAAATTAATAATTAATATGACTAAACAAATTGTTACTATCATATAAATTAATAAAACAACATCAATATTATAAATATTACTTGTGATGCATTAGTTTCCTTGAAGCGCCAATAGATAATGCGCCTGAACTATGGCAACCCGTCGACAGCGGCCTGCAGCAGCTATTTTCGATTAGATTCGGCCCAATTTTCGAAGGTTCACAGATCGTATGGAAGTGTATTTCTTGGATCCAAAAAATTCACAGGTAAAGTACAAGAATTAAAAAGTATCTTCTGCAAATTTGAGCCCTTAATATTCATTTGCCACGCCATTATGAATTTTTGAAAATAAAAACGTTTTTTTCATCCAAAATTTTTTTTTTTTTGAGATCGGAAATGATAGATCTAAATCCAATGCATGCATAAAAAAAAGTTTATCTCTATCCGGTGAAAAGTTATCGTAATTTTTTTTGGTGCAAAAATTGGTTTTTCTTTTCTTCAAAATATAAAACAATACAAACAATTTTCATTCAAATTGAGCATTGTACTTTAATTAGGAAAGCGGAAAATTGAGGTTAAATTTGCAACTTTGACATCAAAATCGTCAGAAAATAAAAAACTCAGAGATTTCGGGTTTGACATACTTTTTTAGAATGATAATATCTATATTTATGTAAAATTTTAAATCTACAATTTGTTAATAAATGTCTTTAAAAAAAAAACAAAAACTGTAAATTTTGTCGAAAAAAAATATATATCTCGATAACTAGTGTTGCCACTTATAACTTAATTATATGAGTTGATAGGTTTTTTAATTTTCTACAACTTTTGTTTGAAACATTTTTCGATATAATTTTTAGTTTTCGAGATAAGCTTAAAAAACCGAAAATCGTGACCATTTTTGGTCCGCCATTTTTTTTGCACAGGTCTTTCAGAGTTACCATCGATATATGTTTGATAAGAAGCCGAAATGAACACATTCCATTAAGAAAACCAATGTTACATTTTTGTTACTGATGAAAGTCTATTTTCCATGGAGTATAATACGATTTGTCCAGATCTGTAAAATAGCCAATCGTTCCTGCAATCACCTCCTCGTTTCAATGAAATCTTTTTCCCGCCAGCCATTTCTTCATATTGGGGAACAAATAATAGTCCTAGAGAGCCAAGTCTGGAGAATGGGGGGGGGGGTATGTGAAACGAGTTGTTAAAACCCTATCTCCATTAATTTTGTGGCCACAATTGCTGAGGCGTGAGCTGGTTCGTTATCGTAATGGAAAAGAACTTTTTTGAGGGCCAATCGTGGACGTTTTTCTTGCAGTTCGGTTTTCAAACGGTCTAATAACGATAAATAATATTCACCTGTAATAGTTTTACCCTTTTCCATTTGATCATACCCTACATATTTAAACAACAATAGATTTGTTTGAAGGCTGTTTATGGTCGGTGGGGAAGATACTTTTTGGATGTTTGACAGACATAAACATGTTTACTTATCTTTTCTTTCAGTTTAATTGCTTGTCATGACTCTTTTCAGTGTTTTTACATGTTAGAAATTACTATAAATGCGAAGTTTACAATTAAGATTAACAAAAAGGGGATTTAAAAACTTATTATTATTGGTAAATATTGTTAAATATTGTTTACACATTGAAAATAATAATAAAAATAATATAGGCAACCATATATTTATACTTTTATGTATTCATAATTGACGTACCGATTATCATATGATACTCGTTTAAATAATGCAATTAGAAAAGGATAACATAAAATCGGTATGTGTGTACCAAGAATTTAAATATCTACTGTTTATCAACACTTTTTCAAATAAAAATAAAAATATTATTACGTTATTCAGCGGTCAAACAACCGGGCCTAATTCTGACGTTCTGATGGTAATTCTACAGGGGTATGTTGGAAGCCTTTTCCAGATAGTCGATAAAGATTATTCCTTGCGGATCAAAAAATACAGGCGCCATAATCTTCCCGGTCGAAGGAATGGTTTTCGCCTGTTTTGCTGCAGATTTCCCCTTGGCAGCTCATTGTTTAGATTTTCTTTCGGTCTCAGGAGTATAGTGATGTATCCATCACCATCATCCACAATGATGAAACGACGCTTAAGGTACTGAGGATTTCGTTTTTGGTCAATCGTGAGCAATCATGGCACTCATCTTGCTGATAACTTTTTCATGTCCAAATGTTGATAAAAAATAATATGCACCCGTTCATTTGAGATGCCCATAGCCCTAGTAATCTCACACACCTTCACTCTTCTGTCATCCATCACCGTATCATGGATTTTGTCAATGATTTCTGGAGTAGTAACCTCAACAGGGCGTCCAGAACGTTTAGCGTCTGTTGTGCTCTTATGGCCTACTCCGAAAATTTTGAAACCACTTATAAACTGTTCTAATCGAAGGTGCAAAATCACCGTAATGTTTATCAAGCTTCTGTTGAGTCTCCTGAGGTATTTTGCCTTTCATAAAGTAATGTTTAATCAACACACGAAATTCCTTTTCGTCCATTTTTGAAGAATCACTCAACTTCTTCGATTCAAACGAATTCAAATAAAAATAAATAGATCGAGCATGCTGAAACTTGGTGTGTGTTCTTCCAAGATATGCTACTAACTGAAAATATTCTTTATACGCACCAGTAGTGCCATCTCGCTGACTTCGCTCGGACTTTTCAAGCTTGCCTCGTATATAGTTTTTTTTTCTTCTAACTTCTAACTCGACATGAGACACTTTTCTAAAGAAAAACTTCAATTTTGGCTATATGACTTTGACACTTAAAAAATTTAATTTTAGCTTTTATGTCTATAAAGTTCAATTAATTGAAACAATAATTAATTGCAAGAACATGATTTTATTTAACTGTCATGTTTCAAAATAAAACGTTTTTATCATACAAATTTAATGTGATACTTACTTTTTTATAAAGAATACTGGCGTAATCCAAAATGTGACCTTCCAAAAGATTTATCAAACACGTGGTACTTTTTGAAATGTGACACTCGAAGCAAAATCGATGTGCACACCGTCGAAATTTAGCTGAAATACTGACATTGTGACACTGTTTGTTGTTGATAAAACACTGACATAACTGCTCTGTAGCGGCCTTATATACACATTTTGACACTCTTCCACATAAAAATAAACCACATTTTCATTTTGATTATGACATAATTTTTTGAGTTATGCCGATTTTCTTCCTAAGTAGCGATATATCAGTTTGTCCATTCAATTATGTGGTTTCTAAATACAAAATCATCATGATGCACACAGGTGGAATTTCTCGAAATCTTAAGTAAAATTGATTAACTAATTAAACCTATTTGGGAAATAAAAAACTACATTTAATTATTAGTTAATAATGCCTAATTATCAAAATAAAAAGTAAACATATTTTTGTATGTCTGTTTTCCCTGTGTGTTGAAGGTTATAGACTGTTGAAGATTTGCTTAAATGTGGTTGTCGGACTTGCATTTTGTACGATATTTCGATTAGAATGTATCTCTAATCCAGTATAAAATGAATGTGACTGTATCCATTGAAGCGCGAAGTTTCGATTTATTATACCACAGCTCGATGATTTGGTGTTTCAAAGTAGTGGTTGCTAAAGATAGATATTTCTTCACTGGGTTTACTGAAGATGCCATTATTATTTTTAATATAAATCTTCTCTTTATTATGTTCCGTTCCATATATATTACCGCAGCTTCAAATCGCTTTATATAGTGTTGTACTGCAATACCAGATACCTATATTTATTCCTATTTTTATTCTTACCATACTTCATCACTAAATATTTTATTTTTTAAACGTTGGTACATTTTAAAGAGTAAAATTGACACAAATATGTATTTAGGATATGTAACTTTAAAAAATTGACCAAGAAACCTGATTCTAAAAAGTCTTACAAGTAAAAACGTTATTTTTTAACTGAAATACATATTACTCCATAGAAATTAGATCAAAAAAGAGTTGTTTTGTTAACAAAAATGTAACATTGGTTTTTTTGCTGGAATGTGTTCATTTCGGCATCCTATAAAACATATCTCGATGGTAATACTGAAAGACCTGTGCAAAAAAAAATGGCGGACCAAAATGGTGACGATTTTCGGTTTTTTGAGTTTATCTCGAAAAGTAAAAGTTGTATCGAAAAATGTTTCCAACAAATGTAGAGAATTAAAAAACCTATCGATTCATACAATATAAGTTATAGGTGGCGCCATTAGTTATCGAGATATATTTTTTTTTCCACAAAATTTACGATTTTTTTTTTTTTTTTAAAGACATTTATTAACAAATTCCGATTTAAAATTTAATATAAATATAGGTATTATCATTCTAAAAAAGTATGTTAAACCCGAAATCTGTGAGTTTTTTATTTTCTGAGAAATTCAATGTCAAAATTGAAAATTCAACCTCAATTTTCCGCTTTCCTAATTAAGATACAATGTTCAATTTTAATGGAAATTGTTTATATTGTTTTATATTTTAAAGATCCATTAAAAAAATGTTTTTTTTTTCAATCGTGGCTCGAGAAATTTTGCAAAAACCAATTTTTGTACCAAAAAAATTGCGATGACTTTTCACCGGATGGAAATAAAATTTTTTTAGTGCGTGCTTTGGATTTAGATGTCTCATTTCCGATCTAAAAAAAGTTAATTTTGGATGAAAAAAACGTTTTTTTTTTCAAATTCATAATGGCGTCGCAAATGAATATTAAGGGCTCAAACAATAGAATATGTAATATCATCATCAATCAGCCTAATCTTGTCCACTGTTGAACATGGGTCTCTCGTAAGTTATGCCACGTATTTCTCTCCCGTGTCGCTTGCATCCAGTTTGATTCTATGCGCCTTATATCGTCAGTCCATCTGGTAGGCGAGCGGCCTCTTCCTCGGTAAGCCTCCTGTCCTGGTCTCCATTCCAAAATTTTTCTCGTTCATCGATTGTCCGTATTCCTAGCGACATGTCCAGCCCAGTTCCACTTTAACGTTGCAATTTTCCTGACTGCATCTGCAACACCCGTTCTTCGTCGTATTTCTGTATTCGGTATTCTATCTCTGATGCTAACTCCCAGCATAGATCTTTCCATGGCCAATTGTGTCACTCTCAACTTATTTACGCTTTTCTTTGTTAGTGTTAGCGTCTCTGCTCCATATGTCAAAACGGGGAGGATATACTGTCAAACACCTTTCTCTTCAAGCAAACAGGGATGTCAGATTTAAGTATGTTTTTCAGTTTTCCAAAAGCTGTCCACGTCAGCCCTATTCTTCTTAGTATTTCGCATCTTTGGTTATCTCGGCCTAAACGGATTTCATGTCCTAGGTATTTGTAGGTGGTGACTTGTTCGATCTTGTGATCTCCTACTGAGATATGTTGTATATGTAATATATAATTGAATATTTGTATGATTTCCTCAATAATTTTTTATAAAAATTGTGTTAATATACAAATTAATAATTAATATGACTAAACAAATTGTTATTATTATATAAATTAATAAAACAACATCAATATTATAAATATTACTTGTGATGCATAAGTTTCCTTGAAGCGCCAATGAATAATGCCCTTGAACTATGGCAACCCGCCGACAGCGGCTTGTATCATCTATTTTCGATTAAATTCGGCCCAAATTTTGGAAGGTTCACAGATCGTATGGAAGTGTATTTCTTGGATCCAAAAAGTTCACAGGTAAAGTACAAGTATTAAAAAACATTTTCTGCAAATTTGAGCCCTTAATATTCATTTGCCACACCATTATGAATTTTTGAAAAAAAAAAAAAATTCATCCAAAATTAAATTTTTGTTTTTTTGAGATCGTAAAAGATACATCTAAATCCAATGCACGCATTATAAAAAATATAATATCCATCCGGTAAAAAGTTATCGCAATTTTTTTGGTGCAAAATTTTTTTTTTTTTCAAAATTTCTCGGCCTACAATTGAAAAAAAAAAAATTTTAATAGATCTTCAAAATATAAAACAATACAAACAATTTCCATTAAAATTGAGAGCATTGTATCTTAACTGAGAAAGAAAATTGAGGTTGAATTTTCAAGTTTGACATCGAATTTCTCGGAAAATAAAATCTCACAGATTCCGGGTTTGATATACTTTTTTTATAATGATAATACCGATATTAATGTTAAATTTTAAATCGGTAATTTGTTAATAAATGTCTTTAAAAAAAAAAAAAAAAGAAAAAAAAAAGAAAAAAAAAACATAAATTGCGTCGAAAAAATATATATCTCGATAACTAGTAGCACCACCTATAATTTATGTCATATAAATAGATAGATTTACAACTTTTACTCTTCGAGATAAACTCAAAAAACCGAAAATCGTAACCATTTTTGGTCCGCCATTTTTTTTCACAGGTCTTTTAGAGTTACCATCGAGATTTGTTTTATAGGATGCCGAAATGAACACATTCTAGCAAAAAAAACAATGTTACATTTTTGTTACTGACGAAAATCTATTTTCCATGGAGTATACAAATATTTATACATCTTTAAATACAAAGAAGCCTACCTCCAGATTGTCAGTTCATTATAAACATTTAAAACACTGCACGTCACTTTTTGCAAGTCCAATAATTTTTTTTTTTGAAAATAATACTATTCTTCTTAATAAAAACTTTGTGATAGTGCCTTGAAAATAAAATATCTGTTTAAAATTGAACAGTGGCTGTGAGAACCCAATCCTAATCGAGCAATAAGTCACATGACCTATTTGAAATTTTGTCCGCGAATTTTTGAAAATCCGCCTGTGTACATCATTATGTATTTTGACAGAAATCAAGATTTGAAAACTATAATTTATAAAGAATTTTTGGTTTTATATTTAGGTAAAAGTGTTGGTTTTATATTTAGGTAATTGTAAAATATAGTTAAAGAAACACTAATACAATGTTGTCATGTCCTTCTTTAGTAAATACCCTGACTCACAATTTTGAGCAAACAGCGTGTATGATTTGATTTTATAGACCAAGCTAGGTTATTTGTTGACTAATAGTTGACAAGATAAATAATGAACAAGAAAAGGATAAAGTCTTTATAAGTATAGACATTCCAAAAAATATTTATATTCGTCGATAGGAACAAATGCATCATTAATATTGGTTTGGTGGTAACCTCTGTTATTTGTAAAGTTTCGAACAAGAGTCGGTGATATTTTTTTATGGATTCACCATTAATACCCATAACGAAATTATGTTCGAATATTTAAAAAATTATTAAAAAAGTTCTTTTCTATGAAAAAAAGTATGACATATTTCCATCGTACACTGATACATGGTATGTAATTTCGAAAAGAAGAAACAGTCTTGGGTAATTCGCAAAAAAATATCAAAAAAGGGAGATGGTACAGATTATTTTAGATTTTTCTTACTAGTGTATTGTAATAGTAATAATGTAATGTTGAAAAAGAAGTGTTAGAGTTTTGTCGAATTTTATGCTTAAGAATTTTAAAACATAGTTGTGTTTTGTAAAAGTTAAGTCTGTCAACGTATAATTAATAACATGGAAATAAAATTATTTATAATTTTGTGGAATCTTGTTTTTTCTTTTTTATCCAAGTCAGCTATCTATTATCTGTGAAGTTCTATAGAGGGGTAAGTGAATAAAATTTTCTATTTATGTGTCTGGAACAAAAGGGAAAATCCTTGAAATACCAGTATAATTATTGTATGTAAGTACTGGATGGGTCAGTACGAATTGATTTTTCTTTTGGTACCTATTTATAGTTTTTATTTTAAAAAAGATTAATAAATTTTACTGCATTTTATTGAGTCTTTGAGTGAGGCAATGCGTGTGAGTTATTTGCATTGCCTAATTTCTGAAGTTTATTGCTATAGAGATAATTTAGTCAGCTATTAACTTATGACAATATACGAAAATATATTAGGAAAAAATTCTATTGATTTTTCCTGATTATAAAGTACTAAAATGTCTAAAAAAAGCATATATATATATATATATATATATATATATATATATATATATATATATATATATATATATATATATATATATATAACAGTGTGACAAAAAAGTCCGCATTATTCGGATTTGTTTACTAATAACTTTATTCGAAATTCGAAATGATTTGGCATCAATTTCTGCTTCGATCGAGATGAAAATTAACCAAAAAAATAGTAATCACGTGATTAGCATTATCTGTCAAATTTTAATTTTTTTCCAAAATAAATTCAACCGGGGGGTTTTATCTCAAATAACGAAAAAAAATATTAGGAAAAGTTTTTCTAAATGCAATTTTTAGTCCATATGCAAAGTTTTAGCTGTATAAGATAATTTAGATTTTTTGCTTATTTTTTGTAAATGGCACCACTGTTGCAAAATAAGACTCAAGGACACAATTACATAAAACGACTTGTGTGTGCAATGTTTGAAGTTTTAACTGATTATGTATCTATATTTTAATTTAATAGTTTTTTATATTAAAGATTTTCTAATTCTTACTTAACCAATAAAATTTTATATAATAAAAAGGTTGAAAAAAACCATAACCCCCTGCTAGTGCATCTTTTCAGTAATAGTTAAAAATATGGAAAATTATATAATGGGATAATTTGCCTTATTTTAGACTAACTGTTGACTGATGAAGACTATATAGTAGTCGAAACGTCTTATTTATGTATTTTATGTCTATATATATATATATATATATATATATATATATATATATATATATATATATATATGGACCTGATATGTCCCCAAAGATAGGAGACTCAAGAAAAAAATTAATTCCTTTTCAGCTTAAATTGTAGGTATTCGAACCTGCTTTCATTGTATATAAAGACCTTTATGAAATTGAACATGACACATTCAATATGGCTCCTAAAACGTGAAAAAATTTAATTTCTTTGCTGATGTAGATTCAAAATCTTTTCAAATTAAACATTTAGAACTTCCAAACTGTGCTCTCTTTTATATACACTTATACCTACACTGTGCATGGTAAAATTCAGTGTGGTGAATACAATATGGCGGCTATAACATCAATAAGCTAATTTTTTTCTCGAAACAGGTTGAATATCATTTTGAATTATAATTTTAATACACGAAAATTGTGCTCTCATATATACGAAGATGGTTCGATAAGTTCTCGGCTTAAAACAGAGAGGGCGCTAGTAGGATCAAATAACTATAATATTTTGTAAGCATTAACCTTGAGATGACGTCCTGCAAAGTTTCAGATGTTTGCGTTTACTTGCTTGTTTGTGGTGATCGAGTGAACACATAAGGTTCGATATTTTGTGAAGGATGGACAAAATTAAAGTTCGAGTGGTTATAAAGTACTTTGTTTTAAAGGGCTTAACTGCTATGGACATTAAAAATGAGTTAGATTTTACTTTAAAGGACTCTTCTCCTTCCTTTTCGACAGTAAAAAAATGGGCTTCCCTTCAAATAACGAGGGCAGAGCAGCGACAACCGCTTATTTTGCAGAGTTGGACGAACCGTATTATACTACGGGTATTAGAATGTTAGAACATCGTTGGTCTGAATGTATTGAAGTATGTTAAAAAATAAATAAAAACATTTTCAAAAATCTTTTGTTTTCTTTATCAGGCCGAGAACTTATCGAACTATCCTCGTATAATCTTACTTAATAATGCGGCTGAAACTTTGAAGTTTCAGCCGCCTTATTAACATTGAGGTTATGTTGCTGTATAAACCAGTTGGAGTATTGAAGTCTTGCGGTGTGTACTTTTTCAACGTGGTACCAGTGAAGTAACTGTTTTATTAGAGTTTCATGTACGATCCATTTTGTAACATTATTTTGTGTCGCGAGATTTCTTATGCTGTTTAAAGGATTGTCAGCAATATGTTACAAAATTTGTGTCTCTTCGTGGGGGTCTCGTGCTCTCCTGAGAGGGCCCTCACCACCACGTCGCGGCAAAAATGACCCCGAATAAAACATGTAAAAATTAAATTACTGAACTCTAATATATATTTTCTAATTTTTTACCTGTTTCCTTTAGGCTTCAATCAACCCTTTGAAAGGTTTTTAGTCTTGGCAATGTTCGAGCGTGAAATCTTTCAGCATAAAGTCTTCTTGCCTTCGAAGAATTTGACAGCGCTTCACCGTAAATTAAATGAATATCAGCATCCTCTGCGTAAGAATATTCTTCCATTTTTTAAAATTATTTTTACTTGAAGGCGGTTTTGACAAGTTCCGTCAATAGTAATTCATTATGTAGATATTTGCAATAACTGATTTTTACCGTTTTGTGTTTAGCATTGGCAACTTTTGAGTGTTTCGCATAAAAACCGATTTATGTCGAAAACCGCCAGTTTTTTCGAAATACTAAAAAATCAGTTTTCAGCTCTGCAAATGACACCAGTCAAAAAAAAACGTCCAACGAGTGTGGCTACAACTCAAAAATTAGGCATTTGACAGAAAAAGGGACACTTTTTGCTTAGAATGGACCGAGGAGCACGAAAATATTTTTATTTTACAAAAAAAAAAGAATAATTTTTTTTTAATTATTAACAATTTTTTTGTTTATAACAAATTTAATCACTATTTTTCTGGACTTTAGATTCGGTATTTGTAGTCATTGAGCAAAATACGTATAAAAAAATTAATGGAGCCATGTCCCTTCACCAGCGACGAGAGCCCGCTGAGCTCCCAGACTAAATGTGATGTATGTACAATAATGCTGTGAAGTTTACTAAAAGTTATACAGCAACTTTCCTAAAAAATTTATTATTAAAAATTGTATACTTTTATGGACACACTATCAAGCAACCGTAGAACCTATTCTAAAAGTCATTTCTGCAGAGACTATTCTTGCTTTTGCTAAGCAACTAAATAATTTGTTGGTTTCAGAAATGGCAGATACTTCTATTAATTTTCTGTCACTTGTAAATAGCACTGTATTTTTTATATAATCTTCGTGTGGAGCGTTCTAAAAAGTTAGTAAGTAAACATTTTTGTTATCTTTATGTAATATGATATCTTTTACGTAATAACTTTACATAGGTTAAGTTTTTAACATGCCATTAATTGAATAATTTTATTGTTTTGGATTAATCTTTCTTCGAGATAATTTTTTACCGATTTATACAGAGTTTGAGAACGATTTTTAGATTTTTGTTTGAACTAGGATTACACAATTAACTATATTAATTTTTAAAATTCAAAAATCGGTTTTGATAATGACGACTTATTTTCCAGGTTTTAATCATCAATTAGATGCGTTTTTGCTGCTTTCAAATCTTTGATAAAACTGGGCAAGTTAATTAGACGAGGCGAGGATCTCGGCTCCGTGGGAGAAATTATCCAGATGAATTTTTTTGCATAATTCTAGAGGTGTGCGAATAATTCGAAATGTGGAATAATTCAAACCGAATCGAATAGTAATATTAGATTCGAATTTCGAATCGAATATTCGATTTTTCGAATAATTCGAAGAATCGAGTTATTCGTTATATTTTTTCGAATAATGCAAATTTTTTTGTTTTTTATCAAATTGTATGGCTTAAACATATTAAGATCTTCTATCATATAATTTATATGATTTTCCCATTGGAAAGTTATTGTAAAGGGTTTGATTTATAAAATCTGATCTGTCGTATATTTATGTTTTTGAATATTTAAAATCACACACAGGTATGTGGATGCGTTTATATATCAAGTTAATTTGTTTTATTATAGCTTATTTGCTGTTCACAATATATATTATAAATGCAATTATTACTATGGTTTAAGTCTATAATTAAAAAAAATAAATAAATAAAAATTCAAGTTAATCGAATATTAGTCCTTTTCGAGTAAAAAATCTCCAAATTTTCAAAAAACCCGAAAATTACCATTTTCAAGCCTCAAAAACTCTGTTCAAAATTATTATTTTTTAGGTTTCCAATGCCTAAATTGAAATTTAAACATCCCGCTACAAGATTTCGAAGGGTAATTGAGGCTTATTTTATTTTCCAGTATTGTTTTTTAATTGTTAATAATGTGTGGGAGTGGGCACACACGCTCTCACTGCGCCGCGTGTGGCCCGTATATAGGGGCTCTATATAAACACAATTCTGCATACGTATACGCGCCCGTAGATTTTTGGTTCGCTTTATTAACTAACTGTGTCAAATTTTTAAATATTTATATATTCTATTGTGAAAAATGTCAAATTCATAATATACAACTGGAAAAATCTATAACAATGACTCCCACATTTGCTAAATATGATGAATTTATTTACTCAAGTTCTCACATAAATCAGAATTACATTCGTATTATTTTATTTGCAATTCCACGGTGTAGTATTACAGTTTTTTTGGCATTTACACTGTCTAATCAATCTGGTATAGATTTTTTTGTCATAAATTGAGGTTCTAATTCTCCTGTTGCGTGTAACCAAATGCTGTAAAATCTAAGCCTTTGTACATAGAATATAAAGATTGTTTCCATACATAAGTTTGCTTGCAGTGAAGCTCCTAATATATGTAGTTTGAATGCATCGGATATGCAAGGCATATTACTTAAATTAATATTCATTCTACAAATACGAGCAAAAATGATTTGTCTAGCTTCATCTGTTGTTTCACCATTTTTATTTAAAATTTTCAAAGAAAGTTTTTTCAACCCATTGATCTCGTATGTTTAACAATAACCCATTACCAAGAAGTTCAAGAGCATTTTGAGTTTCTTCATCGTAAAATAAGTCTAAACCTCTTTTTTTGTGCCAGTTTTACTGTTACTCCCCATGAATGTATGTAAAAGCTAGTAACATTTGACACATACAATATGGTAATGACTCTGCTGCAATATGACAAGTGTCGCATCTAGCAGTGCCCCTGGTGTTGAGGACATATAACTAAGCGAACTAATTTTCTACCACCGTCAAAGTGATAAGATGTTTCGTCCCGATATCGGTGGTGGACTCATCAGTGGGATCCACCATTATCTTTCCCAGACATCCTTATTGCACTTTCCACAAACGGACTCCTATTTAAGTAAAGTTTTGCCGGAAAGTGGTGGTAAGATGTTAGTTCCACAATATGCCCCTCTTAAGGCATTTGCTTTCCGACTTTGACTGTCATAGAAAGTCCAAACTGTAAGAAAGCACAGACCTGATAAGGGAAATGTGGAACGGACATCCTAGATGGTCTTCCCAAGTTCGGGTCAGGCGTAATCAAAGCCAACGGCGGTTTAGACCCTTGTCTGCCGCCGTCCCTGCTCGGGCAATGCCCCTGGTGGTGAGGACATATAACTAACCGATCTTATTTTCGACCACCGTCAAAGTGATAGGATGTTTCGTCCCGATATCGGTGGTGGACTCATCAGTGGGATCCACCGATATCTTTCCCAGGCATCCTTCTTGTACTTTCACAAACTTGGACCTCTATTTAAGTCCAGTTTTGCCGGAAAGTGGTGGTAAGATGTTAGTTCCACAATACAAGCTAATAATTTTGTTTTCTGACCAGTGGCGTTAATAACAACTCCGTAGGCTCCTCGGTGAGGAGGGGGGGGGAGCAGCCAATCCAGAGGCGCTCTCAAGTCCCTTGATGAAAATATTTATGCATTCAAAAATCTGCAGGAGGGTGTACATATTCTTAGTTGCGCCACTGTTTCTACATATGTACTTTGAAATATAACCCTTGACAGCTTAAATATTTAAAATAAGTCCAAAAGTCAATTTCTTATATGAAAATATCAGTATCGACGGAATCTATTATTATTTCAGAGTTTATTATAAGCATATAGTCAGCATGACAAAGATTCTGCGTCTAATTGATTATTCTGCAGCTCAACAATTTCATACATAATATTTCCTTGTATTTTGTAGCATTTTTCAATACTATCAAATCCTTCTGATATTTGTTGGTCACTTGTTAATGAGATGGAATTTACTATATTTTTGCATAAGAATTTTACCAATTGAGGCTTGTTTTTTGCATTTGTCATCGAAGTGTTGATATTACTTGAAATTTTTGTTTCAGGGTAAATAACATTTTTTGTTTTTAACGTGGCTTCCAATTTTTTTATACTTAGATTATCGTATATATCAAAAATATTATCTACACACAGAACATTTGGTTTTTCAAAGAAAGAAAAAACACATTTGAAAAATGCTTTTGTAAATTTATCAAAAGTTTTGAATTTTGATAGTTGCAATAACTGTACTATATCCATTCCATCAAAAAATGTATTTTATGATTCGATGATATTATAGAAAAATCTATAGTACAGTTCGTACTTTTTTCAATTTCAGTCATGAAATCTGACAAACGCATGCAGGATGGCGTATATATAGAGCCCCTATATACGGGCCACACGCGGCGCAACAAGAGCGCGCTTCCACCCACAGCACATTATTAACAATTAAAAAATAAAGCTTTAAAATAAAATAAGTTCCAATTACTTTTCGGAATCTTGTAGCGGGATGTTTAAACTTCAGTTTACTTGGCAACCTAAAAAATAATAATTTTTAACAGAGTCTGTGAAGCTTGAAAATGATAATTTTCGCGTTTTTTGAAATTTTGGGAATTTTTTACTCGAAAACAACGCATCCCACAAAAAAATTTTCAGAGACCTTTTCTGTTCAGAATGATCCAAAGATTCTGAAAATTTTGGATCGAAAAAAGTACCGCTCGGATTTATAGGAAGAGAATTATGTAAAAATGTCATCCGAATAATTTCTCCCACGGAGCCGAGATCCTCGCTTCGTCTAACAAGGAAGGTATCCGAAGAATTCGGCTCCGATTTTAATGAAACTTCAATATTTTATAGAGGGTACAAACAGGATAAAAGTCGCCCCTAAAGTTTACCCCTAAAAACAGTTTTTTTGAAATATCTCAGGTTCTAAGTGAGATATTTTTACAAAACAAAATGAGACTTACTTGTTAGTCGAAATGATGTTAAACTATGGTATTTTCACCCCCAAGAATATCATGCCTGATTTCTTATTAGGGTAAGTCATATATTTGCTCACGTAATTTAATTCTAAAAATTACGAAATTTAATGGAATTGTTTGAAAATATTTTTTTCACGAATACTATAAATAACTTAAGATGACGGGTTTCGGGGTTTCTAAAAATAAACTAGTAAAAGAGAGTGAGCCACCCACGGATACGTTTTTTTTTTAATTCCAAGTTCTAATCGAGATATCTTTACAAAACAAAATGGAATTTACTAATAATTTGAAATGATGTTGAATTATGGTATTTTTACCCCCAAAACATATCATCCCTTATTTCTTATAACGGTAAACCATTTATTAGCGCACGTAATTCAATTCTAAAAATTACGAAATTTAATGAAATTGTTTCAAAGTATTTTTTTTTCACGAAAATCATAATTAACTTAAGTTGGCATCTTTCGGGGTTTCCAGAAATAAACTCGTAAAAGAGGGTGAATCACGTCCAAACACTTTTTTTCAATATCCCCAGATCCAATTGAGTTAACTCTACAAAACAAAATGAAAATTATTTGTTTTTCGAAATGATATTAAGCTATACTATTTTCATTCCCAAGGATATCATTCCTTATTTTCTATTGGGGTAAACCAAATATTTGCGCATATAATTTAAATTTCGTAATTTTTACATTAAGTCATGTTTCGGGGTTTTTAAAAATAAACTAGTAAAAGAGGGTGATCTCCACCCCCAAATACTTTTTTTACATCTCAAGTTCTAATTGAGATAACTTTACGAAACAAATTGGAAACTACTTGTTATTTGAAATGAAGTTAAATATAGTATTTTCACCCTCATGGATAATTATTCTTAAAATTGCCAAATTTCAGTTGATATGAACGTTACAGAGCTTACTGATTTTTTTTTTAATTAATAAGAAAATATAAATTTATTTCATTGGTTAGGTATTCATATCCTTAAAAATACCATGGTTTAACATCATTTCGAATAACAAGTAATTGTAATTTTGTTTTGTAAAGATATCTTAAATAGAACTGTAGATATTAAAAAACGTATTTGGCAGTGGCTTACTTTATTTTACTAGTTTATTTTCAGAAACCCCAAAACACGTCAACTTAAGTTACTTATTGTATTTGTAAAAAAGATATTATCAACAAATTTGGTTTAATTTTGTAATGTCCAGAATTAAATTATGTAAATGAATTACAAGATTAACCCTCACAAAAACTACCCGGGGGTTTAAACAACATGGTATAACCTCACTTCAACTAACAAGTAATCTCCACATTGTTTTGTAAAGATGTCTCAATTAAAGTTTGAGATCTGAAAAAACTGTATTTGGGGGTGACTTACACTCCCTTACTACTTCATTTCTTGAAACCCCAGAACATGTTAACTTGAGTTAATTATGCTATTGGTGAAAAAAAATACAATTACATTAAATTTCGTAATTTTTACAATTAAATTACGTGCGCTAATAGATGGTTTACCGTTATATAAAATAAGGGATGATATGTTTTTCAGGGTGAAAATATCACAATTCAATATCATTTCAAATTATAGGTAACTTCCATTTTGTTTTGTAAAGATATCTCAATTATAACTTGGAATTAAAAAAAAAACATATTCGGGGGTGGCTCACCCCCTTTTGCTACTTTATTTATAGAAACCCCGAAACACGTCAACTTAAGTTACTTATAGTAATCGTGAAAAAAATATTTTCAAACAATTCCATTAAAGGACCCCTCACCAACCAAATGGCAATTGGATCCCGGTCAAATTCGTTGAAAATTTAGTATATTGTAGGTCTAGATGTCCTGATCAAAAGTCCTATGGGTACAACGTTCAAAAGTTAATAATTTTCGCGATACACAAGGATGAGTTGCGCCCGATCCACCTTTTACATAGGCAAGGCGTAAGGGTCAATTTTCTCTATCTATCTCTTTTTCTCTCTCTTGTTCTTGATGTTGCGCATATCCTAAAAACCATATAACGCTAGCAACATGTGCACATGTACCAACAGTACGAGCCCCAGATTTGCATGAACAATAGTAATCCAGGAAATAATTTTCAACTTCACCTTCTTCAAACTCTATTTATTCATTTTCTTCATCAGTACGTAAGCTACCCAGAGCTGATATTTAGTAGTATTACGAAACCCTGAAAAAGCACGAACTCTCAAGAAACCAGGCACTGGCAATCTATTTTCATCCCTTAACATTTCCAGCTGGAACTCCTTCTCGACGCAATTTATCTTGCACACATGAAGGAGCCAACTTCACTTGATATATGCCAATTGTTAGGCCATTAATTTGCTCAATTGTTAAAATAGGGAAGTCCTGTACTTGTCCAGCAGTTAAAGAAACCCATCTTTGTGCATTTCTCGTGTGAAGATTCTCAACTTCTACACGAGCCTGTACGACATTTGGTTCTCTACTACGATCAAGTAGTCGTTGAGCCATTTGAGCATTGGCTCCTTCCATCAAAATGAGAGGGCGATATTTACTTATAATTGCACCAGCTATTCTGTATAAGTCTCTAATATATGGTATTTGATGATGATGATTTGGATGATGGCATTCAGGGCATGAATAAAGATAAAGCAGTTTTGACCATATTTCACCTTGATTCTTGAAAAGTCGTGGTCAAGATATTTGGTCGCAAAGTCACTAAATTCTAACCTTTTGATGATTAAAAATAATATGAATAAGAAAACTAACAAAAAAAGAGGTTAAAAATGGACTTTTGCTTTCAAAACACCATTCAAACTACAAGCCTCACATTAACCATTGACCTCAAGGTCATATAATGTTTAAATATTACGAAAATCGAAAAATATCTCAGAAAAAAACGTCTGTTAAGTCTACTTCTTAAAAAAAGTTTTTCCATAAAAAATGACATCTTGATAATATTTGACCTTGACCCTTGATCTAATGGTCATAGTCAAGAATTAATCTCCTTCATTATCCTAAACCTATAGACTGAAGTGTGTATATATATATATATATATATATATATATATATATATATATATATATATATATATATATATATATATATATAAAATAAAATAGAATAACATATTGGCGAAGCGGACGTGAAAATTTGTCAATCCACATGATTTTCGTGTTAAAAAGTGCGAAGCACTCCAAAATATGGAAAAACTCCGGGTCCAACAGATGGCGACAGTGCTGTTTCGTCCTAATATGGGACTCGTCAGGCCACCGCATTCGGTACAAACCATCATCTCGCCTTTGTATCGTATAAAGCTGAATTTAAAATTAAAAAACAGCAAACAAGACGATAAAGGCGACATCTCGATGGTTCACTTGATAATACAAGAACCACACGCATTAACAAAGTTTGTAAAAGAACCGTCATTTGGTGGCGCGACGGTGAATTAAAACAGAAATATGTAAAATCGAGTACACGAAACGCGCTGCCTAAAAGGATAGGGGTCGCATTTTTCGGTACTGGCAAGCAAGCCTACCGCTTATTTTAGCAGCCAAAGCCACGTGCCGCACCAAACGATCCCACCATGAGAGCATCGTTTAGCGTGTTTCAAAGCCAAACAAGTAAATAAATAAGTAGATAAGTTTTTGTCCGTGTAATTTAAAATAAAATAGAATAAAATATTGGCGAAGCGGACGTGAAAATTTGTCAATCTTGCCAGTACCGAAAAATGCGACCCCTATCCTTTGGGCAGCGCGTTTCGTGTACTCGATTTTACATATTTCTGTTTTAATTCACCGTCGCGCCACCATATGACGGTTCTTTTACAAACTTTGTTAATCTGTGTGGTTCTTGTATTATCAAGTGGACCATCGAGATGTCGCCTTTGTCGTCTTGTTTGCTGTTTTTTAATTTTAAATTCAGCTTTATACGATGCAAAGGCGAGATGATGGTTTGTACTGAATGCGGTGGCCTCACGAGTCCCATATTAGGGCGAAACAGCGCTGTCGCCATCTGTCGGACCCGGAGTTTTTCCATATTTTGGAGTGCTCCGCACTTTTTAATACGAAAATTATGTAGATTGACAAATTTTCACGTCCGCTTCGCCAATATTTTATTCTATTTTATTTTAAATTACACGGACAAAAACTTATCTAGTTATTTATATATATATATATATATATATATATATATATATATATATATATATATTTATATATATATATATATATATATATATGTATATATATATATATATATATATATATATATATATATGTATGTATATATATATATATATATATATATATATATATATATATAAATATAAATGTATGGTACATTTACATTCGCTTACGTTCGCCAAACAAATTCACAAAATAGGGAGAGAGAGAGAAAAAGAAATAGAGAAAATTGACCCTATGTAAATGGTGGATTGGACGCGACTCATCCCTCTGCATCTGGAAAACTATTAACTTTTAGACTTTGTGTCTATAGAAACTTTTGATCAGAACTTCTAAACCTACAACATACTGAATTTTCAACGAATTTGACCGGGATCCAATTTCCATTTGGTTGGTGCGGGGTCCTTTCGTAATTTTTAGAATTAAATTACATGCGTAATATTTTGACTCGCGCTATGTTCAAAGAATACTCAAAATCATACATTAATTTAATTGTACACATCAAAATAAAAAAAGTTTTTATCTTAAAATATACCTTTACTGACACTCTACTATTTTTAGGTACTTTAATAACTATACATACACTGATCACCTACAAGTCGAAATGGAAGTAAGTGATGTTGAATTAAAACCATCCACTCTTGCCTCACCTTCAAAACAATCATCACCAAAAAAAGTTAAAATAAAGATAGAAAGCGATGATGAAGATTACGTTCCTGGAAAAAAGAAAAAGAAATCATCGAAAATGCCGAAATCACCTAAGAAGGAAAAGGAGAGTCCGACAAAATCCAAAAAAAAGAAGGCCAAAAAGAAGAAGCAGGAACACAAACTGTGGACTTGCAGAAGGTGCCTCCAAGAATTTGATACGCGCAAGGGCCTCACAGAACACTCGAAAATTCATAGTGATGATACTAGCGAAGATCACACGTTTAAGTACGATGAGGAACAAGACCTCTATTATTGCAACACATGCTCTGCGGAGTACCAAACTCAACAGGAGGTAGAGCAACATATATCTAAAGTTCACGAAGAGTTTTATGCATGTGAGGTGTGCAGCCACACTTCCAAGAAAGCGTACTCGTTCGCTATTCACATGAAGTCTCACTCGAATGATGACATGATGGTGTGTCCTCTTTGCAGTTACAGCACGCAAAGAAGAACGTGTCTACAGACTCACATTAACAGAGTACACTACCATAAATTTTATTACACTTGTGGAACGTGTGGAAAAGGGTTTAATGACTCTGTTATTTTTAAAGAGCATAATAATGAGCATCTTGGGATCAAGCCTTTTCTATGCGTGGTGTGTGGAAAGGCCTTCTGTTATTCGAGGTTAGTATATCATTTTAAGTTTCTATTTTTACAAGACATCTCCTGATAATCAGTGACCAAAAATCTTTAGAGATTAAGTTGACAGACTTTAGGTGTAATAGGAGGTAGATCAGGGCTTATCTGTAAAATATCGGGGTTTCGTGGATGTGAAATGGAACATGGAGATTTTTGCACGAGAGCCTTCAGAATAAAATGAATAACGATAAATTTGATATGCGTACTTTCAAAAAGTTTGGCAACATTGTTTTTATTAATGTAAATATAAAATTAACGAAAAAAAAAACGTTTCTTTTTTCAAATTTTCTCTGGTGTAACTTTGAAGGTATTCATTTTAGAGGAAAGTTTAAGAGGAAAAAAAGTTTCGTAATTAAATTTGCCATAAGATAGAGTTAGTCGGAAATCTCAAAATATATTTCCCTTATTGCAAAATAGCAATAATTAAAAAAAAAAGGTAAAAAAGCAGGTTTTTAATAAATATTTTTCGACCATTTAAATTTCTCTGAGGACCTTCATATTAGAGCAAAGAAAACTTTATGCCATGGTAAAATAACACGCTAAAATTCGTTAGGATCGAATCGATAGTTTTTGCACAATAATTTTGCAGTCCGATTTCGTTTACAAAAACTGACCATTTTTCAAGTTTGTCTGACTCCAAAATATCATGTTAACTAACGTATTTAAATTTATTTTCGAAATATAGCAGGGAACTCAAGCTTTCCAACGCTTTTTTCAGAACCAAAGTCGGATGATTTGGACGCCCTCAGGAATTGTTTAAAGACATTGTTGATATTTTTGCTTAAATTGATTATCTCGGCGGATTTTCATTGGATTTTTTCCTTGCAGTACATGATTTGAAAGTACTTGGAAAGACGTTTCTTTTCGTCAAAAAAAATTTCAGATCCGTCAATTGGTTTCCGAGATACACACTGTCAATGTTGACAGCCTTTTACTGTAAATTTATAAACAATACAGACCTGATTCTTGAACCAAAAACTTTGTCTTGCCGAGCTCTCCTTTGAACCAAATATTTAAATGTTTATGTTATCGGAAACTTTAATACGAAATGAAAAGAATATCGCCCACGCGCGTGAAAAATGAAAAAAAGAGGGGTGGGGACCTCTTATTTTAAAATTGAACTCGAAGATTCAAAATACATATCTGAAAAAAAAATTATCATTTTTTTGGCTTCTAATGGAGCGATTTTGATCATTTTTTTCAAACCGATGTACCGCGAATAATGGAACTCTAATATCATAATGCCATGTGCCCATCATGCATTCATTTTGTTATAAACAAATGACGTTATTTATGCATCATACATACAGTACACTGCAGTCCATAGATGTTCCAAACGAATCTTTGTTTATTAATATAATTAAGCAAACTATAACGATATATATTTACTTTAATTATCAAAATTGTTTAAATAATCATTGTTTAAACGAATTGAAAAAATTTTTGTTTTAAATTATTTTATTCGTAAAATACAGATAAAAATAAAATAGTTATTCTTTATAAATTATTTTCAAAAAGTTCAATAAAGCACTCTTAACACTAAATATTATATTTCAAACTGCTTTATACACATGTCTGTCCAAACGCCACACCAGAATTTTTCAGATCTTCTAACAGTAAAATAATATGACGAATTTGTCATATTCAGTGGGGTTCCTTATGGTTGAAAAATTGTGCATTTCCTGCATATATATTGCCAAAGATTTGGCATAAAGGAAATGACCACTGGTATTTAAATTCTTCGCGAACTTTTTATATGCAATTCCCAGTTACTATTCCTTTCGGCAAAAATGAATTGTTTCATACGAAAAAATTAAGAAACACATTTGATTAATAAGTAAATATAATGGTGAAAACGACATTAATTCAAATTGAAAAATTTGTTTCCAAATTGAATTTATTTGCTTGTTAATTATACGTACCATTGCACATTTATAAAATACAATTTTCGTTAACACTGTAACTCTCCACAAACAGGGACACATAATAACTACAAACTAACTTTCTTTAATGAGCAGATGTTTCTTACTCCCGCCCCACTACTTTCATGTTAACGGTTACATTTTAAAGCATCATGCTCTCATCTCCGAAAATATTATATCTCCAAATATTTGTAGAAATATTGTATTACTTATAACTTAAAAACTATTAAGTTTTCATATGTGATTTATATAAAATAATTATTTTATTTTTATCTGTATTTTACGAAAAAAATAATTTAAAATCAAAATTTTTTTCAATTTGTTTAAACAATTTTGATAATTAAAGTATATATATATATATATATATATATATATATATATATATATATATATATATATATATATATATATATATATATATATATATATATATATACTTTAATATATAGTATGCTTAATTATATTAATAAACAAAGATTCGCTTGGAAAGTCTATAGGGTGCAGTATGCTGCTTAAATAACGTGATTTGTTTATAACAAAATGAATGCATGATGGGCACATGGTATTATGATATTTGAGGTCCATTATTGGCGGTACATCGGTTTAAAGAAAATGGTCAAAATTGCTCCATTAGAAGCCGAGAAAATGATAATTTTTTTCAGATATGTATTTTGAATCTTCGAATTCAATTTTAAAATAAGAGGTCCCCACCCCTCTTTTTTTCATTTTTCACGCGCGTCGGCGATATTCTTTTCATTTCTTATTAAAGTTTCCGATAACATAAACATTTAAATATTTGTATCAAAGAAGAGCTCGGCAAGACAAAGTTCAAGAATCAGGTCTGCATTATTTACAGATTCACCGTAACAGGTTGTCAACTTTTACAGTTTGTATCTCGGAAACCAATTAACGGATCTGAAAATTTTTTTCACGAAAAGAAGCGTCTTCCAAGTACTTTCAAATCATGTATTGTAAGGAAAAAATCCAATGAAAATCCGCCGAGATAATCAATATAAGCAAAAATAACAATGTCTTTAAATAATTCCTGAGAGCGTCCAAATCATCCGATTTTGATTCTGAAAAACGCGTTGGAAAACTTGAGTTCCCTGCTATATGTCGAAAATAAATTTAAATACTTTAACGTGATATTTTGGACTCAGACAAACTTGAAAAATGGTCAATTTTTGTAAACGAAATCGGATTGCAAAATTATTGTGGAAAAACTATCTATTCGATCATAACGAATTTTAACATGTTATTTTATCATGGCATAAAGTTTTCTTTGCTCTAATATGAAGGTCCTCAGAGAAATGGTTGAAAAAAAATTATTAAAAACCTACTTTTTTTACCTTTTTTTTTAATTATTTTTATTTTATAAAAAGGGAAATTTATTTTGAGATTTCCGACCAAACCTGTCTTATGACAAATTTAGTTACAAAACTTTTTTTCCTTTTCAACTTTCCTCTAAAATGAATACCTTCAAAGTTACACGAGAGGAAAGTTTTAAAAAAAAATGTTTTTTTTTTCTTTAATTTTATATTTTTATTAATAAAAACAATGTTGCCCAACTTTTTGAAAGTACGCATATCAAAATTATCGTTATTCAGGTTGCAGATCATGCAAAAATCTCCATGTTCCATTTCACATCCATCTAAAAACAGATAAGCCGTGGTCTAAGGAGGAATTGACTTTTAACATTTATATAAAAGGTTGAGCACTACTACGATACTATCCATATCTGTAACCCCTTCACACTTATAAATTTAACCTCAAATGAGTAAAATTTTTGGTATTCGAATGACTCTTTTTATCCGTTTTAGATACATGAATATTCATCAAGTAAGACACCACACAGTATACATCGAAGGTACCCTGCACAAGACCCAGTGCAGCATTTGCCTGAAAGTATTTTCCAAAGTTGATACTCTTCTTAAGCATATAACTTCCAAGCACAAGCATGGAGAAGACAAGCATGAAAAAAGACATTTGTGTGATCTTTGCGGCAAAGGATTTGGATCCAGTGATAAACTGAAGATCCACTATAGAATCCATACTGGCGAAAAACCTTTTCACTGTAGATTTTGCGAGAAGTGTTTTACTAAAAAAGATTATCTAATTATGCACGAAAGAGTGCATACAGGAGAGAAGCCGTATCCATGTGAATACTGTGGGAAATGCTTCAACCAAGCATGTTCTCTTAGAATTCATGTGAGGGGACATACGGGAGAGCGTCCCTATATATGTCAGTTTTGTAATGGAGGGTACATTTCTCGAGGGTCGTTGAATTTGCACATGAAGACTTGCTCTGGCATGAAAATGGAGTAGAATTTAGATGTCTACAGCTAGAGCTAAAGTAGGGAGTTGCCAAATATTTTCAATATTTTTTATACTTAATATATAAAATTTAAAAAAAATATGATAAAGTTTTATAAAATAGTTCTTGATTAAAAATGTTATTAAAAAAACAGATAAATGCAAAAAGAAAAGATATTTTAAATATTTTGGCAGCCATATCGTGGATATCTTGGGTTTTTGGTTCAGATTATTGACATTTCCTTCCGTTGTTAAACTGACGATTTTATGATGGAATTGCCTGGACCTGAAACCAGAAAGAATATTCTACTTTAAAAATATACGAAATGTTTAGAAGTGTTAATAGATGTAGTTTAGCTAGTGTTTGTAAAGTTTTTGCCCACTTGTTAATTGAATAATTTAGAATTGTTGTTTGATCGTTATATTTATTGTTAAATATTTTTTTATTAAAAAAATATATATTTTTTTAGCTTTGAATTTATACAAACTAATATATATTGCGATCTTTTTACTAATCTTGAGAGTAGTTCTTTGAATTAGGACATGGCGATGACTAAAAAATCTATTTATTCATATAAAAGAAAAAATTGAATATATTGATTAAATTTTTTTTATCAAAATTAGATATATAAAGGATGTGATGATATTGACATGTAAAGGGTGTCCAAAGTTTTGTAGAGTTTCTCGATAACTGTTGAAATTTAGAAAATCTAATCAAATCTTGTAAAATCCATATTGCACGGAAAAGAATTTTTACAAAAGTTTTCACTAGATTTTTATCGAAATTTTCACACCTATATTTAATAACCATTCAAATGCTTTAACTAATTAGTATTACTATGCAACCAACAAAATTTCTAGAAATATTAGAAATTTTTTTGGTAACTTCGACACGACCGGAAATTTCTTGAATGATATTTTAATCGTGCTACCTCGATATACTTTTTTAAAGGTAGAACCTCGTATGAATTCTCTATAAACATGTTTTAGGGTTGTTTCTGCTGGTAGATCCTTGAGCCATAAAATATCAATTTTCTGTAATTCTTGGGTTAACTAAAAATTTCATGGCACAAACTAACTGAAGCTGATTCTTAAGTTTCTGTTTCTGTCAATTCATACTTTAAAGTAATTCATTGGATGTAATCGAAACCAAAAGTCCCACCTGCCATTCAATGCTCTTTCATACAACATTTCCCCTTCGTCTCTCCCAAACTTTTGACGCAAAGCGAATCATGTATGAATAACGAAGCGACGATTGGGCAACACTGTTTATACCACGTCGGCCCGACCGATAATAATAATAAGTTATTTTATCTTTGTCGTACCTTTATCTTGATCTAATACCGTATGTCGTATCTTTATTTAACCTTTATCTTAATTTAAAACCAAAGTCATACTTATATCCTATAAGTAATGTTTTAAAGCCAGCAACGCATCTTTATTGACCGTCAAGACTTACATCTCAACTGAGAACGTGCCCACCATTAGTAAAAAATGCAACTTCCACGCGCCTACTTCACGTTATATAATTATAGCTAGTATGAGTTCCACACGACGACCTCTCGAAATCTTATTGATATAACGAAGTTTAAGTTACAGCTGTGAATTAACGGCATGGTTAGGCATCTCAATTTTGTAGTATAGTATAACTTGTAATGTTATACATGACATATTCGTTCTTTAGAAAAATCTATAGATAAGTTTTTCAGTTATGTGTGACAATTACACGTTAACTATGACTATTTCCATAAAGCCCATGTTAAATGTTGCATTTTTCATATTAATTATCTCAACTATGAGTTTTTTTAACTATCTGTTTTAATAAATAGGTGGATCTATTTAATTTTTTTTTAAGCTGATTTCTTCTACTAATAGAAAAAATAGGTAGTCATCTCTCACATTAATCGCAGTGACATTACAATCTATTGGTGGATCCAGTCTTTTTCTTTGGAGGAGGGGGGACGATACCATAAGAGCAAAAAAAAGTTCGAAATTACCCCCTCCCCACGGATATACCAACCAATACAGTATGACAAGCGAAAGCGATTTCACAGAATTAATCCAACCTGCCATAAGCCCAAGCTACGAAATCACGCAAGTCTATTTTTGCTCAATTCGGAGCAATTGCCCCTCTTAGATCCGCCCCGGTTTCCATCTACTAAGTATTTCCTAAAGTCGTGAGATTTGAAATACATACCAAATACGTTCGATTCAGGTTAGGCTTTAAGATATACAAAACGTAGTATATTTGTCATATCTAACAGTTCTGCGCCCGCCGCCGATTTGTCTAAAAATTTCCAGGGAGGCGGATTAAAAACTAATGTGTTTTTTTTTATCTAGGATAAAACGATTTAAAGGGGTAGAAACTAGTACCAAATGTCGCCCCCCGAATGAGTTTTCACTCAAGTTCTTAATGACATATGTTTACGAAACAAAATGGAATTTTTTCCTAATAGAAAATGGAATGCAATTATGTTAATTATATCTCCTTATTTTAGTTTTGGAGGTGCAATTTGGGAGTGATTTCTACCCCTTGAAAATCTCTTTCCGCAGATAAAAAATACATATCTAATTTCTTTTATTATCCATCACCCTAGAAAGCTTCAGACAACTCGGCGCCGACCCACCTTAGTCTCCTTGTTGGTGCAAAAATATTTGTCTAGATGAATGTCAAAAAATATAGGATATAAAGTTATCTAAATTTTGTTATATATATTTTATATATAGTTCTTTCAAGTCACTCATAACCTACACACAACAAGCAGAAGAAGAAAAACCATTTTTTTATATTGGAATGGAATCAGTTTTTTTCTTTTTCATTTTAAAGGAATATAGTACTTTTCACCAAAAAAAAAGGAAGTTAACACCTATCTTGGCTTTTATTTTTACTTTTTCTATATATTGTAGTATTTCTTTGTCACTTTATCATTACTATCAGTGTAAACGCGGTATTTTTTCTTATTTTAACATTTTTCCCAGTGTAAGAGCGGGTCGGCATGCAAGCAAGGTCACGAGAATTGGAAAGACATTGACCAAGCGTCGCATCTGTAAGATGATATAATCTGTGGTACTACCATGCAAGCAGAAAATATTTCTAATATAGTTGTTCTGTGAAAAAAAAATAGGTATTATTTGTCTCTTAAACTTTTCCGAATTTTTTTATTAGCCTAATATGGTTAACTTTAATAATGAAATATGTTTCGTCTTGATGTAAATTATTGAAGTTAGGATCCCTTGTTGGTAGAGATAATAAGTTTCTAGGTTATCATTCAAATTACTAATATAATATAAAATTTTTTAAACAACAGAATAGAAATTTTGTTATAAAATGGTCGTTAACCGATAAAGGGCAATAAATTTGAACTTACGGGATAAATGTAGAATATTTCCAAAAGGTTTATCTCGTTTAACAGTTGTGTATATTGACAAGAAAAACAAATATAATAATTGACCAAAACCAATCACGACTCAGACGTGATTTTTATCATTTTCTCCTCAGTTATCTTAAATAATTTGTGTCCCCGTGATCCTAAATGATTAACTTTTAATAAGTTCCTTTAAAGAATGATTTATCTCGAAATTGTGGATTTCATATTTAAGAAAATAAGATTTTCTACTTTTATTACCCAAAGAAATAAGTAAAATTAAAGTTTTGGCATACAATCATGCAAAAATTCTTCTCTCAAAAGATTTCTTGAGTTTAAAATTATAAATGAATGAGCATTCAAATAATGATGCGTGTCAGAAAAAAAATTAGATTTTCACAGTGTGAACATCCTAAAAAATATGTATTTATCTATATTTTTACATAACAGCCTATAACTTTAAATAAAATTTGGGCAATGTACAGGGTATATTATAGGAACTTGATGCTTTCTAAGCAAAATGGAAATGCGATAAATTTATAATAAAAAAAAATGCTATTCAAATTTTAGTGCAATATTTGTGGCAAAAACTTTACAAATAATTATTAAACATTTAGAGAATAATCAAAATATAAATCCGTACTACATAATTTTTATTATAAATTTCAGATTTGTCATTGGTCAAAATCCACACTGGTGTGAATTTTATAATTAAATTAGCTGGAGGTATTAAAGGTATATAGGTGATAGTTTACTTGCAATTAGGTTAGTTAGCTGGGTTAGAGTAAGATAAACACTCTAAATTTATACTGCCAAAACAATTTACTTTATACACCGATAAATGTATATACAGTTCTATATGACTTTTAATAAAACTTCATCGAATATAATACAATTTTATAAATCGTGAGAAAGAAAGATATGATAATAAAATTCATTTTAAATGACAAAACGGATTTGGCAGCAAAATAAATGGCAATTCTTAGTAAGCGGTTAAGGTTTTGGTAACAGCTAATCAATCAATTGTTGATTAATCTGGTATTTTTGATTGATAGTTGAAATTTTTCTTTCATGAAAAATACATTGTGTAAATGTAACTTTCGTCTGCAAATTCGTTTTTCTACTGTAAGTATGATATTCTACAACTTAGTTCCAACAACCAGTCCGGAACGGTTTGTTGAAGTCAATCAATGAAAATAATTCTTCTTGTAACTTTTAGACTTGATCCATGCTCTCGATCCGCTCATCTACACTCTCGGTCCGCTCTCGCTTCGGTCAAATTTTTTAAAATGAGTTTGAGCAAAGTATGAATACTGCCATATAGGTTCTATTCACCCTATCAAGTCCCTCACATTCCTCTCTTGGAACAGTTCAATATTTTTAAATGATTAATTAACGACTGTAGTTTTCCCAATGCTCAGGCTCATGAATCAATTTTTTACGAATATTTGACTGGATCTTACGGAAAGCATATACATATACGAATTTACGAGGGTAGAGTGAAAAGTTCAACTCATTTCTGATAGATGGCTTTGCGATCGCGAAGATGATTATATTTCTGAATAGTTATAGTTCCTCTCTATTGATTCTCTATTAATTTTATAATAGTTAAATAGTACAACATATTATAACTTCCACTATATTACATTAACCATAACAATTCTTTCGACACACAGTGTTTTCTTCAGATGGTAAATAACAACTAAAAATCCGAAAAAGGTCTGATTTTTCCCCTCATCAAAATATGGACTGAATGTTGAAATTCTATAATTTTTTGGGCTTAATTATTATAATTTCTAAAATATTTCTTCAGCACGATGACGAAAACCCCTGAAAGTCTTAATTTTGTATTATATTTGGAATATAGAATACTTTTCCCTATGTCCAAATTTTTTTCCCAACCAAGGTGGCCCAGTGACTACTGGGTTTTTTCGAGATTTACAAAGTTCCACGAAAAAATACATTTCTTGAAGTCTATTACTACAAGCGGTTCATTTTTGACACTGTCTATAATCTGAGTTCAGAATCTTGTACTTCTAATACTAAAACCAAGAAATGCCACATAGTTTAGAAGAAATAAGAACAAAAATTCTAAATTTAATGATTATTTCTTACTTAGTGTTGTAATTTCCTTGTTTTCCTAGTGAAGTTACAACAGGAGTATCAAAAATGCAAGATTTTTAAATATCATATAAAATAATACTAATTAATTGTTGGAAAGATTACCGTGTTTCTTGGCGCGCCGGTCAGAACCGACGCAGAGGACCCTCCATATCCACATTTCTTTTCTCATGCCATTATTTAAGCAAGTATAACATCTTAACGGGTATATATTCCGGGAGTGGCCAAAATACTAGTCTGTAGGCCAGAAACCAAAAAAAAAATATCTTCGGGGAAATTTCAAAGTTAAGTTATTTATTTAACAGCTTGTAGAACTAAGAAATCGATTTACCAAAATGGATCCATTTCGCCCTATCCGTCTATTAGGAAACACAGTATTTAAATGTTCATGAACTTTTCGCTGAAATGTGCTGAACTCCATCATGAAGAAGCCACATATTCTGTCTCACATTTAAAGGAACATCTTCTAATAATTGTGGCAGATTATTTTGAAGAAAATCTAAACAATTTTCACCTATCAGTCGATTTGGAAAGCATCTACTGAAAATCTGTGCTAAAATGACTTCTTTTTACTGCATGCGGATTTTCTACTGCCCAAACATTGTTATTATGAAAATTATTTATTCCATTTCTTGTAAACGTAGCCTCATCAGTAGTCAAATTAAATTTGATAAAATTGTCATTTATTTTGTACTGATGCAAGAGCCAGTGACAAAATTCAACTCTTCTAGGATAATCTTCTGGTTGCAATGCTTGTACTCGTTGATAATGTTACGGATAAAGTTGTTTTATTTGTCGTAAAGTTTTCCATCATTTATTATGAGCAACTTCTACTTGACCTGCTATGGACCTAGTGCTCGTGGTTAGGCCGTTTTCGACAATTTCGAAGTCTTATAATTAAATTTACAAACATCCGTGGAGATGGATGGTCTTGTAAAGGAAATCTCTCTGCGTACAAAAGACATGCTGCGGCTGCGTTTTGTTGGCACTCCTCGTAAGTTAATATTACCTCCCCTAGTTCATTGTTTTCATTAACGTGGGCCATTTTTATTGCACAAAACATCGACAAATGAAAGCACTGCTCAAATCAAAAATCGCACTCAAAATCGTGTAACAATTACATACAAAACATAGACATACCCAGTATCAGTAGCAAACAAAGTTTTTACAATGCAGTGATTGAAAATATCATGAAGTAAAGTTGGTATTACAGTTTTTAAATTTTTAAATAATTTTTAATAATTTCTTTCTTCGTCAACTTTTATTTAAACGATTTTTGGTAGATCGATTTCTCTTTACGAGTTCTACAAGCTGTTAAAATAAATGACTCAACTTTGAGAACATCCTGTATAAAGAATATCTCACAATATTAACCAGTAAAAATCACTTTTCAAATCTTACTTTTGTTGAGATTGTAAACATCTCATTTTTAATAATGTTTAAGCTTTAAAAATACTTAAAGAAGTTACAAGAATGAAAAAATTGAAAGCATAATTAAAACAAAAATATTTATATCTGTTAAACATTAAAAAAAACTACTTTTTTTGGCGAGATCTACTGGAGTATGATCGAAGCTGTCTTTTTAAGATGTATCTTATATTTTTTCTTATTTTGTAACTTTTTAATGAAAAGTTTTATTCGAATTCATATAGAAAAAACTGTATTACTTATTACTTATACTAATGGTGATGACGTCATACATATACATATAGGAGACCGTATTTATAATGGTTATTTACAAACTAATTTAGAAAAGTACAAACTATATTGTCTAAAAATTATTTGATTTTGAGTAGGTGTTCAATAAATTTTTTTTAATATTTCGGCTTTAAAAATTAAGCGTCACGATTTCTATAAATTTTAAGGAATCTATTCAGGGCGTCCAAATTCTATTTAAAAACAGTAATATCCTGAAATTTGTACACTCCAGAAAGAAACTTAAACTGATTTGGGGATTGATGGCGAATTCTATGTAAAGTTTGCTTTGTCAATAAACTGGATATTTCATTTAAAAACGCGCATCTTACTAAATGTTCTATTTCATCAATCTAAAAATATTTAGTTGTTTTGTTCTATCTCAGACTGTTTTCGGGTATTGCTGACATAGAATTGGGACATTCCTTTCAAGGCCTTTATATATTATTTTTGAAAATTTAGACGTCAAACCAGTAAGGTTTATTTTTTAAAGTTAGCATTTTTTAAAACTAATTACTATATTATATAGCATGTATCTATATATTTTATTTCTTTTTGTGTTTAGTTTTTCTAATTTATGTTTATTTTAAATTGGAATATTGTTGGCTGATTAAAATATAGAGAATTTAAAGCTTCTTTATTCATTTGTCCGATCTTTTTCCCCTACTTGAAAATTACCTTTGTTCTTATTTATTGTTCTTTACTACCTATATACTCACATTATAACTTATTTATTTTTAGAGCACTAAAAAGGCTAACTCCAGAAACGACAATATCTGGAATATCTTGGCAATGTTGTCACTGTAATAGGAAATTTGTCAGTCTTAGTAAATTAAAATCACATATGGAGAATGATTGTTCAAAAAATAAACCAAAAGAAAACCCGAAGGAATTAGCAAGAACCTTGTTAAGTAAACTTCCAAATATTAAAGCTAAGATCATAATCCAACCAAAGAAAAAGGTTAGAGCAACTAGAAATAGCACAAAAACAAGGACGCAACAAAATTTAACACAGCAAAAGAGAAATAAATCAAGATCGGGTGATGAGTCGGATAAGAAATGCTTTTGGTCTTGCTCAAAGTGTCCCCAGATATTTTCTTCCGAGAGAAGACTTAATGAACATACCGGAAAATGCGATGATACCGTAGAGTTCAGTAAGCCCAAAAAGAAAGCATCTTCACCAACTGAATTAACCCTCTTTGAACCATATCACTTCGATCGATTTAGAAATGTTTACATTTGTACCAAGTGTCTTTACGAATTTAATGTTAAATCTGCTATCGAAGAGCACTTAAAGACCGAACATCCAGGATTTACGTGTAAGCTTTGTGACAAGACATTTGATTTTATTGTTGATTTGGGTTATCACAGTGCTGAACACGCGCACTCCTCAGAAATGAATTGTCCGTTATGTAGTTTTAAGAGCGATGTCAAGTCTAAACTCGCTTTTCACATTCAAACCGTACATTCTGACAGCGCTGATCTAATAAATGTTCAAGATGTTAGTTTCACTTGTGTTGTCTGTGGTAAAGCGTTTTATAATCGCAGAAAGCTCTGGCATCACCAGAAGAATTATCACAAAGCAACAGTCGAAATTCAACCTTCTATGGGTGCCCGATTGGAAGAACCTACTACAAGAGTAGCGTCGAATGAACCTAAAGTTTATCTTTGTGATACCTGCGGTAAAAACTTCAACTCGAAATACCGCTTAGAGCGTCATCAAAGGGCAATGCATCAGGGATTAAAACCTTATATCTGCCGATTCTGTGGAAGAGCGTTTACAGGCAAGGATACTATGCAGAAGCACGAAAGAATTCATACAGGAGAGAAACCATATTCCTGTGAATATTGTGGAAAATGTTTTAGGCAACCAGGACCGTTTACAGTACATCTGAGAATTCACACTGGGGAACGACCATATGTTTGCAAATTCTGCAAGAAAGGATTTATTACAAATCAGAGTAGGAAAGCTCATTCTAACAACTGTGTGGGAAAGGAAGTTGATTATAATTATTTAAATATGCTTAATTACTAGGATAGGTTAATGTAATGGATCTGGTATAATCGACATGTTTTATAATAATATAGTATCAATAACGCCAAAGTTGATTAGGATTTTTGGTTTTATATTTTTTCTTAAAATATATTACATTTAAAAAATTTGTTTTGTAAAACATTTATGGTCGATTCACACTTTTAGAAATTGCAAATTAACAACTAAGAAATTATTAAAAATAAACAATTTCATTGTCTATGTATTTCCAAAAAGTTATTTTATTATCCTTATGACCCTTAAGAAAGGGGACAGATAGCATAATCTCTGCGAATTTCACTCTGGTTCTCTCTCCACACTAGTTTCGACCATTTAATGGTCTCATTAGTGGAGCTATAACGGACCGAGAGCAAAATTTACAGAAAACAACTGTCTACTTCAAATCCCCATATCATGAAATATCAGCAGGATATTACCCGCAGAAATTTGATGCCGGACAGTACAAACGAACATCTGAATATATCCCGGAGTGATAGGAAATTATTTAAAATAAACAATTTCACGGTCAATGTATTTGGAAAAGTTATTTTATTCTCCTTATGACCGTTAAGAAAGGGGACAGATAGTATACTCTCTGCGAATTCCACTCTGGTTCTCTCTCCATACTAGTTTCGACCACCTGATGGTATCCTCAGTGGAGCTGTAACGAACCGAGAGCAAAATGCACAAAAAACATCGTTCCTCAGGATAATAAAATAACTTAACAATTAAGAAGTTGACGAGCATCCAACTTTTTAGTCTAATTCCAAATTTCAGCCTAATTCTCGGTTACTTTCAGATGTTTTCGGCAATACGAAAAAATAACATAACCACAATTAAAAAGAAAAATTTATCTTTTACTTTTAAGATTATTAATGGAGGATTTTGACAGGTCATCACTAATTTTTACTTATTCGGTAAATTTTGAAGTATGAACGACCCATTTTAATTTTGTAGGGTAAGTGTTAATTTAATGAAAATACTTAGTGTTAGCTTTTAATTTTTAAAAGCTAGAATCGACCATTAATATAGTTATTGCTATTAATTTGTTACTTATTAGGTTTTAAACAGTGACGATTAAATACAAGTACAGATTCCTCAAATGAATTCTAGAAGGTGAAACTTTAAAAATGAGCGTCCACTAGGTAAGTGAAACGATTTGTTAGAAAATGATGGTTTATTATATGTACCGGGATAGAGGGGAATGAAATCGGAGACAGGCTCGCGAGGAAAAGGTCTGAGATATCATTTCTGGGGCTAAAGCCTTTCTGTGGAATAAGTAGCAGCGTAATGTTGGAAGAACGAAAGATGGAAGAAGAAAGCAGGAGATCCATTTATTGGACGGAGCTGCAAGGATTGAGATAAGTGAAGATACTTCTAGAAAACTACGACCAGAAGATATTCAAAGAATGCACAAGCTTGGGTAAAAACCAACTCAGAGTTCTGACAGGAATCCTAACGCGACATTGTCGCCTGAGGGGATACCTCAAGAAACTCCGACTGATAGAAAGAAAAGAGTGCAGATTCTGTGAGAGTGCAGCGCTCTAGAAAACCCTAAGATGCGATTCTTGGGCACACACCGAATCGAAGAAAGGCAGCTACCCATCTTGAAGCTATCCAACATCTTGAGATTCCTGAGGTAAATAGGGCTGAAGGACCAGCTCTAGCTGATAAGGTAACTCTTACAACTGGGCAGCAGTAGGGGGCACAATAGATCTACCAGGTCGCAGTATACAGATCTCCAACTCTATGCATACATACATACATATACGTACTTTAAACGAGCGGGAGATGAAATTTTTAGTTTTTGCCTAATTGCAATATAAACAGTTTAGAGTATTTTTAGTCAATGCCACCGCATTAACCTGATAGGGCCGATTTGAATTTACCAAATGAATTTTGTAAGTAGAGATTACAAACTATATACAATTCGTTTATCTCAGAATTTCATATAAATTTGTTGAAATATGCTAAAAATGCTTCCAAACGTAGGGTGATACGGGTAAACTCACGTCCGAAGTCGAGCGAACCAGAGGTAATGGAAGACTACAAGCAGCGGAGGAAAAGAGAGTCGTGTGCTGCACGCGTGCATATATGGACATACATCGCATAATGGACCTATAAGAGATAAATAAGTAAATAAACGAATACATTTATTTATTTTTATTGGAAATAAATAACATTTTATTTAAACGTGGTTAAAGTATATATGAAATCTGTCATATGTGTGTATATTTTATATTATATAGTTCTTATTTTTCCATTATATATTGTGAATATATGTTACTTCATGTAAATATAATAGCAAATAAATCATTAACTGTTATTATAATAATAATTGAACAATTTATATGTGGAGTAATAAAATACTATGAAAAAATATATGCCACACAAATAATAAATTTAGGTTTGACGTGTTTTTCGTGGCATTTCTTTGGAGCAGATGGTATTATCTATACAAATACGTCTAAGGCTTATTTCGAATGTAGTCGAAACTATTTTTTAAAGCATAAACAAATAAAAATTTGAAATTTATAAAATAATGTTAAGCAAATGTTGGTTAATGATGAAAAAATATAGGAAACAATTAAATATATCATAATTTTCTGAAAAGAAATTTAACATTAATGTTTGTCAATATTCGGTTGAAAGTAAATCTTCTAATTTTTAATACATAATTATTATTATACCAGGTGTCTAGGAATGGATTTCCCTTTTTAAAAGGCTAATAAAAAATTTGCTTGAAGTTTAAAATTTATTAATGCAAAAACACACATAATATAGGCGTATTTTATGTTTTAAAAATGATATTGTCGAGTTGCCTTCCATTTCGGTCCAAAGACTCCTGAAATGCCGTCTTCACATGGTAAAAAACTGCTGAACATATCTCAGGAGGAATTCCATTAATTTCTTCTCGTATTTTTTGTTTTAAGTCATGCAAAATCATAGATATATTAACATAAACTTTACTTTTGAGGTATTCCCACAAAAAAAAAGTCCAGTGGGGGTGAGATCGGGAGACTTAGCTGGTCAGTTAAGGCCTTCAAAGCGAGCGATGACCTTTTCCGGGAATAATTTTCGAATGACTTCCATAAACGCTAGGGCTGTATGTGCGGTGGCCTCATCTTGCTGAAATCATGTCTCTTGATCAAATGCTTGCAGCTGAGGTACCAAAAACTCCCGAAGCATCGCACAATAAGTATCACTATTTGCAGTCTGGACGACGCCGTGTCGGTTCTCAAAAAACAACAACAAATTTCTGAAGTCGACATCTCACATCACACAGTTACTTTTAGGCTTTGTAGGGATCTTTCGTGTTTTTACCTTGGATTCTCTCGTACCCAATAGCGACAATTTTGCCTATTAACTGTGCCTGAAAGGTGAAAGTGCGTCTCGTCGCTGAACAGAATATGGTTAATTCGGTCGTCTGCAAAAAAAATGGTCTATCATTGTTTCGGCGAAAGAACGACGGTTTCTAAAGTCATTTGGGTTTAGTTGTTGCATTATTTGGATTTTGTAAGAATTAAACCCCAAATCTCTTCTTAAAATTGTGTGAAAAGATGATTTGTGGATTCGCACCACTTGGATTTCGAATTATCGCGGCACGCACAACCTCAACAATCTCAGGAACAGTTACAGTCCTTGGATGACCACAGGGTTTCAAATTTACAGCTGACGATGTTTCTCGAAACCTCCTCACCCACGATTTGATCAAATTTTTACTTGATGCGTCCTCCACACGCCTAATATTGAAGTGAGCACAAAAATTTCGCCTTGCAATTGTGTGCAAGTCGCTGCTCTTGAGGTATGCATCAATAATGAACGCACGATGCATACTTGACCAACACTCCATTTTTACTAAATAATCCGCATCGATCCACTATCGAACGACGTTAACCCGACCCCGCTACGTTACACTGTTGCCAAGTTATTCAAGTTTAAGTTCTTATCTTTATTAATAACGCGACATTCATTGTATAATTATATTATTAACTTAATTTTAAATATTGTATTATTGTATAACAGTATAAAAATACAAATTTTTGTATATTTCTATGAAAACGGTGAACGGTGAAAGCTGCGTGGCAACGTATTATTACTTTGAACCACATTTAAATAAAATGTTACTAGATTTACATAAAAATTTATTTAAAATACAAATAAAAAAAAATTATCCGTTTATTTTTTTATTTTTCCATTTATAAGTACATTATGCAATGCAGGTCCACATATGAAATATAGTCATAGCATCTGGTGTGAGTAGCCCAGCCGCAGCTCCCTGATCCTCCGCTGCTTGTAATTTGCCACTATCTCGGCTTCGTTCAGCTTCGAACGCGAGTTCACGCTATGTTGGGAAGCATTTTTAGCATATTTCAACAAATTTATCGATAATCCGACAGAGACGAATTGTATTTCATAATTTCTTCTTTCAGAATCCGTTTGATGAAGTTAAATCGGACCTATCAGGTTAATACGGTAGCATTGACAAAAAATGCTCCAAATTATTTATATTGCAATTATGCAAAAACTTCTAATGCAACAAAATTCATCTCGTGCCTCTTGAAAATACACATAATAAACTATCATTTCCCAAAAAATATTCACTTAATATTGCAAATTACCAATGATATGAATTTGAAAAAAAAACATTTTTACGCGTTTTTCTGACTCTTCACGCTGAAAAATTATCCGATAGGGATCTATAGAATACCATTTTGTAGACTTTTTAATTATCTACAGATGGTCCATTGAAAAAAATGTGATTCTTTCAATAGTTTCCATAATATGAGCAGAAACCAAAAAAGTCACCTTTCTTACTGTTTTTATTGTTTAATAAAAACCCCATTGATCAGTTGGAGTTGGATTTTGTGTTTTAGTCATTTATTCAAGTAATGGTGCAGGCAGTTTGCTGTCAGTAGTATAGCGGGCGGGGTACAGTGATACCTGATGGCATCTGTCCCTTTTCAGCCCGAAGAAGTGCTGAAACCCTAACCAAAAAGATCTTATTGCCAAAGAATGTGGTTAGGGTTTCAACACTTCTTCGGATGGTAAGGGCTGAATAGGGACAAATGTCATCAGGTGTCACAGTATCCCGCCCTCTATACTACTGCTCTCAATTTTTTTACATGAAAAGGTATCTATTGGTTGAGGGTTATAATTATGGTTACTCCCCTTCACCGATCGAGTGGACAGTTACCATAATAGGAAAATCGTCGGCAATGTAAAATGAAATTTTCACTCATAAGCTAAGGAAGAACCCTTCCTTTTAGCCGAGATATTGTAATAATTGCTTCTATATTTTGTATTTTTAAATGTACAGCTTTTTTGTCTGCACATAAAACCAAATGATCAATGAAATGATTTTTTTATTTGTCCTGTTTCCTCGTTGACTTTTTATTTATTCTTTATTGTATTCGTTGATTTTTTCAAATATTAGCACACTTGCGTAATTTTGGCCATATTTCTTAGTTATAAATATTAATGTAACACTAAAAAAAGGAGCGTGTCGCAAAAAATTGGCATAAGCAAAGAAAGACACTTAGTATATTTTAGTATTTCTTATTGCTGCTTGTACCTCAATAGCTACAAAATTTTACTGATTCGGAGCTGTTGAACATTTAGTTACAAATGTTTGCGTTTGCATTATTTTTGTAATGTTTGTTTTCTACAATTGGTAAATAGAATAAAATGTAATAGAATAAAGTGTGTAGTTATTTTTTATGTATAGTATACCTTTGCGCCCAAAATTTTAAAAAATATACCACCTATAGTTGTGATCATACAAATTTCCAAATTAGACCAACAATTCCCTATAATGCTTCAATCAAGTTCTTGCTGAAAACACTTTAGTACTCTACTTCTTAACAAGACGAAAGATTCCGGTGTCAAATTTGTCATGGTTTTTAATCCACAGGGTAATTTTAAAATCTTCGTTTTTAGGCACTTCTTGTATTTCGGTTATGCTTTAATTTATCAAAAAGGTAATGGTTTTTATAGAGTTATATCTAAAATAATGTACTGGGAGTGCTATTTAAAAAATCATAAGTTTGGTTAATATCTTAAAAACTAAACTTTTTAGAAAAAAACTGAACTCTACGTAAAAAACTTTTTAATAAATTAACGCATAACAGAAATACGAGATGTACCTAAAAAAATCAAGATTTTCAAAACCACCCAGTATATTAAAAACTAAGATAGTCATGATAATAACTCCTATACCCCTTAAATTGTCGAAAATGGGACACTCCGTACAATAATGAATATGTTATTGTTTAGAACATTTAGTTTTTCAAATCTGAAATTTTCATGAACTTTAAACAAATAGTTCACGAGAAAATAGTTTTTTAATTAAACGATGTAGGAATTTTCAATCGCACATTGTTAATAAACAATTTAATATTTTCACAAGTTTTATTTGTTGTAAAGGGAATATGTTGAAGTGATCTATAAAACTCCTCTTTTACTTGTTTTACCTACATAGAATCAAAAAATATGTGACCGGTTACTCAAAGTAAAAGTTTTTTGTGTGCCTCTGGAAATAAAACTAAGATAGATTGAAATATTTAAATAGAAAACAAGTAAGTACTATATTTTACATAAGTGTTGGACCGTAAAATTTTGTCAGTATTTTTGTTAATTTTTGTTCTATCACAATATTTGAACATTAAAAAAATTTAATAAATGTGAATAGAAGTTTAAAAAAGGGTAGTGATTTAATTTAGAAAACCAATATTATTATTATTCCGTGATCCATAATAATTTAATATTGTTATGTTCGCATAATTTTTTATAACCTTCTGAATGATAATTATAAAATTAGCATAAAAAATAACTCCTCTAACACACACTTTTTTAGGATAGAATATAAATATTTTGATACCAATGCAAGGAAAACTAGATTTAGTAACATAAAAAAAGAATTCAAAGAAGAAAGCGAAGATGAACTTGACCTACTAACTAGACTTAAATTAAAGAAAATTCCGAATAGTAATGACGATAAAGATGATGATGAACTTACAAAGAAGAAGAAGAAAAAGCGCATAACTGGTGTTAAATCTTGGAGATGCGACCGCTGCCAAGAAGTTTTTTACGACACGAAACTTTGGCAACGGCACAGAAGCCAGAAGGATTGCACATTTGAACCCCTGTTAAACAAGTGCACTAGTCTACCTAAAAGACCTTACAAAACCCGTATTCACGCATGTAAATATTGTAAAGAAACTTTTAATAGTGTCAATCTTCTCAAGGCTCACAAAAAATCTCACAAATCTGAAATCGAAGAACCAAATGATGAAGAACCAACGTATAAGTTTGACAATCTTCAGGATCTTTACATTTGTACAGTGTGTTCAGCTGAGTTCCAAGAGGAATCTGAGGCAAAAGAACACATTAAGACGCACCAAGAAGTAATCTCTTGCTCCGAATGCAACGAAATTTTTAAATCTTATTTTGATCTTGGAATGCATTCAGCTATACATGATACTGAACGTAAAGTCCATTGTCCGTTGTGTTCTTATGTATCTTCCAATTCGAATCCATATAGTTTTAAGGCTCACGTTAACTATGTTCACTTACAGAGGTTCCCATTCTATTGTAAGGAATGTGGAAAAGGCTTTAAGCAGTACAAGACTTATCAGGAACATCTAAATTCACATTTAGGGAAAAAGCCCTATATATGTATAGTGTGTCAGAAGGGTTTTACTTACCAGAAATACTTACAAGTTCATCAAGTGAGAAATCATCAGGTAGGTTAGTGCAAATATTATTATTACAAAAGATGTATCTATGAAATTGATATAAATTTATTTCTCAAGATTTTTAGAGCAGTTGTACTCCAGTCTTCCTATGAAAGACGGTGAAAGAATTTATTGCAGGTATCTGAAAGTTTCAAGACGTAGGGGGCACCCAGTAGATAATAAATACGTAAAAAAAGTACAGCTAAATCAGCCCTGTTTTTATAAACAACATCCAAAGTAGGAAAATTCGATTTTATATCCGTAGAATTTTCCGCTTACATTTTAGAGAAAATTTGTCCAAATGAAAGTTGTGGATATTGAAAAGACCTTTAATTTTATTTTTTATACGTCAAAATCGATAAATAATTTATCGAGATAATGGCGAAAAACCATCTTTTTTGCACTGTTATATAAATGTTAATAACTTTTACAAGAAAGGCCGAAAGTGATGTATAACCCCTTGATGATAAGGCCATTATGTGCTTTTATAACTGTGCGAAAGTTGGTCAAATCGGTTTGGTAGTTTATAAATAATCTTAATTGTTTATCCCCGACACTGAATGTTCAAACAATTGTCCTTGCTCAGAGGATGATTACAGATTTCTGCAAAAGCGGAGTGGATTCTTTGAAGTTCAAACTACAAACGAAGATGAAAAAACGTTTGATTTTTTAAAAAAATGTTGTTAAAAAAAACCGTTTAAAGAAGGGGTACTTTTTTTACTTACAAACAACTTTGTTAATTTTAATGATACAAGTTTGTGAATAAGTGGACTTGAAAGCTGGTGAAAAAACACGAATTTTAAAAGAAAACAAAAGGTTTGTTCCAACCCGCGTCAGAAACAGTTTCTGACCGTCAGGATTCTGCGTATTAACTTAAATAGAATGTGTAATAAGTTAATGAGCAGAATCCTGACGGTCGGAAACTGTTTCTGACGCAGGTTGGAACACACGTAAAGTCTCCTACGATCAAAAGGAACTAAGATAGCATTTTTTTTAAAGTCATATCTTTTTTGTTTATAAACATTAAGAGTCGAAATTTTCAAAGATTTTAAACAAAGACCTATATTTTATGATGCAATTGATAAGTATAAAATTCATGCATCGTTAGTAAAGTTATAGCCCTTCGAAGTAAAGGTACTTTTGCAAGTGCGTTGTAGCGAGTGGTGGGGGAAGCTTGGCTTTCTCACGGTTTGCTCCTGAAATTCAAATTGGAGCGCGCAACAAAATTATTTATTCCTAGAAGATATATATATATATATATATATATATATATATATATATATATATATATATATATATATATATATATTCTTTCGAATCTTTTTCAACTGAGTTTATCGGAGGATTTATTAAGAATAGAGATTTTTGTTTTATATAAACAATTAATTACAACAGCAACCAATTATAATCACACACTCTATTATATATTAATTTTTCAATTTTTTAAAAGTCGAACTAGGAGAGTGGACACTACATTTTTAACCCTATAACTGCATTGACTTGACTCAAGTCAAGTGAAGTCAGGTCAATGCAGTTATAGGGTTAAAAATGTAGTGTCCACTCTTCTAGTTCGACTTTTATAAATACTTTTGAAAAATTTATAATAGAGGGTGTGAATGTAATTGGTTGGTGTTGTAATTAATTGTTTATGTAAAACAAAAATCTCTATTCTTAATGAATCCTCCGATGAACTCAGATAAAAAAGATTCGAAAGAATCGAAACGTCCTGAAATATAATATATATATATAAATAAGTAGATAAGTTTTTGTCCGTGTAATTTAAAATAAAATAGAATAAAATATTGGCGAAGCGGACGTGAAAATTTGTCAATCTAAATGATTATCGTGTTAAAAAGTGCGGAGCACTCCAAAATATGTATGGTGGCGCGACGGTGAATTAAAACAGAAATATGTAAAATCGAGTACACGAAAGGCGCTGTCCAAAGGATAGGGGTCGCATTTTTCGGTACTGGCAAGCAAGCCTACCGCTTATTTTAGCAGCCAAAGCCACGTGCCGCACCAAACGATCCCACCATAAGAGCATCGTTTAGCGTGTTTCAAAGCCAAACAAGTAAATAAATAAGTAGATAAGTTTTTGTCCGTGTAATTTAAAATAAAATAGAATAAAATATTGGCGAAGCGGACGTGAAAATTTGTCAATCTAAATGATTCTCGTGTTAAAAAGTGCGGAGCACTCCAAAATATGGAAAAACTCCGGGTCCGACAGATGGCGACAGCGCTGTTTCGTCCTAATATGGGACTCGTCAGGCCACCGCATTCGGTACAAACCACTTGATAATACAAGAAACTCACAGATTAACAAAGTTTGTAAAAGAACCGTCTTTGGCTGCTAAAATAAGCGGTAGGCTTGCTTGCCAGTACCGAAAAATGTGACCCCTATCCTTTGGGCAGCGCGTTTCGTGTACTCGATTTAACATATTTCTGTTTCAATTCACCGTCGCGCCACCATATGACGATTCTTTTACAAACTTTGTTAATCTGTGTGTTTCTTGTATTATCAAGTGGATCATCGAGATGTCGCCTTTGTCGTCTTGTTTGCTGTTTGATTCTAAATTCAGCTTTATACGATGCAAAGGCGAGATGATGGTTTGTACGGAATGCGGTGGCCTGATGAGTCCCATATTAGGACGAAACAGCGCTGTCGCCATCTGTCGGACCCGCACTTTTTAACACGAGAATCATTTAGATTGACAAATTTTCACGTCGGCTTCGCCAATATTTTATTCTATTTTATATATATATATATATATATATATATATATATATATTATATATATATATAAAATATATATGTAGTTTTAATATAAAAATGAACCTTATTCCCAAGAAAATAATCAATTAAAAACATATTTAATGGTCCAAGAAAAATTAATTCCTATATTATATATATATATATATATATATATATATATATATATATTATATAAATATATATATATATATATATATATATATATATATATATATATATATATATATATATATTGTGATAGTGTTTTATATTTAATATTTACAAGGAAATTAAACTGCTAGTAAAGTTTTTGGAAACAATATTAGTATTAATATTGCCAAAAAATGTGTTTTCCGATGAAATGTCAATTTTCCGGTATTTCCCGATTTCCTATGATAATGAAAATAAGTCAATTCGTCATACTTCGTGGAGTTACCCCAGTTTAAAAAAAAATTAAGGCTCTACGTTACCTGGAACCCGAGCTATCATACAATTTTGTTGAGCGCTCCAATTTGAAGTTTGAAAGGCACATCGTGAGAAAGCCGAGCTTCCCCCACCACTCGCTACAACGCACTTGCAAAAGTACCTTCACTTCGAACTTTACTAACGATGCATGAATTTCATATTGCATCATAAAAAGTTAAATTTATATTCTTAATGTTTATAAACAAAAGAGATATAGCTTTAGAAAAAAAATACTCTTAGCTCCTATTGATCATAGGAGACTTTTTTTTTAATTCGTGTTTTTTTACCAGCTTTTAGGTCCACTTATTCACAAATTTGTATCATTAAAATTAACAAAGTTATTCCAATTGTTTTTAAGTAAAAAAGGTACATCTTCTTTAAACAGTTTTTTTAACAACAATTTTTTTAAACATTCATCGTTTTTTCATCTTTGTTTGTAGTTTGAACTTCAAAGAATCCATTCCGCGTTTGCAAATATCTGTAGAATCATCCTCTGGGCAAGAACAATTGTTTGAACATTCAGTGTCTGGGATAAATAATTAAGATTATTCATAAACTACCAAACCGATTTGTTCCAGCTTTCGCACAAATATAAAGACCCATAATGGCCTCATCATCAAGGGGTTATTAATCACTTCCGGCCTTTCTTGCAAAAGTTATTCCAATTGTTTATAAGTAAAAAATGTACCCCTTCTTTAAACGGTTTTTTAACAACAATTTTTTTAGAAATTCATCGTTTTTTCATCTTTGCTTGTAGTTTGAACTTCAAAGAATCCATTCCGCGTTTGCAAATATCTGTAGAATGATCCTCTGGGCAAGGACAATTGTTTGAACATTCAGTGTCTGGGATAAACAATTAAGATTATTCATAAACTACCAAACTGATTTTATCCAGCTTTCGCACAGTTATAAAGGCACATAGTGGCCTTATCATCAAGGGATTATACATCACTTTCCGCCTTTCTAGCAAAGTTATTAACATTTATAAAATAGTGCAAAAAAGGTGGTTTTTCGCCATTATCTCGGTAAATTATTTATCGATTTTGACGTATAAAAAATGAAATTAAAAGTATTTTCAATATCCACAACTTTCATTTAAAGAAGTTTTCTCTAAAATGTAACCGGAAAATTCTACGGACAGAAAATGGAATTTTCCGACTTTGAATGCTGTTTATAAAAAAAAACAGGGCTGATCTAGCTATACTGTTTTACGTATTTATCATCTACTAGGTACCCTCTACCACTTGAAACTTTCAGATATCTGCCTTAAATTTTTACATGAAATCGCTACAAATTCAATAGGAAGACTGGAGTATTGTAGGTTCTCAAAATAAGAGGTTCTTAACTTTAATTTAAAAAAAAACAACCATTTAAGGTGTCAATAAATGTTTTTTTTTATTTTAATTATTGGCTCATGTCATTTTTATTTAAAAATTATTTCTTGTGATTTCTTTAAGCTGTCGATTTTCACTTTCTCATATAAATCGGCACTTATTTCACTATTGGCACGAGTAGTGTCTGTGTTTTCCTATTTTAAAAGTTTAACCCCAGAGTCTAAATAAGTTACATAGCATGTTTTTAGTGGCCAATTTTATCTCATAATATATTAATTGTTTCATAGAATATGGGGCATATTAAGAAATAGACGGGTTTTGTATTTCAGTGTATGTTTTTATTAATATCGGCCAAGCGCTTTCGGTCTAACAGACCATCCTCAGGGCTCAGACCTGGATGGTCTGTTAGACCGAAAGCGCTTGGCCGATATTAATAAAAACATACACTGAAATACAAAACCCGTCTATTTCTTGATTTCTTCGGTGTACAATCTGTTAATAACTTAAGGCATATTACACCATTTTGTACTACATATTGTCCAGAGCTAAATAATCTAATTTTCATAAAAACAATGGATCAGATTTAAGTTGCTTTAAAATCCAATCTGCAAAATTTCTACACAATAAGTGGCCTTTTGGTTTAAGTTTGTGGGTTAGCGTTGTAAGAAAGTTTAAGTGCTTGATAATGAAGTAAAATTGATTGCTCGGGATTATCATTCTCTCTTTGATTCATAGCATCGACATTTTTAGCACTACGTATATATATATATATATATATATATATATATATATATATATATATATATATATATATATATATATATATATATATATATATATCACAAATACTTCCAATTTTTGAATTTATTGATTGGAACACAAATAGCACACTCTCAACTCTATATACTAATCTTGGTTCCTTTGCATTTATAAGTTTTGTGCTTTTTAGGTTGGTACCACTGGCAGCCGGATCGAAAACGAATGCACCACCTGCAACAGATACTTTTACAAACCAGAAGCGCTTAAAGAGCACGCTGATGTGTGTTACAAAAAGAAGAAAAAAGTTAAAAGTGAAACGCCTGTCAAAGCGTTCCTGTGTGATACTTGTGGACAAACATTTACAGAAAAAGCTAAATTGTTGGAACATCTTAGAGTTCATAAGGGTGATCTTCCCTTCGTGTGTACCTGGTGTGGTAAGAGGTTCCCCGTAAAAGCATATCTTAAGACTCATGAAAGGGTGCATACTGGAGAGAAACCTTATTCTTGCGAATTTTGTGGAAAGAGATTTGGGCAGCATGCGCCTTTTAGGTCAGTCTGTTGGAGTCTCATATTCTAACTGTTACAAAGTGGTTTGTATGAACGATAAAAGGTTAATCAGTAAAGCAAAAATCTGTAGTTGTAATCAAAGTATACAGGGTGAGTCAACGATTGGATGAAGTAGGTTTGTGCCTTTTCGGTGAAATTAACAAAGAAACTATATTTATTGTTTGATACAGTTTATTTTTATGCAGATTTAAAAAATATTTAGGACATTAGACAGGGTGAGCCAAAAAACTAGGACAGCATAAAGTTGTATTTTTTTTAAATAGAACACCCTATATACGAATCGTATTTTCGATTTAGCTTATAATTTTAAATCTTTTTTATTAAGGGTTTACTATAACAAAACTTTATAGTTTCTGAGATAATTAAGTTTAAAGAAAAAAAGTCATATTTTCAAGCATCAATTCAATCCTAAATAACGTTTTCAATTTTGTGACAAATATATTCAAATTTGGAATTTAGCAAGGCCAAGGACAAGTTAACATAATTTTTACCTAATATTTGCAATAAAAGCTACAGGGTGTTGAACACATCGGCTCAAATTTGAACAAGTTTAAATGAATAAATATCTTTTTTTTAAATGGTACACCCTGTATATTTTCATGTTATTTAATAGAGTAATAAAAACCCTAAAAGTTTTGTTCGATATATCCTATACCTATTTATAATAGTTTTTGCGATATTTCAGTTTTTCTTGTTTTCCATACTTTTTTACAGAAATAGTCTTCATTATCATAGTAGCCATGGCAAAAACAATGTAAAAGAACATTTTTCTGTGTGTCAAATTTATAACCGCAATCGCTTCTTTTGGTTTTTATGTAGTGTAGTTTGGTTTTTTTTGCATTCATCTTATACTGTAAAATGAATTTTCCAAAGAATGAGTTAATAGATATGATTTATACAATAGGAGAGGCTCAAAAAAATTGCCTTCTTGCTCAAAGAATTTACAAAATGAAGTATCCTGATCGACGCCAGCCTAATACCCATACTTTTCAAAACTTAATGCAAAGATTTGATTCTTCTGGTACTGTTGATTATCCAAAACGTAAAGTGGTCAACAAACCAGTAACTAATGAAGAAAAAGAACTACAAGTATTGTTAAATGATCAGGAAAATCCTTATATTGGTAGCCGTCAGTTAGCAGCATTATGTGAAACATCACAATCCACCGCTAATCGTACTACCAAGAAATATAGGTATCATTCATATCACATGGAATTACACCAAGAATTGCATGGACAGGATTTTGAAAGTCGTGTAAACTTTTGTCGTACAATAAATGCGGAGATTCAATTAAATCCAAATTTATTATGCAAGGTAATGTTTAGTGATGAAGCTACTTTTAGAAGTAACGGTGCCGTAAATAGACGCAACATGCATTATTATGCCACAGAAAACCCATTTTGGATTAGAGAGGTGCAACATCAAAACCACTGGTCATTAAATGTTTGGTGTGGTATTCATCATAATCGAATTATTGGACCCCACTTTTTTAATGAACTACTAACTGGCCATAGTTACCTGAACCTTCTACAAGGAGAACTACCCCAACTGCTTCAAGGTCTCGATAGGGATGAGCTCGACAGTATGTGGTTCCAGCACGATGGTGCTCCTCCGCATTACCATCGTGAAGTTCGTGCATTTTTGGACCAACGATATCCGCAAAAATGGATTGGACGTGGGGGTTTCATTGAGTGGCCACCAAGGTCTTGCGACATCATCCCATTAGATTTCTTCCTATGGGGTTATATTAAAAATAAGGTGTATGTTAATCCACCAACAACAGTGGAAGATATGCGAAACAGGATTAGGGATACCTGTAGAACAATAACGCCACTAATTTTGTCCAGGGTCCGAGAAAATCTGCAAAAAAAGACTAAATTTGTGCATTGCACAAGAGGGTCGTTTATTCGAACACGAAATAATTAATCTCAGTATTTAATAGGTAATTTTTTTGTTTCAATTTAGTATAAAAGTAAATATGTATTTGCCTTGTCGTTATTGTTGTGTTAATTTTTTCACATTATTTTTAATTAAACTATTGCCGTTGTAATATAACGAATAATATATTTCATCATATTTAACCACATTCTGTTTGTTTCTGTAGTTTCTTTTTATTATTTTACATGGCTACTATGATAATGAAGACTATTTCTGTAAAAAAGTATGGAAAATAAGAAAAACTGAAATATCTCAAAAACTATTATAAATAGGTATAGGATATATTGAACAAAACTTTTAGGGTTTTTATTACTCTATTAAATAACATGAAATATACAGGGTGTACCATTAAAAAAAATATATTTATTCATTTAAACTTGTTCAAATTTGAGCCGATGTGTTCAACACCCTGTAGCTTTTATTGCAAATATTAGGTAAAAATTATGTTAACTTGTCCTTGGCCTTGCTAAATTCCAAATTTGAATATATTTGTCACAAAATTAAAAACGTTATTTAGGATTGAATTGATGCTTGAAAATGTGACTTTTTTTCTTTAAACTTAATTATCTCAGAAACTATAAAGTTTTGTTATAGTAAACCCTTAATAAAAAAGATTTAAAATTATAAGCTAAATCGAAAATACGAATCGTATATAGGGTGTTCTATTTAAAAAAAATACAACTTTATGCTGTCCTAGTTTTTTGGCTCACCCTGTCTAATGTCCTAAATATTTTTTAAATCTGCAGAAAAATAAACTGTATCAAACAATAAATATAGTTTCTTTGTTAATTTCACCGAAAAGGCACAAAACCTACTTCAACCAATCGTTGACTCACCCTGTACATATGTCTCGCAAGCAATTAAATTTTTATCCGAACCGCACAATTTTAAGACGGATTTTTTTTCGCTGACACAGTAAGCAGTGGGATTTTTTTCGCGCTTTTTGTCTTCAATTTTTTTTTTCGTCGCTCTAATCCTGGGGAGATTGTTTTGTCCGCAATTTCAGTCGTAATATTTTTCGTAGCCACCATCGATATAAACTCGTAACCTTAAGATAAACAATTCAGTTTATACTTGATAACGATTACCTATACAACCTAATCGAAACGTCGTACAAACAAACAAAAATAAAGTCATACATGTCCGACAGCCACATTTTAGTCATCCAGACTTTTTTAATTCCGGTTTAAATTCGATTTGTAAAGACAAACTTAGAACTACAGTACTAATGACCACTCCCTATGGAACATTTTACCATACATATCAGCCACGTTGTAACATAATATACTATTTGTTTGAAGGTCATAGACAACGATGTTTCTGGCCAAGTAGTAGATATCTGTTGGACATCCATTGTCTTTATTTTTGTTGAATATCACGACGTTTCGGCTAGTAGTTATCTCTAGCCGTTTTCAAGTGAAACTAAATAAATGACTTAGCTACATAACTATTTATACTAAAAGTAAATGCAGTAGAGTGTGACTGAGATGGATGCAGTCATGCCTGCTATGGCAAAATCCCATTTTTATGCTGCATTTAGTTTTAGTTTACAATTATTAAGAAATGGTTTCCACACTTCTCTTATATCTAAAGATGATTTACTAAAACAACTCGGGTTCTGATGTATAACCGTGGCTTTTTTGATTTTCCGTTTTCTCCAATGTTGTTCTCGGTGTAGTATTTTAGCTTCAGATCATTTTATGTGGTGTCCATGAGTCCAGGCATGGTTGGCGGCACCAAATTTTTCTGTTTCTCCTCAAGATGTGCATTTTTGGTGTTCCTTGATCCTTACGTCAAGAGGTCTTTGAGATAAGTTCAGGTGGAAAATAAGAAAAACTCTACATAAAACCGAATCAAACATCAGCAAAGACGAGAAAACTGCGTTAGCTAACCTACAGAAGGACTCCAGTATTAAAATTCTACCAACGGATAAAGGAAATGCTACAGTCGTAATGAATGCTGAGACATACAATCAAAAAATTGACGAAGTTTTAAGGAAAGGAAATTATACATCTCTTGCTAAAGATCCCACATCTGCAATTGAAGGAAGAATTTATCGCGTTCTTAAGAAACATGAAGGGTATATTCCTGAAAGGATCCGGACTCAGTTGACGCCACACCATAGCAAAACTCCATATCTTTATGGACTCCCGAAAATACATAAGCAAGACATGCCCTTACGACCTATCACGAGTTCCCGGAACTCTCCGACTTCTGAACTGGCCAAATTTCTTCTTTCAATCCTGAGACCATTACAAGGAAATACATCGTCCTGGGTTAAGAACTCGCAACATTTCGTAGAAATTATACGTGAAATAGAAGTACAACCAGAAGACCATTTTGTTAGCTTTGACGTGGAAAGCTTATACACCAACGTTCCAGTTAAGGAGTCACTAAAAATCATAAGAAAGAAACTTGAAGAAAACCAGACCTTAGCAGAAAGAACATCTTTACCACCGCACGCCATTATGGACTTGTTGGAAAGTTGTTTGACTAATTCCTATTTTCAAGAAAAGGAAAAATTCTACATCCAGGATGGTGGACTACCGATGGGATGCTCACTCTCACCAGTGGTCGCAAATATTTTCATGGAATGGTTCGAGACGTTTGCAATTGAATCCACACCTCAGAAACCAAAGTTATGGCTCAGATACGTAGACGATACTTTTATTATTTGGAGTGGAAACGACGATGAACTTCGAAACTTCCTTTTTCATCTCAACAATATCAGCCCAACTATTAAACTCACCATAGAGAAAGAAGTAAAAAATAAATTACCATTCTTAGATGTCTTGGTTGAAAGAAATGGCAGACAAATTCGAACTTCGGTTTACAGAAAAGCCACGCACACAGGACAATACCTTAATTATTCATCTAATCGCTCCAACAACACCAAACAAGGAATTATAAGAAATCTCGTAGATAGAGCCTTAACTCTCTGCAACTCCAACGAGAGCTTGATGGAAGAAATAGATTACATTAAAAATGATCTGACAGCCAACGGATACCCAGTATATCTAGTGGATAAATTTCTAGAACAACGCAGAAATAGGACAATATCGACAACGAATGAAGAACGAAAACTAGTATTGAACATCCCTTATGTTAAAGGCATTTTAGAAAAAGTTAGAAGGATAGAAAAACGATATAAAATTAACGTTGTTTTCAATTCCAATAACTCTCTGAGAAGTCGGCTCACTAGGGTCAAACCAACAACTCAAAGAGACATGAAGAACTGTGTATATCAGATACCATGTGAATGTGGCAATTCCTACATTGGCGAAACAAAGAGACCTCTTGACGTAAGGATCAAAGAACACCAAAAATGCACATCTCGAGGAGAAACAGAAAAATCTGGTGCCGCTAACCATTCCTGGACTCATGGACACCACATAAAATGATCTGAAGCTAAAATACTACACCGAAAACAACATTGGAGAAAACGGAAATTCAAAGAAGCCGCGGTTATACATCAGAACCCGAGTTGTTTTAGTAAACCATCTTTAGATATAAGAGAAGCGTGGAAACCACTTCTTAATAATTGTAAACTAAACCTAAATGCAGCATAAAAATGGGATTTTGCCATAGCAGGCAAAACTACACCCATCTCAGTCCCACTCCACAGCATTTACTTTTAGTATAAATAGTCATGTAGCTAAGGGATTTATTTATTTTCACTTGAAAACGGTTAGAGATAACTACTAGCCGAAACGTCGTGAAATTCAACAAAAATAAAGACAATGGAAGTCCAACAGATATCTACTACTTCGCAATAATATACCATAATGTATTTATGAGGACTTATTCTAAATTCTGTATTTTATATTTTAGGGTACACCGAAGAACACATACGGGAGAGCGCCCTTATGTATGTGATTTTTGCAATAAAGGCTTTACCACCAATCAAGGCCTAAAACTTCATAAAAAAAATTGTCCAGACAATCAAGTTATTAAAATGTTAAATACGAATTCTTCGAATTCAGATCCAGAGCCAGCTATGCCTGTGCCGAAAGTGGAACCAACTTTTGTTCCTAAAATGGAAGAACATTCAGTTTTTGGATATTTTTAAGTATTAGGTTTTTGTAATATTTTTTTTTTTATTTTTGTAGATAATGTTCTTGTGGAAATTTTAAAATAAATAAAAAAAAAACAAAATTCGCTAATTCAGTATTAAAATTTGTATTTAATTAGTTTAGACGGTCTTCTGTATATAATTTTTTATGTTATATATCACTCAGTAACAGGTTTTCTGAAACCATCAACTCATTGAAAAGTTCTTAACTAACTAACTAACTAACACCGAAATTCCATATAATTATTTTATTTAAGAATAAATTCAAATTAATAACAACACCTCTCCATAAGATTCCGTTCCTTATTGTAAAAATGTTATTTCATAGTCACACTTGATACACTCTTTAACATTTTTTTTGAAACTACTCTGGTTGAGTGGTATTTCGATTGATTTTGCCATGAATATTGCAATTTCTCTGTTCAAGAATTTCCCTGGTTTCAGGGAAGTCAGATTTGTATATCACATATCCCCAAAACAAAAATCTAAAGGTATTAGGTTCGGAGACCTCGCAGGCCAACGCACAGGACCCCCGTTAGAAATTATTTTTTCATCAGAAGTCCCCGTTAAAAATGTTTGTACTTCCCAGGGCTAAAACCACACATCAATCTGATCAAATGATTAGACCAAATGGCAGAACTTGAATTGCAGGAATAATTTGATTTTGTAAGATTGCAAGATATTTTTGATTTGTCAATGTTTTCTCATAAATAAATCAGACGATTTGCTAAAAATAAAGGAGAACAATAAAAAAAATCGTAATTGTTACAATATTAATAAATACATTTTGAAGATAAATAATTAAATAATTACCTTGCAATTTTCGTGGTTCGCTTAGTTGCGGGTTTTCAAGAGCCCAGTAATAGTAATTCTTGTTATTAAAAACTCCGCAGTTACTGAAATGTATTTCATCTGTTCATAAAACTTTATCGGAAAAGAAGAAATATTCTAGACATTTACCAACATACCAATTACAAAAACAACTCTCCTATCAAAATTACATTCTTGAAGTCTTGGTACAGTTATTGGTTTATAAGGATGAGATTTAGTATCTTTTAAAATATCATGAACAGTTGATGTTGGTGCTCGGTGCCAGCAATTCTTGTAAATGACGTGGGATCGTCATTATATTTCTATTACGCTTTTATTTTATTTTTTTTATATAAATTTGGGAACGAGATTTCTCGAAACTACCAAACTCAAGTAAGTTTCTAACCAAATAGTTCTTCGGAGTTGTCGTCGTTCAGGGTCCATAAAAAAAGAATTATCCATAGCATTTCTTTCATTTCTGACATAACAGTCTGGCATGTCAAACTTTTCTTCGTTAGAAAAATGCAATGCCATTTATATATATATATATATATATATATATATATAGAGAGAGAGAGAGAGAGAGAGAGAGAGAGAAAGATGCGAGTAATATACAGTTCTATTGACAATTTATTATAATTTAGCAAATAAAATCAGTGTGTAAAATCTTTTTTTATATAATAATTTGAAAGAAAACGCATAATTTATTTATTATTTTTTAGGATAAAAAGCGAAGTTAATAATATCGTTAGGCGGAGATCTAAACGACAAATTAAAAAGAAAATTATAAAACAGGAGAGTGATGACGATGATTTCGATAAACAGAAAACGAACAATATCAAAAAAAGAAAAAATGGCGTTAAATTATGGCGTTGCGACTTATGCCAAGAAGTTTTTCAAAAAATGAAACTCTTTCAGCAACATAAGGTAAAAAGTGATTGTATTTTCATAACAGTGGATATCAAAAACAACAAAGCACCCAAAAAGGACAGACTGCCGAAATTATGGTCATGCAAGTATTGTCACGAACCTTTCAAAACTCAAAAGCTTTTGCGAGATCATAAGAAATCTCACAGAGCTGAAGACATCCAAGAAGAAGAACCTTCCTATAAATTCGATGAAATTCAAGATCTATACATCTGCCAGGTATGCTCCGCAGAATTTCAAAAACAAAGTGAAGCTGAAGAACATGTGAAAAGCCACGTACCTGGAATAAAATGTAACGATTGCGAAGAATGGTTTAAATCGCCTTTTGATCTAGGAATGCACTCAATCAGTCATAGCGACAACAACAAAATAAAATGCCCTCTATGCAAATACGTTAGCAAAAGTACAAATCCTTATAGTTTTAAAGCTCATCTAAATTACATGCACTTAAAGAAGTTTCCTTTTTACTGCAAAGAATGTGGCAAAGGTTTCAAGCAATACAAAACTTACCAAGAGCACCAGAATACTCACACCGGTACTAAACCTTTCGTATGCGTGGTATGCGAAAAATCATTCACCTTTGAAAAATACTTAGTAGTACATCAAATCAGAAATCACCAAGTTGGCACTACAGGAAACAGAATTGAAAACGAATGCCGAAGATGCCATAGGTACTTTAAAAACAGAGAATTGATGCAGGAACACATGGACGAGTGTTTTCAGAAGAGGAAACAATCGAAGAAACCGAACTCCTTCTTATGTGATACGTGTGGACAGGGCTTTATAGAAAAAGCAAAACTCCTTAAGCATATTAGAGTTCACGTCGGCGACCTTCCATTCTCTTGTAAGTGGTGTGGTAAAAAATTTCCGCAAAAAGACTATCTGAAGACTCACGAACGAGTTCATACCGGCGAGAAACCATATTCGTGTGAATTTTGTGGGAAACGTTTCGGTTTTCATGCGCCCTTCAGGGTTCACATTAGGACACACACGGGAGAAAGGCCGTATGTTTGTAATTTTTGTGATAAAGGCTTTACGACCAACCAAGGGTTAAAACTCCACAAAAAGAACTGTCCCGAAAATCAGTTAAATAAAATGCTGAGTGCGGAAAGTTCGAGTTATTTGATCATGAAATGATGGTCTGGTTAACTTGTTTTTAATGTACAAATTGTAATTTTTTTAATCGTGAGTGTAAAAATTAAAATGTATGCAAAATTTTAAAAACACCTTCCCGAAACAAATGACGTCCGATCTTATCTTTATTATAGATCCAGATCGTTTTTAATATACTTAGTAAAAACTTAAATTACCAAGCACGATCATGCCCCACCATGACTTTGCTTTCTTAAAATGATGATTAAAAGTTAAAAAATATTAAGATAGAGTTGTGCCGAATGTTGGTTCTTATTTCTTGATCTACTTATCCAGTTCCAACATAAAAACTCATATGAACATAATATCTTCTGAACAGCCTTATATTTAAGATATAGGGTTCAATTTTATTAGCAACATGTGTTCAATAACAGAGACTAAAACGTTTTGTTGTAAGAACCTGATTTCCGCTCCAATTATATTCTTTAGCTGGTGGCAGATTCTAGGTTTATTGACGTAGACTCTCTCCTTTATATAACCTCATAGACAAACATCAGCGAGTATCAAATCAGGGGGAAAAGGTGTTAGAAATGGAGTTTCGGATCGTCTTGATAGTATTCTTCATCAAACAACTCCATTAGAAGCTACATTATTGTCCTGACCGTTATAGGCGGGGTTCTTTCTTGCTGAAACCATATTCCTGGGCTTTGTTATTAAGTTGGACGAACAAACTTTTGCAGTATGACCTTATACCTTTCACTACTTAAGGTCAAAGAAGTCCTCCCTTCAGTTTCAAAGAAATTGTGTCTAAGGATACTCTGAGCTATCACTTCACACTAAATGGTACATTTTATAGGATGCAATTGTCTTTTACGAGCAGCGTAGGGTTCTCCATTCCCCAAATCCTGCAATTTTGTTTATTTAGAAAGTCATTCAGGTGGAAATGGACTCCATCACTCATTATCAACCTAAGCAGAAAATTAGGTTCGTGTGTATCAAATTGTTGAAAAGGAAAGTTTACCGGAGTCGTTGTTGGTACAAGTTAAATTCTGCAAGAAGATAAGCTAACATGCCTCGAAATATGCCGACAGTTGGTCGGTTCAGCCTTAGTTCATTAGATTAACTTCTAATTGTCCATATAAGTCATCTGGTAAGTTAAACAACAGGAGTTTTTATTCCTTACTAGTTTCTTTTTAAAAACATTGGAAAGGTTTGGTGGATCGACATATCAAGGAAGAAGTAATGGTACATAGTCCGTTACATCAAGCAGGAAAATCCGCAGACGCGTCGCAACATCGACTCGTTACATGGGTCAAAAACGCATTGTCGAGTGGAGAATCCAAGGGGCATTCGACAACACGTCCCACGATTTGAAGGCTATTGTTCTTCAACGATAAATTTCTGAGTCGACAGTGATCTACTGAATCAGAGCAATGTTGATTCAAAGATTGATATATGCTGAACTTAATAGTATAGCTGTTAAAGCACTGTCAAGTAGGAGCTGTCCGCGGGAGAATATTTTATCATTCTTGCTGTGGAGCCTTGTAATAGACAGCCCGTGAAGCTGGCTTGTATACACAGACCTATGGCGATGATCTGGTCATCCTGTGCCCTGGTCGCATTATCCGAGACCTAGAGGAGCGGGCTCTTCCGCTCGCGGAGCGATGGTGCCGGACGGAGGGTTTTGGAATAAATCTGGACAAGGCCGAAGTTGTACTCTTCACAAAAAAAGAGAAAAAATGGGAAAACTATCCACAATCGTGAAACGATGGAGCTACAGGGAAGGGCTCGGAATAAACCCGGACAAGGCCGAGGTGGTACTCTTTACAAAAAAGAGAAAAATGGCGAGATTTTCCACAATTACATTGGTGGGAAGGACTCTTCAACTTAAGGGGACCGTTAAAGCCTGGGAATTATTCTGGACTCACGACTGAGCTGGAATGATCATATTGAAGCTCGAATGAAGAAAGCCATATGTGCTTTCTGGGCTTGTAAACGAGCTTTTGGGTGTACATGGGGACTGACTCCTAAAGTGCAATTTTAGATATACACTATGGTGATCCGCCTCATGATAACGTACGCCGCTATTGTATGGTGGCGTAGTACAACAAAGCGCAAACACATTCTTCAACTGGACAAAGTTCAAAGAATGGCTTGTGTGGGAATATTGAGTGCGATGAAGTGCTGGTGAACCTGCCTCCTCTTCACTTGTACATAGAGAACGAGGCTCTGAAGACTGTTTATCGTCTCAGTTGTCTAGGACATCTTGGAATTGGAACGGGCGGCTACTCAAGTATCTGCGAAAGCACGGTGGAGAGGTGTCCATCATTGCGTGTTCGCTTTTAAAACCCAATCTCTCTCTGGACATATTTCTGCCAAGTAGAGAGGATTAGGAGAGAGAACAAAATCTTTCGAAAAATTAATCCTGGTAGTGTACTGATGAATCTGATGAATGAACTGGAGCCGGAGCATTCGGCAGGAGCATAGGAGTCAGAGAGTACTACCCTCTCGGACTATGTGGGACAATCTTCACAGCGGAAATTTATGCTATTCTGTGAGAGGGATATAGACAGAAATAGGGTAATAAATATATGCTCAGACAGTAAAGCTGCGATATTGGCACTGAAGTCAATTGTCGTAACTTCGCGACTGGTGTCTGAGTGCAAGGACGTATTACAAGGAACGGCTGCACAGTCAGACTTGTATGGGTCCTGGCACTCGGGCCTACGTGGAAATGAGGAAGCAGACCCTCAGGCAGTTGGTTTCGGCAACTGAACCGTTTAGACCCCAACCAATACTACCTGTCCCAATTGCTATTGGCAGAAGGGAATTAAAATCGTTGCTGGAAAGTAAATTTATTGAATCTTGGAGGGGAGCTCCTGGAATAATGTGTGCTAAGGAACATATAATTGGGCCTGGCGCACGCCGTACTAAGGAGCTTCTCTCTTTGGGAAGGAAAGAGCTGCGAATTGTGGTGGGATTGTTGACAGGACATTGTCACCTCATAGAATAGGTGTCGAAGAATACCCGACGTGTAGATGGTGTTTGGAGGAGGATGAAACTGTTGACCATCTCCTCAGAGAGTGACCAACACTCAACGGACTGAGACAGAGATATTTCGGACATAAAATTTTGTTACCGGAAGCAGTTAGGCAAGTTCAACTAACCAGGCTGCTTGGATTCGCAAAGGCGATCGGCCTCGAATAACCTACAGCTATGGTGGGATGTAAAGGGCCCAATGGAGGCCTAGGCATCGATGCTCTAGTATCACCAACCCTTTTCATTCATTCATTCATTCATTCATTCACTACCCACAATTTTGCTGTCAGGTAGGACTCTTCAATGCAATGGAACTGGTAAATACCTGGGAGTGATTTGAGACTCCCGACTGAGCTAGAATAATCATATTGAAGCTTAAGTCAAGAATGTTATAGGTTCACATGGGGACTGACATTGAAACTGATGGTTATACACCATGGTAATCTGTCCTATGATTATGTACTGCGTGATGTACAGAATGGCTTGTGTAGGAATGATGAGTGCGATAAGGACTGCCCCCACTAGGGCGCTGGAAGTTCTCCACATATTCATAGAAAATGAGGCCTTGAAGGTAGTTTATCGCCTTAGTTGCCTGGGGCATCTCGGCGCAGGAACTACCGGCTATCCGTGTAGCTAGGGGAACTTTGTGGAAGAATGCTTATCGCTCCCTATGCAAATAGACTATATGGAGCCGGCTTTGAAAGAAAGCACTCTCTTGATTATACTTTTACCAAGCAGAGAGGATTGGGAGAAAGAACAAACTCTTTCCAGAAATGGATCCTGGTGGTTTACAGACGGATCTCGACAGAATAAAAGAGCCAAGGCTGGAGTGTTCGGAAGAAGCACTGGAGTCAAAGAGTTTTACTCTCTGGGACAACACGCAATGGTTTTTTAAGCGAAGATTTATGATATTCTGCAATGTAACTGGCTATCTCTGTGAGAGGAACATAAACAGAAATAACATATGCTCGGACAATAGAGCTTCAATACTGGCCAAGGAGTCTAATAAAGTTCCTTCGCGGCTGGTGTCTAAATGCAGGGATGATATGAACAGCCTTAAAAAGAATGGCTGCACAATCAGACTCGTGTGGGTCCCAGGTTACTCGGGCATACACGGAAATAATGGAGCGAGAACTGAAACTGTTGCTGGAAAGCTAATTCATTGAATTCTGGAGAGATATATAAAGGAACATTTAGTGTGTATAAAATAATGTGACAAACCAAGACATTAAGATTCCTTACCGGCACATGCCAGCACGTAATCTCGCGTTTACGTCTTCGTCCTTGATGAGACTCCAATGTGACAGGAAAAGTCTGACGGTTCTTTTAAGTAATTTTGGAATAAGGCTAACCTAGTGTGAATTATTAGACGATTAAACTAAATTTGTTGGAAAACTTTTATATCATTTAAATTTTGTTTAGTTTGAGCCTAAAAAAGCTTTTCGGTTCATCTATTTTCACTTTTGACGTCACTTTCTCTGTCCATTAAATAAAATAAGTATTTTAAATCAATAGTTAAATGTAGCTTATATTAAAATGTGTGATATAAAATAAATAAGGTATTTACTTAAATTGTGCAATACATAATGTAAATAATTTTAATCCTAATACAATTTTTTAAAATTGCGTTTTTTTATTCGTTTTTAATACAATATTTACAGATAATATTTTCTGGCAATAAAAAATTGTAAAAATGTTGTTATTTTTTATTTAGCTCCCCTCCCTTTAGTTTATAAATTTAATAGTTTTGTCATTTTAAAACAATAAATAGTGTCTGATAGAAATATAGGTGGAAAAAATTCATTTTCAAATATTTTCTGTACCAAGTAACAAAAGTAGTCATTTCTTAAATGATTATTGCTTTGAGACAAGTTATATTAAATAGCCAGGAAAGCCCTGTTTTTTAATAATCGCTTGACAATTAGATCAGATTTATCAATTACGTAACACACAAGCTCATCACATATCTGTCACAATTTTTAATTACACAGGTTTACAAAAATAAAAAATTGATGCATATTTGACCAGACCATTTTATTTTTATGTAATTTGATGCCCTAACTTTAATTCTGAAGTCCGATAACCTCTATCACGTCAGGTTCAAGGTCATTTCAAGGTCAAATGGAGTAAAATTCACTAAATAAATCCAGCTAGGTTTTTGGGGTGACTAAATTCGAATTTATGGTTTGTTTAGTCCGTCAAGATCAGCCAGAGGTCATTTCAGGATCATTACCAGGTCAACTTGAGAAAAAAACAACAAATAAATTTGGGAAAAAAAGACATCTGGAATTTTGAGATCGCTAAATCTGAATTCGTGGTTTGTTTAATCCCCCAAGGTCAGCCAGAGGTCATGTCAGGGTTATTTCAAAGTCAGATTGAGAAAAATCCACTAAATAATACTGATTAGGAAGATGCAGGTTTTTGGGGTCGATTAAACCGAATTCGTGGTTTGTTTAATCCCCGAAGGTCAGCCAAAGGTCATGTATGAAAAAGGAGATGTGGGTTATTAGGAAACCCAAGCTTCCATAATACACACTCCACGTGCAGCTAGACTGATGGCCACTACACAGCAGACAGGCGAGCGGATCAACTTTTTATACGTAGGCTAAAACACATTCGTAAATATTTTAGTAGCTGACTTGTCTCATCAGTCGTTGGGGTCCAATACACGCCTTCTTTAAATCTGACCTTGGAAAGACTAGATTCAGTGACTCTAACACTTATGGGCATCGTTAATAAAGACATTAACGTGGTAATTTACCAATTTCATGTGATTATAAATGGAAGGATTGGAACAGAAACAATCAATTAGTTGAAAGAAACGGAACTGGAATCATTGGAGCGAACGAACTAATAGCGAACGAACGACATAATGAAACGTGCTCTATGTATCCACGGGTTGCCTTTTAAAACAAGCATTTTTTCAGTTTGACCTTAAAATGATCTTGAGGGAAGAGAGAAACCACAAATTTGGATTCGGCGATCCCAATAATCTATGTTTTTTCTATTTGAAATTTATTTAGTAGTTTTTTTTTTTCAATTTAACCTAAAAATGACTCTAAAATAACCTCTGGCTGATCTTCAGAGATTAAACAAACCACGAGTTAGGGTTTAGAGACCAGAAAACCTGCATATTTTCTTTTTCAAATTTATTTAGCGAATTTTTCTCAATTTGACCTTGAAATGGCCCTGAAATCCCATCTGGCTGCCCTTGGGGGACTAAACAAATCACGATCTCGGATCCGGCGTTCCCAAAAACCTATATATCTTCTTTTTTATTTAGTTAATTTTACTCAATTTGACCTTGAAATGACCTTGAACCTGACTTGATAGAGGTTAGCGGATCTGAGATTTAGATTCATGGCGGCGAATTATATAAGACTAAAATGATCTGATAGAATATACGTCAACTTTTTTTTGTAAACATGTGTAATTAAATGAATAATATCATCATTCTTTTTCTTAAAGCATTTCCATTCTATTTGTTTGCGATAAAGACAAATGCTTAAATTTAAGAAGATATAGTGGGGACCTATAGTGTTCTTTGCTAGATTCTTAGAATCATCAAATGTCCTAATCGTAAATAAAGAAAATTACCCCAATAATTCACGTCTTATTTCGTAATTAGATGTTTAATTTTACAGATACAATAATAAGTCACAGGTTCAAAACTATATAGTACAAAATGAAAAAAATCCTATTTTACTTTTCCACCGGCTAAATTAAAAAATTATGATTTAATTTTAACAACTTTACTAGTTGCAAATTTTGGCATTTTTTATATACAGGGTATCCGGTAAGTACCTCCTAATTTCTCGGGAGCCTACAGGAGAGGCTACTTTGTCATAGAAAAAAATTCCTAAAGGGTCTAATTTACTAATGCTAAACACAAACAGGTGAAAATGTTGTTAATATCTACATAATAACTATCGACGGAATTTGTCAAAACCGCTTTCAAGTAAAAATAATTTTAAAAGACAGAAAAATATTCTTACGCACAATATGCTGATATACATTTAATTTATGGTGAAGCACTGTCAAATTCTTGGAATTTAAACGTTTTCACTAATTTTGCATTTTACTAAAATTGTAACTTAATTAAGTATCAATTAACCCCTTGAAAGTTTTCTGGAACTGACGATTTCTGAGCTGGAAATCTTTCAGCATAACATCTTGCTTTCAAAGAGTTAGACAGCGCCTCCTCATAAGTTAAAGCCCATCAACATACCTTGCGTATTTTATTTTTACCTGTTTGTGTTTAACATTAGTAACTTTTGTGTTTTTTGCATAAAAACCGATTTATCTCGAAAACCGTCAGTTTTATCGAAATAAATTAAGAGTTTTTTGTTGAAGAGGAATAACCAAAGTACTTAAAAAATCAGTTTTCAGCTCTGTAAAATGACACCTGTCAAAAATTAGGCGCAACCAGTGTGGCTACAAGTGCGTTCTTGACTTCTCCGATGATCTAAAACATCTACTGTAGTATGGTTTAATGAGTCTTTACGGTCTCTATAAAATAATAAAATTTCATTAAATTATACAAGCCGGTTCAAAACTTAGAGCCTGGGTACCCATTTAGGGCTCTGTATCTTCGATAAGGCAAGGGCAGTATGCTCTCGAGAAATTAGAAGGTACCTACCGGGCATCCTACATAACTTTGCGACATTTGATATTTTTTATCTCTAATTTAAATATGTTAAGATTTGTTTGGTATAAATGAAAACTGATCAACTAGAAACTCTAACTTCCACAATCAATAGCTTTGACTTAATACTTGTTAACAGAAAACTCTATTTATCAACCACAATTTGGCTGTTTCGCAAGTTTCTTTAAACCACAAGTCAGGTCTATCTATGTTTTGACTTGACTAAACTATCTTAACTATAACCTTTTCTAACGAAAACATGTTTTAGGAAAAACCCACCCATAAAAATGAAACTTAGAACTAATCCACGACGAACTAGTAGTAATAAATTTCTTGAGATTGTTAAAGAATCTGTTAGCGAAGAAGAAGGAAAAATGGAAGAACAGAAAACAAGCATCACCAAAAAATCTTCACGAAATAAAACTAAAAATCAACGGTACGAGTGTAATAAATGCTTTAAAACGTTCCCTAATAAGCTTTACTTTGATAGCCATAATAAAAAGGATGATTGTGAATATGTAGTTTTAAAAGAAGACAGTCCTCCAAAAAAGAAAATAAAATCAGAAAACAAACAAACTAGTATCACCTTCACAGGGGATGGAGAGAAGTTGTACCATTGTAAAAAGTGTCCGTTAAAGTTTACCATGCTCAAACTTCTTAAAGAACATCGGAAAGATCATGCTCCAAAGGAATTTATTGAAAACCATACATTTTCGTTTGATGATGTACAGGAAATTTATATTTGTAACACATGCTCTGCTGAATTCAAAGATAAAGATGAGGTGGAGAAGCATACGAAAGCTCATGGAGAAAATTTTGGGTGTTCGTTGTGCGAAGAGAAGTTCCAAACATTATTTCAGTTAGGAAGTCATCTAAAGGTTAGTAAATCTTTAAAACATTGTGCTATAAATTTCGTACTTTTTAAAAATAAATTATAGAAAAGCTCTTTGAATAAGGAGATATTTGGACCCGTAAACAGCTGCATCAGACTTAAAGAATAATTTCTTCAGAGAATAATTTTTGATGACTTGGTAATTTTTTATTTCGTTGTCATTCGATTTTATGTTCATTTTATTAATATCAAAATATCCATACTGTCTTGATACAAATAGTGGTCAACATTGGATTACTTTTATAAGGCATGTATATTTCAAAATCATTGGAATTAATTTAAATTTGGCACAAACATAATCTACATACAATTCACTGTTTCAAGTAAAATATGCAATGTAAACACTAATATGATAATTGTTTCTAAGAAAATGATAACACTGATCTAGTCACACTGAGCTCTTTATATCCCACAATAGCTACAGGTCATTCGAAGTCAATCGCTTTTGCTATTCCAAGTAGCCTCGTTATTTGAACTTGCCTAACTGCTTCCGCTAACAAGATAGTATCTCCAAAATATCTCTGTCTCAGTCCGTTGAGTGCTGGGTACTCTTTGAGGGCATGGTCAACAGTTTCATCCTCCTCCAAATACCATCATCTGCACATCGGGTCGTGTTTTCTATAAAAATTGCCCCTCAGGTGACAATATCCTGTCAACAATCTCACCACAATTCGCAACTTTTTTCTTTCCTAAGAAGAGCCTAACTTCTTCCGGTAACAGAATTGTATCTCCGAAACGTCTGCCTCAGTCGTCAGAGTGCTGGGCACCCTCTGAGGTTACGATCAACAGTTTAATCCTCCTCCAGACACTATCTGCACGTCGGGTCATCTACGACACCAATCTTATGAAGATGGCCTTTCAGATGACAACGTACTGTCAACAATCCCACTACAATTCGCAGCTCTTTCCTTCCTAAGGAGAGAAGCTCTCTAGTAAGCCGTGCGCTAGGTCCAATTATATGTTCCTTGGCTCACCTCATGCCAGGAGATCATCTCGATCTTTACTCAACTAGATTCAGTGTTCTCGTTTCGTGGAGTAAAAATCCCTGAAGATATATCGTGTAATCGTAGGCGAAACGTCGGATAATAGTTCCAATTTGACACGGTCTAAACCCAGGATCCATGATTTTCAGATGGTATCTTGAATAATCTGTATATGGTATTGAATAATGACGTTAAGGGGTTGAGAGCAATACCAGCACGTTCGGCGATGACTTTCAATACTTCAGCATGTATTCTATCAGGGCCAACAGCCTCACCATTCTTCGGCAGGTTTATAGTCTGAACAATTTCACTTTTTCTTGGCTCACCTCATGCCAGGAGATCATCTTCTCGATCTTTACTCAATTAGATTCAGTGTTCTAGTTTCATGGAGTAAAAATCCCAGAAGATATCTCGTGTAATCGTAGGTGAAACGTCGGATAATAGTTCCAATTTGACACGGTCTAAACCCAGGATCCATGATTTTCAGATGGTATCTTGAATAATCTGTATATGGTATTGAATAATGACGTTAAGGGGTTGAGAGCAATACCATCACGTTCGGCGATGACTTTTAATACTTCGGCATGTATTCTATTAGAGCCAAAAGCCTCACCATTCCTCTGCAGGTTTATAGCCTGAACAACTTCACTTTTTATTGTCTGGGTCGTCTTTCTCGCTATCGTTTAAATTTGGTGCTTACTCGGCTCTATCATCATTGAACAGATTTTCTATATATACTTCCATGTTTTCAGTCTCCCTTCAGTACCTTATTATTTCATTGTTTGCGTTTCTTAAAATGTATCCTTGATTTTTTCGATTTTTCTGTTATCCATTGTTTATATTTTGTATCGTTTCTCTTGTGCTCTGTCGTTCATCACTGCTAATATTTCCGAAGTAATTCATTGTTGTTCTGCATTATTATTTAGGTTTTTAGTATGGTCTTTTATAAATTATTTCCTTTTTAATTCCATTACAAGTGGCGTCCATATTGATGAGACAAATAATAGCTTTTCTTTAATGAACACAACAATAAAAAATTTGGTATTCTCGTACGGTACTTGTAAAAATCAAAATATCATTGTAATATTGTCTTCTTAACTACTGTTCAAAAGATATTTTATAATATGTTAGGCTCGGCGACCTACTTTTAATTTTAGAAGGATAAATCATTTTCCTGTACTAGTGATGACGGTACTTCAGACATACTAAGGTGTTTTTGAGATCTTAATTGCACCTTTGCAGATTATACTCCTTAACGTGTGTGTTCTAGAACTTTTTTTACACAGGGTGTCTGGAATTGATGATGACAGTTTATCATTACGATTTTATCTCTTTAAAATGGTTCACTGGGTTTGCAGAATAAAACAAAACACCTTTCACTGATACTTTCAATACTTACAATATCACAACCCTCTTATTACTACTTCTTAATCTTCACTATTTGTATACCACTATTCAACTAACTATACTACGCTTATCCTATCTCTATTTATATACCTATGGAAATTTCTATATAAATCTAGAACATAAACGTTGAGATCTCTTTAGAAACATGACTCATCAATACACTATTCCTTTCAGCACATTATACGAGAGCGTATCAATAAGTTTTCTTCTAGTCGTTCGTAACAGTATTATTCTATTAAAAAAAATATGAAAAAAGGTTCATATGAACATACGAGTAGGTCCGCAGATGCTTCTTCATTAGAAACCGCTAATTTTATCGTTTCTTTATTAGTTTAGTGATTTGCTGTGTGTGTAAAGCTATTTATTATGCCCCTGTATATTTAAAAAACGAAAATGTTTAGAACACTGTCCTGATATTGTACTCTATTGCTCTTCCTTTTTTCAGATAACCCACAACGACGATGACCAGTTTACCTGTCCTCTGTGCCCCGATTTAAAATTTCCAAAACCCTCATTATTTATGAAACATATCGATATGAAACACCAAAAACGGTACATGTATACATGCAAAGAATGCGGCAAAGGATTCCATAGCAAAACGTTATGCAGGGAACACGGGAATGTCCATCTTGGAATCAAACCCTTTTCCTGCATTGTTTGTGGTACCAGTTTTACTTATTCCAAATCAGTGACTACTCACCAATTAAAAGCTCACAGAGTAGAAATCTTAGGCAAAAATCATGCAACAGAATGCACGTTTTGTAGAAACAGATTTGTGTCCATTGCATCTTTGCAACGTCATATTCAACAAGTTCACTCAGCACCAAAAACTCCAAAGGAAAAAATTCATCTCTGCGATGTTTGTGGCATGGGTTTCGCTAAGAAAAATAAAATGGTAGTGCACCAAAGAGTACATACAGGCGTTAAACCTTATCCATGTCGACACTGCCCGAAAAGTTTTTCAAAGTCAGGCGAACGTAACTGCCATGAAAGGATTCACACTGGAGAGCGACCTTACAGTTGTGAGTATTGTGGAAAAGCTTTTAGACAGTCCGCACCGTTCAAAGTTCATATTAGAACTCACACCGGGGAAAGACCCTATGTTTGTGATATTTGTGTTAAAGGTTTTACGACGAACCAAGGGCTAAAACTCCACCGAAAAAATTGTGGAAATTTGGACTTTAAAGCTTTTTAAATAGTGAAATTGTTTAAAGCAAAATTTTTATTAAGTTATACGCTGGATTTGAACGTATGTTAACTAAACAATTCTTGAGATATTTTTGTATGTCATTCAAATATCATATTTCAATTATTTTCATATAGCTGTTTCTTGAATTAGCTGGTTAAATTAGTCGCTATTACCTAATATTTTTCAGGTTAACATAAGCTTACCTTAGTAGTGAATATATGAGAGAACAAATGAGGAGGAGAAGGATGAAAAGTATATACTCTTCATTCTACTCCTCCTCATTTTTTCTCTCATAATATTTTTCGAATTACCTCTTATACATGCCCCATTCGCCTGCTTATACGTTACCTTGAGTTTAATCTTAAAGTTTATAACCCAGTGCGACCATGGTAAGAGCACTAACCTTATATTTGGCCTTGATACCGATATAAAATCCTACCACCAGTGACTTTTCAGCTGCTTTTTTACAACAATTTGCATGATCAATATATTTTATATATAAAACAGTGAATCTTTTTCTTCTTCAGCTAAAACAGATAAATATCTGAAACATGCTTCGTTCATAATGAACTCACCAAATTTCCATTTTTTGGTATCATCTTCACCATGCCATTTGATTATAATTCTTTTAATACAACGGGATCACTAATATATGGTTTTAAATCACGAAATTCATCATGAAACCAATTTAACTTTACTAATTCACGTATAAACAGTGCAATACTTTTTAAAAAATTAAAATTTTTAGTAAGAAATAAAGAAATCTTTCTGCCGTATTTAAATAGTTTGTTATATATGTAATTCTCCTTTTAAGCAGAGAATATGAAAAATATATATACAATTATTTCCTGCAAATATCGCTCTGATCCTCTCTCCATACGCGTTTCGATCACCTCATGATCTCGTCAGTGGAGCTGTATCGGACCGAGAGCAACATTAGGAGGAAATAACTGATATATGAAATATAAGTTTCAAGGTGTGTCGACAGGATATTGCACCTGCCATCTACCGACCTCGATATCAGACCGAAAAATATCGCCAGGCGAACGACATCTTGAATCACCGGAATTATGTAAAATTTTTAAAAAATTAAAATTTTTAGTAAGAAATTAAGTAATCTTTCTGCCGTATTTAAATAGTTTGTTATATATGTAATTCTCCTTTCAGGCAGAGAATATTAAAAATATATATTTCACATTACTCCGGTGATATATAGATTGCGTTCGACTGGCGATATTTTTCAGTCTGACATCGAGGTCGGTAGATGGCAGGTGCAATATCCTGTCGACATACTTTAAAACTTATATTTCATATATCAGTTATTTCCTGCTAATGTTGCTCTCGGTCCGATACAGTTCCACTGACGAGATCATGAGGTGATCGAAACGCGTATGGAGAGAGGACCAGAACAATATTTGCAGGAAATAAACTGTTTGTATATATATTTTTCATATTCACTGCCTGCAAGGAGGATTACATATATAACAAACTAGTGCAATACTTTGTTTTGAAAATAACGTTCGCACAATTTTCCAGCTTCTAAATAGTTTTTGAATATATCCAAATAATATGAAAACCAAGATGGACCGCTATCAACTGCATAATCTTCAAACTCAAAAGCAGAACTTTTACATTTTTTTATAAAATTTTTGAAATTTTAAATTTAATGTATTTTCGTTAGAAGCAGAAGACATATTCATTTTATTATATTTTAAGCTGGTGAAGTGTTGCTTTTATAATCAAAATTTAAAGAAGGGATACAAGGTCATGTTACCATTATAACTTTGGCCAGACATTTTGTATCGACTTTAAGGTCAAATATAAGTTTAGTGCTCTTAACATAAGCGCACTCAAAATTAGTCGGGTTATTAACTTTAAGATTAAACTCAAGGTAAGGTATAAGCAGACAAATGGGACATGTATACGAGATAATTCGAAAAGTATTATGAGAGAAGGAATGAGGAGTAGAAGAATGAAGAGCATATACTCTTCATCTTACTCCTTCTCATTTATTCTCTCATATATTCACTACTTACGAGTACCTTTTAGATTGTAGATAAAGCAAAGAAAGACGTAGAATAAATATTTTATTTCAACTATGATTTTAATATTGACATATTGTCGACCAACCTACCAAGATTTTTTCTTGATGTTTTTTTAGGGTTTACGCATAAGAAAGGTGAATTTAAAATAGTAGTTGAATGTTGTTGGTCAACAGAGAAAATCGAGAATTTATTCAATAGTATAATCGTAGGAAATTGATAAAGCTGGTAACAGCAGAACATTTTTTTCGATGTCCTCGTGGTAACTTGAGCTTACTCTATGTTTTTTAGTTTGCTAAATTGAAATTTCGAGATGTTATTAAGAATTTAATTTGCAAAATAGTGCGTTTTTGAATTTTGGAAGCGGAACTCAAAGATCGATGTTCGATGTTACCTATCTTATAGAAAATTTGGTCTAAAGAAAATAAAGTACTTTGGTTTTGCTTGACCAAGGAGGGGGGGATCAACTGCGCCCATTGCTCTTACCTGTATCTATGACAAATAAATTTGGTACAAGCAAACAAAAAATATATATGTATTAAATAAAGTATTTCGCACAACGACCGTATTTTTTCATCACTACTTGTATAGAGATTTTGTTACCTGTTTTTGATATGTAAGAAAAAATGGTCTTCTAGTATAATTATAAAATAATAATTTTACGCTTGAAAGTATAAAAATGAAGATTTACAGATAATATTTAGACATTTAGTGGGATGATTTAATTTAGCATAAAAATAGAGTAACCTGAAAAATATTACGTGAGTTAAACAGACTATACAATGTAATCTTACTTCATTTTCCCATGAAAATGAAAACTTGGTTACGCGTCATGCTGAAAATCTCCAAAATTACATGTCGCTGTTGTTATAGTTTTAGAGCTTTGAGCTATACATATATATATATATATATATATATATATATATATATATATATATATATATATATATACAAACGTAGATATTCATAAATATTTTCAACATGGCGATCATATTTCTATTGTGTCATTGCAAAATTTAACTGGCTTATTTTTTAAATCTTCACTATCAATAAATTATATCTTAAATAAGTTTATTACATCGGGCTGTATATGTCTATGAGAAATGTTGAGTTTTAAATGTAAAAATTTGAAAAACGAAATTTGTACACAACATCTTGAATGTAACATACTAAATTATTATTTGTAGCATATTTATATGTTTTTGTGAATTGTAATAAAATCAGAATGAATTTTACATATTGGCTTGGTTTTTATTTAAACTATCTTATATCTTTATAGAGATAAAGAGATATAATAAAGATATTTTCGAAAAATTTTCTATTTGCATTTTAACACAAAAGGTTTTTATTACTGCGTCTATAATAAATTTCTCTCCTCCTATACTTCTAGAGACCAGGATTTTTGAAATTTCCAGTTGTTGATGTGTAATTTATTTAAAGAGATTTCCTTACAATGTATCTTGCCGAGGTAGTCTCTACCATTTCAAAAATATTTCATATTTACACATAGACCAGCGCGGATCTGTAAAAATCATTATTGGCTGTTGAGAGGGGCAGGCTAATTTTTGCTCTAAACCCTCTAGAATAACATACATCACAATAATTACGACATGCTCCCTCTTAAAAAGTTGTGTAAAATTTATTAATGAATGAAAATGTATAAAAAATGATAAAAACGCTTTTTTTTCTATTTTTCTTTCTTATAAGTTTGAAAGTTTCTATTTTGAAGGAAACTTGAAAAGAAAAAAGTTTTATAATTAAATTTCCTACAAGATAGGATTGGTACATTTCTCTGAGGGCCTTTATATTTGAACAAAAAAACTTTTTTGTATGATAACAACTTGTCAAATTTCGTTAAAATCGGTTCTATGGTTTTTGCATAATAATTTTGCAATTCAATGTGAACTAAAAAAATGTTGATTCGATACACCCCACCCACATGCTACCTTGAATTGAAATATTAGAACCGATTTGTCAATTATTTATAGCACTTATGGTATCCGGCTCGCAGGACCAATGTATCCGGCTCGAAAAACCAATGTTTGCTTTTTTCTCCGGCTCGAAGGACCAATGTATCCGGCTCGAGGGACCAATGTTTGCTTTCTTCTCCGGCTCGAAAGATCAATTTTTTTTTGGCTTCTTTTTCTTTTCTTTTTTCTTCTTTGCTCGTTGCTCGAAGGACCAATGTTAGCTTTACTAGCTAATGGTGGCGGCAACCCTCTGTTTATCTATATAGTAGAGCGGCAAATTTTTACATTTTTCAAATTGAATTCTTCAAAAATTGACACGGTAAGGTTAAAAAATAGATTACGACTTAACTAGTATAAAAAATTGATTTTCATTATGATCTAATATATTTTATTTAACACGGGTAGCGATTGGATCTCTTTAATAGCTAGACATTTTATTAATATACATTTTTTAATTTAATAAAAAAATCATTTAAATAGTTTTACCATCATGTTACACGTCCAAGGGCAATTTAAACTTCACTTTGGTTTTAAATAACCCCAGTATGGTAAGTACTAGACCTAAAAACAATGTTTCTATATTTTATTTAGAGAAATATGCATCCCAAATTTAAAAAAATATATATGTATATATACTTTGGTGTAAAAATAAATAATTAAGTGTTTGTTAAATATGTTACTACTTAATGTTCATAATAAAAATATTTTTACTAATATAACTTTTTTTAGGTATCAAAATAAAATAAGACTAAAAATACCAAAACCTTTATTTGAAAAAAGTTCCAAATCGAAATTCTCGGACTCCGACTGTGATAACGAAGACATTCCACTGAGGAGAAGTTTGAGGAGGACCACGATTACTGCTCTTGAGAATGACGTAAAGGTAGAAGAACTTGTTATAAATTATTCTCTAGATAGTGAAAGTGATTTTGAACCGCCTAAACCCAAAAAAGCAATAAAAATTAAAAAGAAAATTTCCAAAGTAACCAAAAAACGCAAATATAATTCTGGTAAAACTTGGGAATGTAAAAAGTGTCCAAAAGTCTTCCTCACTTTCAGTTTATTAAGAGAGCATCGTAAAACTCACAGTAAGAAAGATGTTCCTGAAGATCACACCTACAAGTTTGATGTAATTCAAGATTTATACATCTGCAACACATGTTCTGCAGAATTTCAAGAAGAAAGGGAGGTAAAGGAGCATATTAAGGACCGTCATGAGAATGAATATTCTTGTACCCAGTGTGACCAAAGTTTTAAAACCTTATACGAAATGGGATCCCACTCAGGAACACACCACCCTGAAGGACATGTCACGTGTCCTCTGTGCAGTTATAAAAGTCCGAAAAAAGGTGCACTGTTGATCCACATAAATTATGTTCATTTGAAAAAGTTCGCTTATTTTTGTCAGAAGTGTGGAAAAGGTTTCAATGATCACTTGTTGTTTAAGGAACATGAAAATGAACACTTGGGAGTTAGGCCATTTAGTTGCGTGGTTTGTGGAAAGAGTTTTACTTATACCAGGTTAGTTTTACATCATAATAATTATCTTTTTTAATATTTGTCTTAAAAAAAGTAGTTATTTCTTTAATTTGAAATTAAGCTACTAACCCGTTATAAACTAGCTTTGTTAAAATTTGTATTTTATATTTGGGTTCAAATACTGATATATAAAGTTCTTGATAAACTCGGTATTTTTACTCATCATATTTTAATTATTGTTTTAATAGACATTGTGTTTTAGATATTTATATACTCATCAAGTTCGTGCTCACAGAGTTCCCATAGATGGCCAACTTCTCCCCAATCAATGTCCCTATTGCAACAGAAAATATAGCAAACCTGAAACTTTGGAAAAACATTTGGAAGAGACCCATTTTAAAACTGGCCCTCACGAGAAGAAGCACCTTTGTGATACATGTGGTAAAGGTTTTGCTCAAAGAAGTAAACTTGTGATTCATGAAAGAGTTCATACCGGATATAAACCTTATGCCTGTAGATATTGTGAAAAATGTTTCACTAAAAAAGATTATCTGGTGATGCACGAAAGAGTTCATAGCGGTGAGAAACCATACTCGTGCGAGTACTGTGGAAAGTGTTTTAGCCAAGGAGCGCCGTTGAGAATCCACTTGAGGATTCATACCGGTGAAAAACCGTATGAATGTCAGTTTTGTTTAATGAGGTTTAGTTCTAGAGGGGCTCTGAACATGCATAAAAACTGTATAGCTACCAATAATGTATCATATTAAATAAGTTAAGGATAACAAATAAAGGATATTAGACTGTTATGTTTTTATTTAGTTATTATAAAACGTTTATTTGAAATACTGTATTTTTTATTGTTAAATATTAGCAGTAAGGGAGCAAGAAAATTTAAGGGAAAATAGGAAAGGACAACTAGAAGCTGCCTAGAATAAGGTTCATTCCCGGAAGTATTTAAAATACTCCCCATAATCTTAAAGGGCTTCTCCTCTAACATATTGGAAGCAAAGAACCATTTTAATCCCTGTATTAGTATAAGTATTTTCAAGTTTAAAAGATACATTAATTTTTCTAGCCTGAAACAGTTATTTAAGGGGTTAGGTCACCCATTGTTTTTTAGTCTAGATCTATTATTTTCCACTCTCAGAATTCGAATTATTGACAGAGATATCTCAATTTGAAGTGAGTAGGGCGGAAAATAGACCTGCATACAAAGAAATTGTTATAACCGAATAGGGATTTGAAGATTTAAAAAATAAGAATGTATAGATTACGGGCAAGACCGAATGACTAGACATTTACAAGTATAAAAATATAATAAAGGTCTAGGTATCAGAGGGATAGCAACAGCCGAACTTAACGATGAGCTAACAGTTTATTGTGGTCTTGCTATTAGAAGACGCATAAATATATCAGTTGAAGAATTGAAAGATGCGGCTTTTCATCCTAAAATATTGATGATAAGCCACAGGAAGATAAGTGTCTGTCTGGCCAAGATAGATGATGTTCATATTAAAAGCCTCTGGAACTTAGGATTGTCAAAATTATTAACGAAGTTATTAAACCAATATACGAAAAATTAACTGATGCCAGAGGATATAACAACGAAAGCCTCAACGCTGTTATTTGGTCCATGGCTCCATAATTATACTCCAGTGGTGCAAAAATTATATTACAGCTATTATATTCAGTGTATTTCTTATGATAGAAATGATAATATTTACAATTGGAACAAATATAGTGCATGCAGTAGAGAACTTAGACGCATAAAGGATAACAAATATCAACCTGAGAGTTGAGCAAGAAATCAAAGAGGCCAGAACACTAAAAAGAGCAAATCAAAAGAAGTCAAAGAACATATAGCATCTGTAGAAGACCTCATGTATGGTCCAGGAATCGCAGATTGAAGGTATTCTTCTTCCTGCTGTTGTATAGGCTGCCTGCCTTTTCTTCGTCTCCTTGCCTGGATTTATTCATATCGCAGATTGTTACTCCATCATGTGCGTGGTCTTTATATATATATATATATATATATATATATATATATATATATATATATATATATATATATATATAAAACATCCTTTGTGAAGATCAAGAAGCTGCTCTGTAGTCGCGATCTGAGCCTGGACCTAAGAATTCGGATGCTTAAATGTTATGTATTCCCAGTCCTATTGTATGGTGTAGAAGCTTGGACCCTCAACTTACATTGCGAGCAGAAACTAGAAGCCTTCGAGATGTGGACCTACCGTAGGATGCTGCGAATATCATGGACAGAACATGTGACCAACTTGGATGTTCTGAGAAGAAGAAAGAAGGACGTAGAGATCCTATATGAAGTAAAAAAGAGAAAATTGCAATATCTCGGCCACATCATGAGAGGTCCAAGGTATAAGATTCTGCAACTCATAATCCAGGGAAAGATTGTGGGAAAAAGATCTATTGGAAGAAGAATAATATCCTGGCTTAGGAATTTGCGGGAATGATTCAACGTCAAGTCATCTGATCTATTCAAGACCGCAGCTTCCAAGGTCAGAATAGCAATGATGATAGCCAACCTCCGAAATGGAGAAGGTACATGAAGAAGAAGAATATATATATATATATATATATATATATATATATATATATATATATATATATATATATTTGAGAAAAAAAAACTTTTAATACGATGGTATAATATAGGACTATTGTTAAAATAATGCTCATTATGCTATATTTAAGATACGATAAAGTCTTTATTTTCGAATGTTTCTTCGAAATGTGACAACAGTGCATGTCCCTCCAACCAAAACGACACCACTTCAATGTATCCTCGCTACCTAATTTAACCTATGACTAAAGACACCTGCTATAAGGTATTGTCTACTCTCGCTCTCGCAAACTCGGTGGTAGTAATTTGTTCCCCATTTTACTTCCCGTTTGTTTGAATTCGATTATCTAGCAGCATTTATTTCGTTTGTTTCTTGAGTTTCGGGGTGCAGAATACAAGATTGAATTACAGAAAAAGTTTTTATTATTATTATTGAATTAGTTTTTCGGGTAGTAAATAAATTTTGCCCTTTTAGAGGGCTTTATATATAGGTAAATTCTGATAATATTTATTTTTTAAAAATATTTACAACTTACAGGAAAAGTTCTCCTGGGTCATTCGGGTCCTCCTCCGTAATTCGTTGGGGTATACCAAAAATATCCAAAACTTATTTTGTACGTCATGAAATGCATTTTTATATCATGTAAAATTTATAAAGCTGATTTTTTCAAACATAATCACTTGCGTATTATTAAGTTTACGAAGAAGGATTGCTACACGTAATTTTTTCAGTAAACGCTCGCTTTATATTTCTTTATAGTGGTAACAACTTTATTCCTTGTCGCTATTTTTATTCGTAAATATTTGAATTTACTTAATTTGATCAAAAACTTGTAGTTGTAAATGCATTTGAAAAATTAAGTTGCCCGGTATCGGTTTTTTCACAATTAGTTATCACGGAGTTAACTACACTTTTTGACCTTTTTTTGACAAGACATGGAAAGTATATTTTTTTGTAACAAATTCATTATAAGCAATAATACAAACTATTAGGAACATTAAATATGAGTAGCATGGACTGGAAATCTTTGTCAGTCTTTGATTTGCCTTTTTCTGTGATATGTTATAGTACATTAAAGAATATGCGACAAGTATTTTTTTCGTCTTTAATTGAATTTCTAGACATTGATAACAACTCAAAATTCATCGCTGAAATCGTTTTTTTTTTAATTATAACTCGCAATGCTTCCAATATTGCCCAAATAGTTCTCATTTTACCCAAAGTTATTGTAAATCATAGTAAATTCAACAAAAAAAATTCTTAGATTCTGAGAGTTCTTCGAATACCAGTCTTGTATGATTTTAGACCAAATAAAAATTTAATTCATCATAGTAAACCATGTATCGTAGATTTAAAAAAATAATAATAATTTTTAACCCGTAATTTACGTTTTCAAAATCACCCAATACTGATTATTAAGGAACTTGAGTCATGTACATTTTTAGTCTGATCTGTTTCATCCAGCATATTGAGTTCAGAGAACTTACTTTTAAATCCGTAATGTTCTTAGCTCCTCTCTTCTCCTAAGTTTTGGAAGAATCCGAAAAATATAATTTTAAAGCTGTAATCTTCGCCTCCAAAAACACCCAATTTTGGACAAAATCGGAAAAATAAAAATTATTTAATGTCTCATATTGATAAAAGAAAGTTATTTGAAACCCTTAATCTATCCCATCAAAAACCACTCTGTACCAATTTAAGGCAAAATTCAGAGATGTTTTTTTTACTCCACCATATTAAATTTTTCAAAAATACTTTATATTTATACTTTAGACTCCTAAAAACAACCCAGTACCAATTTTGAACAAAATTAAGAGATATAAAATATTTAGTCCGCCATATTGAATTAAAAAAACAAAATAATTTGTATGTGCGAGCCTGAAAACTCCCCCATATCAGTTCTGGAGAAAATTGGACAAAATTAAATTTTTTATCCACCATCTTGCTGAACGAATTTTGACCAAATGATATGGAATCACTATCAGATATATATATGTATATATATATATATATATATATATATATATATATATATATATATATATTAAAGTTCAATTTTAGAAATTCCTTCATTTTACAAGTCGGTTAAAAAATAAGCATTAAAATCATATTTTGCATTTCCCAAAAACTCAAGCATATCATCCATTAAATATTAAAATATGGATCAATATAAAGATAAAATTATCGTCTGATTCATGATAATAGTTCCTTTGTAACTTTATATGAATATAAACGAAGGGATAAAAACGTGTACCCTTATTTTAGATTTACTACCCAACACGGCAACACTGTATTGTCTCATTTCTTGCTGTATTAATACGTTTTAATATAACTAGCTTTAATCCTTAGAAATTTCTCATCTTGCACTCTCACCAAAAAAAAAAACAAAAAGAGTTTCTAAGAAGTCCATAACGGTAAAAGTTGCTCATATCTTTCTTGAAATCTAGGCGTTTATTTCACAAACTTAAACATTACTTGACCTTGGCTCCAAGTCATTTTCGCAAAAGGTTGATGTCTTGTCTGTACCTAACCTCAAAATAACGCCTTGTTTTGATATTTTTCTTATTTAAAAACCAACTGTTGACTATTGTGAGGAGTAGAATGTTTTATTCTCAATTTACCCTTTAACTTAGATGTTCTTAAACATTAAAAATAATTGAAAATAATATATTATTGCTCATTTGACGCATGGCGTAATCATTCAGAAGTCAACAGCTGATTTCAAGCACGCTTGAGGTGTTTATTTCGCACTCGAACCGCGCTTGACGCGTTTCAGGCTTGACTTTACAAATCCAAGCCGGCTTCAAGTATAATTTCGCCCGTTTAATTCGTTATTTCTAAGCCTCTTGTAGAAGGCGCTTGATTTCAAGCGCGCTCGGAACTGTCGATATAAAGCAGTCCACTGAATCGGCTCGGCTCGGTCCGTTCTATCCGCTTCAGTCAGAACGTCGATGGCCCCCGCTCACTGGCTCCGCACAATTCAGACTAAACAGTGATTAAAACTGCTTTAACCATTAGAGTTTGTAGAGCTGTTATTTTTGATGAAAAGTGAATAAAATGAGTAGTTTTTCTGACTATGAGGAAGATATTGTTGTGGCTGCTCTAGCCTGTGTTGAAGCGGAAATGGAGGAAAAGCGGAGACGAAGATATTATATATATATATATATATATATATATATATATATATATATATATATATATATATATATATATATATGTATTCATGATATTTACCTTAAAAGAAAAGTTCACGGAAAATTTCATTATTTCCAGAGTTGTTAACCGACAATTAAACGTTTTTCAAATATTTTAGAATGTCTAGAATAAAATTTAGGAAATTTTAAATATTTTGCCGCTCAGGAAACAAAACACTAACCTTCGAAAATCCATTTCACCAGAGGAACGTTTAGCAGTTACTTTAAAATAAGTATATTATATAGTCGAATTAATTAAATTTGACATTTGCATGTCAGCTTTCTTGGGGATCATACAGTATTCTGTATGCTCTCACGTTTTCTAACAATTCTTCGTTCGACATAGTAACAATACAAATCCTACACCTATACCACATATTATACTACCTCTTTCTATTCTTAAAATAGTCGAACGTTTTCAGACCTTTCGGCAATTTTTGCCCTCTTGAGAATAGTCGAAGGCGCCGATGCCGAAAGCGCGGAAGCGTTCTGACCGGTCGGAATCAGTGAGCGGCCTTCCATTTATTTACGTGTAAATCAAAACGGGCCGATTGCGCGGAGCCGAGCGATCTGAACCGAGCCGAACCAGTGGGCGCGCTGCTTAAACGTACTGATTGTATGCTGGAAGTCCTCGGTATAGTGACGAAAACACGACAGATGATTCTCCATCATGATAATGCGAGCTCTCATACATCGACAGTGACTTTTAAGCACTCAAAATCCGCCGAGTAGCGCTGATTTGGCACTCAGTGATTTGTTTGTGTTCACGTACAAGCTGCGTAGTCAACGATTTTTTATACCAGAAAAGGCAGTTGCATGCATTCAAAAACTGTTTTCGGGATACACTGTGAAAATATGACAAAAATCGCATGCAAAAGTGGATTGGTCATCGTGATGAATATTTTGAAAAACTAATGTCAATGATAAATAATTCATTTTGGCCGTTATTCCCGAAATATAAAGGGGTACCCCCCTATATCAAACGATGCTAGTTGCTACAATGTAGAGATAAATAATTGTATGTCCAATGCTAATTCAATACTTAAAGCATTTAAATAGTTTTGAGTAAAGAGATATATTTTTGTTGTCACAAAAAGACACTTTTCACTTGCCATCTTGATACACGCATCTTCGGTCAATAAGACATATTCAAACATGTTCACTTCGAAATTGCACATGTTAAAATATGAAATCTATCCGTAGTACGACGATATCAACAAAAGCAGTTTAAGAAGATAATAGAATCTGACATCCCAAATCAAATTAAGTTTTCGGATGTGTCATGCAACTTTGGTACCAATGAAATCAATAACAACTTAGTAGTTAGAGAAAATGGTCATTACTTAACATTTTCTGGTACAACGATTAAGGTGACTTTTTTATCTATTTCTCTTTCGTTAAAAATTTTATTTCCCTGACCCTTCCAATTCTTTATTTCATAAAAAAGCACTTTTTGTTTCAGGTCTCACACATGTAAAAAGAAGCCTAAACAAAAAAATAAAAACATATCTGAAACTCTGATTATCGTAAATGAACCAGTACTCCGTAAAGAAAATATGGAAAATGGGAAAAAAGACAACAAAGCAAATGAGAAACTCCGCCACCAATGTCGTGTCTGCTTTAAAACGTATCCCTCTCTACGTTTGCTGAATTTTCATCGAAAGATTCATAAATTAGAAGAACAAGAACCTCTCTACTCTCTTGATTCATCTAAAACAGCATTCCAGTGCAACTCCTGCATATTAGTATTTCAAAGCGAAAAAGACATAAGAACTCATGTCGATACTCACTCATTTTCATGTCCAATATGTCAAGAAAAGTTCTCGAAAGCCATATTACTGGGATGTCACATGGCAGAGCATAACGATGATGGCAATGTTTCTTGCCCACTGTGTCAATATCAGTACAGTACCCCTTATGGCAACATTTTACAAGCACATATAAAGAGACGGCATCTTAAAATGGGCGGTCACTATTGCGAGCATTGTGGTGCTTCCTATTATAAGAAAAAACAGTTGGTGGAACATATAAATGTAGTTCATCTTAAACAAGAACCCTACAAATGCGTGGTGTGTGAACGAGAATTCATAATGAAAACGAGTTTATACAAACATCAAGTCGATAAACATAAGGTGCTAGTTGAAGGAGATATACCTTCAAATTATTGTCTTCTGTGTAAACGAACCTTTCAAAAGGTTTCCTCCCTAGAAAAGCATTTAAAGGAAAAACATCACAAGGCAAAAAGTAAAAAAGAAGAAACGTACGTATGCGATACTTGTGGTAAAGAATTCGGGTACCGTCAAAGTCTCAAAGTTCACCAAAAGGGACATGCTGGAATACGTCCTCACAAATGCTCATTTTGTCCAAAAACGTTCAAACTGAACTCTCAGAAATTAGACCACGAGGCTGTCCACACTAATCTAAGACCGTTTTCCTGCGAACAGTGTGGACAAAGATTTAAACTTATAAAGGCACTGAGAGTACATTTGAAAATACACCAAGTGGAAAAGGATTTTATTTGCGATTTTTGCGGAAGAGGGTATAATAGGGCTGATCATTTTAGGTTACATCAGAAAAGCTGCCGAAAGAATCCGATGAATGCTAGAAGCGGATTTGGGACTGGTGATTAAATATCTGGTGCTGATATAACTTTTTTACAAGGATATTAAGTTTATTTTTATTACGGACTCGATTCGTTAAAAAGTATACCTTTGCCGGGTGTGTGTGTGACATTTTAAATAAATCTGTTTTTACATCTAAAGGAGAGCGTAAAAGGAGAGCGTAACATTGAAAGGCTAACATAATCGACAGGCAAATAAAAAATTAATAGAATCGGGAAATTTATACTTTCCTGATTTTGTACTGAGTGAACAAATAAAGTGATAAATCCAGTATTTTTTTAACGAAACACTCTGTTTAGAAAGTAGCCCAGTGGTAAATATTAAACATTTTCAAATTTATAAAGGGAACAGAAGTTTTATGAAAATTTGGTGATTTTTACCTATCAAAAATTAAAAATGTTTGAGTAAAACGTGATAGAGTACTTGCGTTCGTTAATTTGGCTTCTTGTAAAAAAAAGCTTGCTGACATTTCGCCAAAATCCCCGTTCGGTGTTTGCTAGTTAAAGATCGCCAACTAGCAAGCATCGAAAATGACAGATGAGATTGTGGTGAAACGTCTGCAAGGCCAATGAACGAACGGATGTATTCCCGATTTATATATATATATATATATATATATATATATATATATATATATATATATAATTTTTCCTTCATTTTATCTTTTCTTGGGTTTAGGTTCTCTATTTAATAAAAACACAAAACAATTGACGTTTCGCCCTTTATTCAAGGCATTTTCAAAATTTTTTCCTCCTTGACATTTTGCTACTCTGTTACTACTTTTAGTAACAGATAATGCTAATCACGTAACCTCTATTTTTTTGGTTAATTTTCATCTCGATCGAAGCAAAAGTTGATGCCAAAGTCAAATTTCGAATAAAGTTATTAATAAAAAAAATCCAATTTGATGCGAACTTTATTGATCGCACTGTATATATATATATATATATATATATATATATATATATATATATATATATATATATATATATATATATATATATATATATATATAAGGGTTTAACCTTTATTACCTTGGAACTGACCTTTGACTTGAATTTAAAAAAAAAAAAAAATTCCGAATAGAAACCCCCTACTTTTTATTGGAGAAATGAAAATTCCCAGTCTAAGGATAAAATATAACATATGTTTCTTCACATCTAGAGGTCATTTGAAGATCAGTCGCACTTATCTGACAGAAAGGGGTTCGTATTCGAAAAGAAAAGGTGACCTTGAAATTACCTTATCATGCATTTGTCGATTAAAAGTGTTTTTAAAAAATTTGCTTTTTGAAACATACAGATTTCTTTTTTGTAATAAAATCTCTATCTTACCGTGAGGTTTACTGAGATCTACTTGCATTCAAGTGAAGTCGAAACATTTGGCAACGTTGCATGAGCGCGCTCTTCAGATCTTTGAATACATTCAATATGAAAACTTTAACACATTGATATTTTTTATTATACTGATGTTTTAAATTAATATATAATATATATTATGTATTAATATATATATATATATATATATATATATATATATATATATATATATATATATATATATATATATATATATATATAGATTTTCTTGAACCGTTGATATTTATTTTTATTTTTCATTATTTTCTTGAGATTAGGTTCACATTTAAAATATGTTTTTCACCGCTTTGACGTTTCGTTCTTTATTTAGAAGATCTTCAGAAACAATTCAATCTAAAATTTTAGGCGAATTATGAATATACTATAAATACAACTATGACATATACTTAAAATTTAATATTTAAAACCATAATATAACATTTAAAACAATAATTAAAATCAAAACAATCATTATTTAAAAGATTCTCTTTAGTAAATTTTACGCATCTTAAGATATCGTCAAAATTATTACTAATATCAACAAAATACCAAGGACTTGCATTTTATATCGGGGCATGGTAGACAAAAAATTAAAGGAGATTGTTTATATCAGTTCTGTCATTTACTGTATATACGTACATGTACTATATATACATAAACATACCAAAAACGCTACTACAGCATTGACAAAGCATAAAAAAAATGAAAAGCACTCTTTTTACTTTGAAGATGCCAAAATAGTCAATAGGGACAAAAATTATCAGAAATTAATAATAAAGGAAATTATAGCCATCGAAAAGAAAACACATTCAGTAGATAACACAACTGACATAAACAATCTTAGTCAAATATAATTTAGACGCAGTATATTTCCTTAACAACATCAAAAATGTATATATCTCCTTAAAAGCAAAAAAAAATTCCTTTACTTTTTTGTTTACCGGGTCCCGAATATAAAATGCAAGTCCTTGGTAATTTATTGATATTAGTAAGGTCCCTAAAATTTACCAATGAGATCCTTTTAAATAATCATTGTTTCATTTTTAATTTATGTTTTAATTGTTATATTATTGTTTTAAATGTTGAATTTTATGTGTGTGTCATGGTTATATTTATAGTATATTTATAACTAGCGACCCGCCCCGGCTTCGCACGGGTGCAATGCTGATACTAAATACACTACAGAAAAACTGTGACTATTTATTTTATTTTTACAACAATTATTACATCGGCCTCCGACGCGCTATTTATAGGCACGCTGCCGCCGCCCCGGTCGGCCAGTACCGCCGCAAGCGCTACTTCCCGCAATTTTAAATCTGTAATATCTTCGAAAATATTCATTTAAATCTTGTGCTGTAAAGGACCATATAGATCTATAATAAATCAACAGTGTATTTAAGCTATTTAATTGGATAAGGATTAATGCTGTATTGGTTAAAATCGCTTCAAAATTTGCCATTATTTGTCGTAAAAAGTAAATGACAAAAAAATGTTATTGTGGGATATCCATGAGAGATAGACATATACCATCGCGGAGTTTTCTGTAGACCTTTTCAATGTGTACAAATAATTAGTACATTATTTTGATAAATCTCGTAGGGTTCAGCCTGCGTTTGCAATGTAAGCGGAAAAAAATATGATAATTAACGACATCACATTAGAAACCTCAAAAATAACAGTATTTCTCCACTATTTAATGGATGTTATTATACATATAAACCTTCCTCTTGAATCACTCTATCTATTGAAAAAAACCGCATCAAAATCCGGTGCGTAGTTTTAAAGATTTAAGCATACAAAGGGACATAGGAACAGAGAAAGCGACTTTGTTTTATACTATGTAGTGATTCGTAAAAAATTTTAGATTGAATTGTTTTTGGAGATGTTCTAATAAAGAACGAAACGTCCTAGCGGTGAAAAACATGTTTTAAATGTATGTAATATATATATATATATATATATATATATATATATATATATATATTGTATATTTATTTTTTAAAAACAATCTTCAAAAAGGTATCTTACACAGTTAATTAAATAATAATTTGTTTTTTTTTATTAAAATGTAGACTTTTTCATATACATTAAACATTTGAATATTTTAACATTGCAATTCAAATATTTTGAAGTGCACAGGCTTTAAATTGAATTAAATAAAAGATCATCAGTAATTTTTTTTCCTGTATAACGGTTTTTAGTATTTTTTATAACAATGTTAAAATTTTTCGACGTACTTGTGACACGTCGTTTTTTATCAACATTTTCAGACAATTCTTCACCACTGATAATAAATGCTTTTTCTAGTATTTCCAGTGAATTACTAGATTTCGTCATTTTCGTAATAAAATTGGCAGACTTTTCAGATTTAATTTCATTAAACTTGATGAGTTGATACGGAAATAATCAATTCAACAATTAATAAACTTGTTTTTAGAAGATAAGAAGATTCAATATAATTTTATAAAGGATAATTCCTTGTAGTTTTTTTATCATTTAAAGATTTCACTTTAATTAATATTTTGTATTTCTCTTTAATAAATTGTTCCATACATTAACTTTACATTTTTTTTTAGAAACAAAAAACGCCGAAAAGGACGACCAAGAAAAATACAAAACCTAGATTTTTCATGTCCAGACTGTTCAAAAGTATCCACTTCCCAACGATTAGCAAATTTACATAAACATTTCCACAACGAAGACTCATCATATATTTACGAAAAATCAAAAAATACATTCATCTGCATTTTTTGCTCTAAAAAGTTCCCCGAAAAAGATGACATGGAGGAGCATGTCGATATTCATTCGATAAATTGCAAGCAATGTCATCAAAATTTCCGAAATCCCTTTATTCTCGGTTTACATTTGGCAGAACATGATTCTAAAGAACATGTTTTTTGCCCTCTCTGTAACTATCACGGTACTTTTGCCTTAACGCTAAAGAAGCACATTTGTAGCACTCACTTTGGAAATAAAACAGATGATGTTAAGTTTGAGGAAATAAATCTTATTGATGACTGTGATCAAGTCAAACCCGAGAAACCGAAAAAATCAATTCTTAGAAAACCTAAATTAAACAAAAAAACGTTAGAGAGATTGAGACGAGAGCAAAACACTTTAAGAAAAAGAGAACAGCGAGCTAAAACTCAACTAGTTTGCAAAGTATGTAAAGTTAAATATCCCACTCTAAAAGACCTAAGGAATCACAGAAAAGTGCACAAAGCTGAACGTCAAGAATCCCTGTATACTTTTAACTTATTACGAAAATCTTATTCCTGTGACACTTGTTTACAGGAATTCCATCAAGAGGAGGAAATTAAACAGCATGTAGATACACACACATATTCTTGCACCGTTTGCCCTGTAATATTCAAGAAGGCCTTACTTCTAGGTCTACACATGGCTGAGCATAATGAAAATGGTCAAATTAGTTGTCCTCTGTGTAACCACGAATTCAAAACTTTATGTAAAAGTAGACTTATCAGACATATTAAACAGACACATCAAAAAGAAAGACCTAAAACGAGTCAATGCGAGTACTGCGGCTCCTCATATCTATCAAAGAGCATGCTTGAAGATCATATTAGGGTTGTACATTTACAAAAAGAGCCCTATAAGTGTATTGTTTGCGGTAATACCTTTACTTTACAATCAAGCATGCGCATTCATCAAATAAACAAGCACAGAGTTGTGGATGAGAGCGAGCTATCTTCGAATTACTGCACACTATGCAAAATGTCATTTAAGAAACCTTCTTCTCTAGCGAAACATTTGGAAATGAAACGTTGCATACCTACTCCGAGAGTGGAAAGGCAGGGTCACTTTGTATGCGATCTTTGCGGCAAGGAATTCCGATTTTACAAAACCTTCAACCTGCATCAACGGGAACATGCAGGCGATAAACCATATAAATGTTCTTACTGTCCAAAATCTTTTGTGATCAACTCAAAAAGGCTAGCTCATGAAGTATCTCATACGGATTTAAGACCCTTCTCCTGCGAAACTTGTGGACAAAGTTACAAAACTTGGAAACATCTTCGAAGACATTTAGTAGTTCACGGTACTAACCCCAATGTAACCTTTAACTGCTCGTTTTGCGATAAAGAGTTTTCTACGAAAGATACTTTAAGAGGTCATATGAGAACGTGTACGAGGCCCAAACCTACTCCATGTTACTGATTTTTTTGGAGGTTAGAAATAAATTTATGAAGAAAGTGCAATGCTGCAAGAAAGTATATTTTATCCTAACGTTTTTTATGTAAAAATCATGTATATCATACATTACACAGCTCCCCAAAAAAATTCGAAATTTTATTTGCGGGGATCTTACCTACCTTACTATATGTAATCAAATGTGCTGAAACTGAATCCAAAGTCCAAATATCCCGTCAGGTTTATTCCTAACCTCAAAAATGGTCTGAAAACCATAAAATTCAATAAAAGCCTCATGTATGTACGTATATGCGTAGAGTTGGAATCTGTACACTGCAACCTGATAGATCTATTGTGTCTCCCTACTGCTGCCAAGTCGTAAGGGTTACCTTATCGGCTAGAGCAGGTTCTGCAGTCCTATTTCCCCTAGGAACTTTAAGATGTTGAACGGCTTCAAGGTAGGTAACTCTCCTTCTTCGATTTGGTGTGATTCCAAGAACCGCACCTTAGGGTTTTCTAGAATGCTGCACTCTGAAAGGATATGAATAGAGGATTCATTCCCCTCCTCAAAAAATCTGCACTTTTCTTCTTCTACTAGTCCGAAATTTCTTGACGTCTGATTCCACATAAAGACTCTGGTCCCAGAAATGGTGTCTCACCCCCTTTCCTCACGAGCCTGTCTATTATTTCAGTCCCCTCTATCCCGGTGTGTCCCGGTACCTATATGAGGGTGACTTTATTATTCTTACTCAAATCATTTAATTCCTCTAGGCATTCCCAGACCATCTTGGAGCTCATAACTTGAGAGCTCAAAGTATTGATAGATTGTTTCCTTATTGAATTGAATACATATCCTAATGGCTGTAGTGCCGGATCCATACACTCCTTTAAAAGCTCCTTAATTATATATCCCATCAACCCCACCATTCCATAAGCAAAACCCCATAACACTAGAACCTAAAACCCCATAACCTCAAAACCCCATAATCCAATGAGAAAGAGGCTAATTCAAGCAACATCATTGATATTTTTCCGAATGTTTGGTGGTGCATACATTGATCCTGTTTGTTGTAATCGGCATGTTCACGTTGTCTATGGATTTCTTTGGCTTTGTTACGTCTTGAAGCTGGAAACTCTGTAGAGATCAAGGCAGACACGGATCGAGGGGGGAGGCGTTGTGGGCGACCCCTTCCCCCAAGAGCTTCGAATTTAGCAAAATAAACGCACTTCTCTCCTGTCGACAGCTCGTTATCGCTTGCCATACTGTGTGGTCGCCCCCCCCCCTTCGGTCGACAACTTGCTTTCGCTTGCCATACTGAACTTTTATGACATCGCCTTTATCTCCAAAGAAAGAGGCTGGAGTGACATGATGACGGCGCATGTTGCCTCGCTTGCTCACCCTGACCAGCCGCCGATACTGGGTATCCGACTCCCTGCATAGAATTTTCTTTTCGTTTATTTGCCATGACGGCATGAACGCCGTCATCCAGGGCCTCTGGCGGGTTACGCAATAACTACGTTGCCCACTGACACCCACGTGGAAGTGCCCTGGATTGCAAACACGATAAAATCATATCATCTATAGATTTACAGGGTTATGAAGTTTTTGGAGTTTTTGAAGTTAAGAAATTTTAGAATCATCGTATTTTAAGTTTACATGGTAGTGGGGTTAAAGGACATAGCTGTTTCAAACGTATAGATTTTCACTGCTTGAACTCGCATTAGTCTCTTTTCCACAGGGTTATAGGGTCTTAGGGTTACAGGGTTATGGGCTCAGGATTATGGTGTTTTAAGGTTGTGGGGTTGATGGGATATATGATTATAGGGCTTCGTTCGGGTTTTTATTGAATTTTATGATTTTTAGCATATTTTTTGACTTTAGGAAAAAACCTGAGGTGATCGGGTTATTTAGACTTCAGATTTGCTTCTAGTACACTCGATTACATACAGTAAGGTGGGTCAGATTCCCGCAAACAATATTTCGATTTTATTTGTGGAACTGTGTTATTCATCGCTATTTTTTACTAAGTTTCAAAATCAAGTTCGTAAATATTAATAAAAAAAATATATTAAAAATTTGTTTTTTTGTATTTATTTTGTATTACTACAAGTGATCCGATTTAATTAGTATATTCCAAAAATAGATTCGGTCTTAAAAGAAACAGCTAATTAATAAAAAATACAGCTGATAATTTTTTACGACAAAAAAAAACGGAAAACAACTTAAATATCTTACTCTAGTTGCATATTTTCAACAATTCACTAACCTGAAAGGTTGTTTCAAAATGTTCACACACATATATACAAATACACGCACCCACACATGAACGCAGTAAAACAAATTAGGAAATAAAGCTGTAAGAGTAAAAATGTCGATTGATTTTAATTTTTTTCATTGCGCTGCTAACGCATTCACATCTTAATTCTGAAAAATTTCCTTATATTGAAATTATAAACCTTGTTTCTCACGTTGCCGTTGAGATCGGAATTATTGGATGGAGACTTTTTAAAATTCAATGCGTTTTTATCGAAAACTACTCGCTCTGATCCTTATTTCAATTCTTTACAATAAAACAAAGAAATATTATCGAAAAGAAAGAGATGCCAGGCTTTTCTTCTCTCTTTAAGATGGCAACAACTACTACAGTTTAGGTAAATGTAGTAGGAGAACTAGTCAACCCTTGATGTAACAGTCTGCGTGTCAGGCTAGACATTTTTATAAGACCGTTTTAAAAATAGGCTAACCAAAAAACGTTAGTGTGGCAGGTCAGTATCACACGTCCCGTATTTTTGAAAATGCCAAAAAATTAATGTTTTTATTATTTTTAAACTTAATAGTCGCGAATACCTGCCAGACAGAGTTTAAATATAACATTTCAGGACATTTGGCCCAAAGCCAAACCATTTTGGCAGTTGCCGCCAGATCCAGAAAAAAGGTGTTGTGGGAGTGCGAGAGAGATAGCGTTATACTGGTCCAGTAGTGTGGGTGAGACAGTTTATCGAACTAATTAAATTAAAAGTTTTTTTTTCAAGAAAAATGATATAAAAGTAGATAATAATTAATTTACTATTTCTTTATTGAATGAATAAAACATCTTTTTTACATAAATTTTATATAAAATTAGTCTTCCTGTCGTTGAAAAACAAAATACATTTTATTTTTATTTTTTAGCTAAATACATAAAAAATATAACTGAATTTAAAGACATCTCGTTAAATAAGACACTGTTTATTATCATTAAATCAAGTGTCTGCAAACTAATTTTGGCCAATATATTTATCTATTTATATATATATATATATATATATATATATATATATATATATATATATATATATATATATATATATATATATATATAAATAGTTTTTGTCCGTGTAATTTAAAATAAAATATAATAAAATCTTGGTTAAGCAGACATGAAATTTGTCAATCCACATCATTCTCTTGTTAAAAAGTGCGGAACACTCCAAAGTATGGAAAAACTCCAGGTCCGAAAGATGGCGACAGTGCTGTTTCGTCCTAATATGGGACTCATTAGGCCACCGCATTCGGTACAAACCATCATCTCGCCTTGGTATCCTGTAAAGCTGAATTTAAAATCAAAAACAGCAAACAAGATGACAAAGGCGACATCTCGATGGTTCACTTGATAACACAAGAACCACACAAATTAACAAAGTTTGTAAAAACCGCCATTTGGTGGCGCGACGGTGAATTAAAACAGAAATATATTCAATCGAGTACACGAAACGCGCTACATATATATATATATATATATATATATATATATATATATATATATATATATATATATATATGTTATGTCGGATGTTCTCACGGGTGTGATGTGCAATCGAAGGCTTTCAGGCATTCCGTGTATGTGCCGTTCAGTCCTTCTCAGGACTGTAAGGCAGCTGACGTTTCGGTGAAATCTCATTCACCATTTTCAAAGCTTACTGTACTGTGTTCGCCCACAGACGCTGTACAGTGAGCTTTGAAAATGATGAATGAAACGTCAGTTGATCTACAACCACCAAGCACAGAAGATGTCAAATGGGATTTTGGCGAAACGTCTGCAAACTTCTACAGGAAACCAAACCAACGAAAGGATTTATTCCCGGATTAATACTGAATCACATGTTCCCATCCGTGAAACACTACGCAACAACATATATATATATATATATATATATATATATATATATATATATATATATATATATATATATATATATATATATATATATATATAATGTTGAAATATTACATCCGATGGAAACATTAATCAGAACCGTTTATTACGTAAATTTCAAGTTGACATAACTGCATCTGATCGGTCCTATCAGATCCGAATGCTACGTGAGAAACAAGGTCATGTACTATTTAAATCGGATCTCTAACTATTGGTCAGAATTGTTATTTTATGGCAAAAAATATTTTACTAGTATTTTTGAAATTTATATAAAGCTTTTGGTCTACTTCCGTAGATAATATTTATTTTAGATAAAAATAAATTTAGGTGTAATTATAGGTCAAAAATTGTAATTATATGTATATTGTTTTTTACTTCATTGCATTATTTCATAACCTTCTTTTATAAACGTAAGAGAATTTAAAAATTATTTCGATTTTACTCTTTTCAGTGTGAAAAAAATTACATTCTCACCAGAGCAAAAAACAACTACCGCCGTGAAAGAGAGATGATTAGATTGCAACATTACCTTTTTTTTATTATTTTACCACATTTACCAATTATTTATGACGCAGAGACGAAATTTTGCGAACAAATATGTCTCATATTCTTTAGTGATTATGACCCTACCTCACTGATTTTAGTGCAGATTAATCTGTTTTTTGAAGTGCCTTTAAATGATACAAAATTGAACACAATATACAGAGTATGTCAAAAGTCCGGAGACGATCTCATTGCTCTTGGGGGAATGATTATCGAGAAAAGTGTTCTAAACTAGGTATCTATTGCTGATCTTGAACTCAAACGTCTAATTTAGGAATCTTCTATCCATATCATCATTTCAACCCAAACACCCAATTGCAATAGATATATCTAACTTTGTCATACGCTGTAATATAAAGATTATACAGGTCTGCTTCATGTGAATACCTAGTCATGTGGAAATAAGTACAGGGAAACAAAAAGGTCGACTCACATGCCAAATCATCAATAGCTACGTACGATAACTCAAATTACGTTCACATCTACAAAGACTTACTTTCCACAATAAACAACAAGTTAAAGAACTTGGCGCAAATAAAATGGCACTTACTGGAAGGCAATAACAAATTACGGGAGATTATTCAAAGGGTACTCACTCAATCAAAGTTTCAGAATATGACACGTTGAGAATCATCAATAATATTCCGTCTCATGATCGGCCGCACTAGAACGACACATTCATACCTGCTAAAAAATGAAGACCGACCAAAATGTCAAAAATATAAAGATCTACTCACGGTAAAACACTTTTTAATAGAATGTACCGAACTTTGTGTTAATCTTCTAAAACTTTACGTTAATAATTAATAAAATCTCTATTTGTGTATACAACAAAATTTCTGAATCTTTCTCAAGGAAAACGATATATATAAAGGCATATAAATGCATTTACCACATTAACATAATCATATCTTTCCGAATGACGTTATACATACTTTTTAATTTAGTTGAAATTAACAATTAAAATACCTATCTTCATTAAATTTGATCTAAACTTTGCATTGTCAAAATAAATTGTCATTTTGATGAACAAGGCGAAAAATGCAAAATTACTATTAATATAAGGTATGATAAAATATTTTTTATTTGTACAAAATTACATACTTGAACTTAGTACATAAATTACATAATCACCTTGATAGCATACTCATAGTTTTTACCAAAGTTTTACTCCAGAAGATCTGCAAAACCGTTAAGGTGTGGAAGGAACAAAAGGGCTTTGAGAAAAAAAAATTTATTGACGCAATATTTATTGTAAAACAAATAATGGAAAAATTTATAGAATTTGACAAACTTTTGCTTTGAGAATGTTACTCTCACGGATATTATCAAAATAATGACAGAAAAGGGAGTAAACCAACAGTTAATTCGGTTGATCACACATGTTAACCAACAATGCAGATTCAGTACAGAAGCAGATCAGATACTAACTCAAAACATAGAAAAAACAGAGGAATAAGATAAGATAAGATAGTCCGTTTATCTTTAATCTAATTATAGGTAAGATCGTAGAAAAAGTGCCCAGAACATCTGGATATAGAATGGAAAGAACCTATTTCCACGTAGTGTGCTACGCGGATGATGCATTTTCAACCAAGAAGCCAGGTGCCTAAAAATGAGTATCAACATCAACAAGACTGCACGCATGGTAGCAAGTAAAGGGCCCACTCGATATTAAATTAGAAATAAAGAGAAAAATAATTGACAATCAAGTTACTTATTTGGAAGTTGAATTAACAAACGATGGCAACCTACAGCCAGAACTGCAACCACTGGTAATAAAGGCGGCCCATATCTCAGGCTTTCTAAGATATATATGGAAAAACAAATATTTAAATGCTTCGGTTAAACCTATATAAGTCTACGCGGCCGAAACAATAGCAGGAAAACCAAGGAAAACATTACACGATAGAGTTAGGAACGAAGATCTTAAAGAACAAAGTAGCATACGGAATAGAAAGAAATTCTAAAAAAAGTTGATGCTGGTGGCCGTTACTATGTGGTAGTTAATCATCTTCGGGAAATGTTTAAAAAGGAACTAGTATGTTTTATACGACTAAATTTATTTATAAAACAGTGACTGCAGTTTCAACTCACAGAGTCATTTTCAAACTGAATTACAAAGGTAGACTAAGTATTCAACACAAAAACATGAGAAAATTTAACAATAAATAAAAACTACCTGAGAAATTACATTATTACAAAGGAGAGGTACTAAATTTTGGGAACTAATTATTATTTAGCAACAACAAATAACGAGGAAAACCCAAGTTCTGTCAGGTCATTAAGCAAATTTACATTTTTGTTTTTACTATGTTTATATATTTCTAAAGATTCAAGAATATTTAACTTCTGGCCCTTTGTTGAATAATGTAATATGTCAGTGTTGCTTAAATTAGGAAAACTGTGGTTGTGTTCTAAGCAATGGTTGGCAAAGCTCGAGTCTGTTTTTTGTAGTCTATATGATCGGTAGTGTTCTGAAAAGCGAGTTTTAAAGCTTCTACCACTTTGTCCAATGTACAAGCTATCACACTCTGAACATTTTAACTTATAAACTCCTGATTTATCAAATTTATTAATTTTATCTTTAGCATTGTAAAGGATAGTGGACAAATTGTGTTGAGATTTATGTTATGTTTGGAAAGAGTATTAGATATGTTTTCTGATAGGGTACCAGAGTATGACAAATACATATAAGATGAACTATCTTTATCATTTTTTATTTTGGGATATATTGAACTAAAGGCTAGTTGTTTTTGTTTTTTAGTTATTAATTTCGTTATGGTTTGTTGGGAGAAATTGTTTGATATTGCAATCCTTTCAATGATATTTAGTTCCTCTTGAAGATCTTCTTCAGAGAGAGGCTCTATGTATCACTAAATTGTATGCAGCCATTTTGTGTTGTAAGGGGTGAAAAGAGTCATTAGATATAGTATTATTTGTAAACGTTGGTTTTCTAAAAATTTTAAAATTACACTGATTATTGAGGTGAGATATAGTGAGATCTAGAAAATTTATTATATGGTTATTTCCATTTTCCAGAGTAAATTGAATTTTTGGATGACAATTATTAATGTATTGTAAGAATTTTTGAAGCTGTCTAGTAGTGCCTTTAATATAGCTTGTATATTGGACAAAGTGGTAGATGCTTTAAAACTCGCTTTTCAGAACACTGCCGATCATATAGACTACAAAAACAGACTCGAGCTTTGCTGACCATTGCTTAGAACACAACCACAATTTTCCTAATTTACTGACATATTACATTATTCAACAAAGGGCCAAAAGTCAAATATTCTTGAATCTTTAGAAATATATAAACATAGTAAAAATAAAAATGTAAATTTGCTTAATGACCAGACATAACTTGGGTTTTCCCCGTTATTTGTTGTTGCCAAATAATAATTAGTTCCCAAAATGTAGTACTTCCCCTTTGTAATAATGTAGATTCTCAGGTAGTTTTTATTTATTGTTAAATTTTCTCACGTTTCTGTATTAAGTACTTAGTCTACCTTTGTAATTCAGTTTGAAAATGACTCTGTGAATTGAAACTGCAGTCACTGTTTTCTAAATAACTTTAGTGGTATAAAACATAGTAGTTCCTTTTAAACATTTCCCAAAGAAATTCTAAAATAAATGTGTGGCTAAAACGGAAGAAGACCGATAGGTAAAAAGTGCAAAAAACAACATACCAGTGGAAAGGTGACACGGGATAGATCACCAAAGCGCTGGACATCTCTGTAAGGAGAGGCTCCTTGGAACTAAACAGGAAATCATCTACTTATATGGGAAACTATATAGAAAAGAGAATAGGCGATATCTCCGAAATGGGTATGGAAACAAAAATGTTTTAATCATTTACTTGGTCAAAATTACTTTTTTAATTTCGAAAAGAAAAGCTTGCGTTTTACATTTATATTGTTGCTATAGAAACTGTAACTTTATCAAACGATAATCGCCTAATTAGGGGAAACTATATAGAAACAAAAAGAAGAGTTGATATCCCGGAAGAAAATGTTTTGATTATTCACTTGGCCAAAATGACTTTTTTAATACTGAAAAGAAAAGCTTGTATTTGACATCTATATTGTTACAATAAAAACGGTAACTTTATCAAGCGGTTGATGAATAGACACAAAAGTGATTTCATATGTGTTTCGTTTTTCTAGTTTTTGAATGAAACAAAAAATTTTTTGATCAAAAAAATATTTATAGCATTTAAACGTCATTGCATTCTTATAATCTGCCTTATGTGTAATATGAAATGATTCTTCTGACGCAGCATTATGCTTTATAACTGGCATCATCAAGAAACACAAAAACTGAATGACATACGTGAATGTGAAAGGATTGCGTTTAATCTAGAGAAATTGTATTAATGAGATATGTTTATATACGTTTCTAAGATGTCTATACATACTGTACGACCCTGTTTGCGAGTAATTTTCTTTAGGTAAAGTTATTGACATCAAGCTGATAGAAATTGTAATTATTTATAATAAAAATCAACCTAATAATGTTCTTTTTTATTTTAGATCTGAATTTGAACTTTTAAAATTAGAGGCAGGGGTTGAAGTGGAAATACATGAAGACCCCAAAGCGGATGTGGCTTACAAAATAGACGATATAATTCTAAAAAATAGACAGATAGTCGAAAACTATAGAAGAGAGCAAGCCAGATTGAAAGAAGAACGAATTAAAGAAAAACTTATGTTACGAAAACAGGCGGTGAAACGAAAAAGATCAGAGATAAAGAAAGCGAAATCATTAGATAAGAAACCAAAAATTTTTATTGAAGAGGATAATTCGTTTTTGTGTACCTTATGTAATAAACAATATTTATCGAAAAAACTTTTTGATCTTCACAAGTACTTTCACAAAGTAGAGGCGAAGGAAACTCAACATAAAATAGACAGTTTGAAAAATGTATATGTATGCAATTTTTGTGAAGCCGAATGTCCAACTACTGAAAAACTGACCAGTCATATCGAATCTCATAAGGAAAACTGTAAAGAGTGCGAAACGACCTTTGCAAATGCTTTTACTTTAGGCATTCATATGGCCGAGCATGATAAAGACGAAAAAATTTGTTGTCCTTTCTGTGATTATAGAGGAACACTGTCTCATTGTTTAAAGACTCATCTCCTTACCAGACACTTCAAATTAAAAATATTCAGATGTGAGAGTTGTGGTGCTAATTATAGCTCAAAGGTCCATTTAGAGGAACACATCCGGTTCCATCACGATAAAATGGAACCGCATATCTGCGTTGTATGTGAAAGAAAATTTATATTCAAAAGCAGTCTTAAAAAACATCAGATTAACACTCACCGGCCTTTGATCGATGGCGACATACCTTCAAACTATTGTATTTTATGCAAAAGAACGTTAAATACTGTAGAAGCACTAAAAAAACACGTGGAAGAAAAGCATACCAAGGAGAAACCCAAGAACACTGAAAGGTTTATCTGTGATATTTGTGGAAAAGATTTTTCCCATCGGCAGTCTTGGTTACTCCATACTAAAGGCCACAGTGGATTGAAACCATACAAATGCAAACTGTGTTCTAAAGCCTTCAAAGTACAAGCTTTTCTTACGGTTCACGAAAAAATACACTCAGATGAGAAGCCTTTTTCATGTGAAGTTTGTGGTGCTGGATTTAAGCGAAAAGAGGGCCTAAGAAGACATTTATTAACCCATACGGATATAAAGCCTTTTTCGTGTCCAAATTGTTCAAAGGCTTTCCGAAGGAGAGAGCATTTAAGGCTACATTTAAAATGTTGCAATAAGAAACATGAATATCTTTTAGGCATGTAATTTTTTATAGAATTTATTTATTAATTTTTACATTTTTTTAGTACACAGAGTACAGACTTAAAGTATGTGTTACTAGGAGCTTTCTTTTTGAATCAGTTTTCAAACATTTTATTTATGTTTTACGTAACCGAATTTTGTGGTAAAATGGTATATTTACTTTTATGCCTAAAAATTTCTTATTTGAATTGTTTAAAATTATATATAGTCCCCTCTCGCTATTCGCCAATTTATATTTGCAAAATGTGAAGCTGATATTAATAGATTTTTGTGAGCTTAAATTACGAATTTGAAATTATTTTCTTAAAATTATTAAAAAATTGCATGTTCCGAATAATTCCATAAAATTAATTTCGTAAAACTTCTTTCAAAATTGTTATTTGGAGGTATTGTTGGGATCAAAAAATTTTTCATTACCCAATGTGGGGGGTTTGGAATAATTTTGACTAAAATGAGTATTTTATCAGTCACCTTGGAATGAGGTATACTATATATCTGGATAAATCCTTTGTTATTCAAATGATTTCCAGATATTCATATAAGTTTAATATTAAATTAAAGAAAAAATCGATATATCAATTTTTTCAAAAATGAAGGGCTCTCAAAAAAGCTTATAGAAGAGAAAATAAATTCTATACATTTTGATATTTAGTTAAAATCGTTAAATACAACAAATTACTAATAATATTAGATCGAAACAAGCTTAATTAAAGCAGCAATTATAGCCCAGGAAACGGAGTGTTAAAAAAACTCAAATACTGCCTGCGATCTGATTGCAGAAATCGGTAGAGAAAGATAGTAGAAATGACGTCTCATCTCGTGTCTCAACAAATTTTGGTTCGAACATTGTTTTTTTTAACAAATAGGTCGAAAAATGATTTTTCCCCGATTTTTTGGATTTTACGGGAAATCTAAAAGATTTAGAGAAAAATGTTCCACAGACGAATTGTACGTCCCGAAAATATCTTCAAAATGAATTTTTGTTTGTCCAGATCGGTCTGTAAGCAAAAATGTTATTGCAAATTAAACATTACAAATGGCTTATTTTTCAATTGTTAATAACTTTCTTAATATTTATTGAATTGTTTTCAACTTTTATCAGAATGTGAGTTTTAAAGTGCTAAAAAAGGGTGCGAAAGTTGGGCGCTGTCGGTTCAATAGTTTTTGTAAAATTGCAATTGTTTATAAGAAAACCGAAAAAAGTTACTATTTTTGATTGGCTGTACCGTCGTCTAGGAAACTGCTACAGAGTTCTGTCAGTGCTCAATCTCTTCGTAAAGACTTAAGCTATTATGTAATAAAAAAGTGGATATTTTTCATATTTCGTTTATGCAAAATCGTCATGAAGATATGGATAGTTTTTCGCTTATAAATAAATTAATTAACAACCGCATTTTTTGCCCGATTTGTTAATGAAGCATATCATTGGAAAGCTGGTAAAAAAACGAATTACGTGCTGGACGCCAGATAAGGTAAGTTGGGGGGGGTAACCGAATCTCACCGAGCACAAAGTGAGAGCACGTCTTCAAATCGGCGCGCGCTTGAAAAATTAGGAATATCTCCGCTTCTAAATAACGTAGAGCTTTCATTCTTTGATTTTTTTGGGGTAGCTAATCGAAAAAATAATATTGGGCACATGTTCAACCTTCTCGGACCCCCCCCCCCCCATTTAATTGAAAACGATTACATACCTTATATATATATATATATATATATATATATATATATATATATATATATATATATATATATATATATATATATTACTTTTATGAACAGTTATATTCGGCCCCCTCCAACCCCCCAAAAAACATTATTTCTAGTTCATACATAAGAAAAAATGTGAACTCTTGAAAAGTATTATTTTTTGGGGGGTAGGAGGGGACCGAATATAATTGTTCATAAAAGTAATATATATATATATATATATATATATATATATATATATATATATATATATATATATATATATATATATATATATATATATATAATAAGGTATGTAATTGTTTTCATTGAAAAAACATGTAAAACGGGTAAAAAAAAATTTAAATATAAAAAATGTAATTTTCGGGGGGGGGGGGGTGTGTTCCCAGAAGGTTGAAGATGTGCTCGATATTATTTTTTCGATGAGCTACCCCAAGAAAATCAAAAAATGAAAGGTCTACGTTATTTAGAAGCGGAGATATTGCTAATTTTTCAAGCGCGCGCCGATTTGAATACGCGCTCTCACTTTGTACTCGGTGAGATCCGGTTACCCCCTCCAACTTACCTTATCTGGCGTCCAGCACGTACCCTCAGTTTAGCGATCCCCTAAAGGGTTGATTGTGTATAATAATGAACTGTAAAAAATTCAGCTCTTAATATAAATTAACCATCGCTCTGTAATATAAAAAAAAACTAACTCGGCTCCTATTGGTCGTAGAGACTTTTTTTTTTTAATTCATGTTTTTTTACCAGCTTTCCAACGATATGCTTCATTAACAAATCGGACAAAAAATGCGGTTATTAATTAATTTATTTATAAGCGAAAAACTACCCATATCTTGATGACGAATTTCCATAAACAAAATATGAAAAATATCCCCTTTTTTTACTACATGATAGCTTAAGTTTTTATGAAGAGAATGAGCACTGCCAGAACTCTGTAGCAGCCAATCAAAAATAGTTACTTTTTTCGTTTTTCTAATAAACAATTGCAATTTTACAAAAACTATTGGACCGACAACCCCCAACTTCCGCACACTTTTTAAGCACTTTAAAACTCACATTATGATAAAAGTTGAAAAAAATTCAATAAATATTAAGAAAGTTATTAACAATTAAAAAATAAGCCATTTTTAATGTTTAATTTGCAATAACTTTTTTGTTTACAGACCGATTTGGACAAAAAAAAACTCATTTTGAAGATATTTTTAACACGTACAATTTGTATGTGGAACATTTTTCTCTAAATCCCTTAGATTTTCCATAAAATCCAAAAAACCGAGGGAAAATCATTTTTCGACCTATTTGTTAAAAAAAAAAACAAAGTTCCAGCCAAAATTTGTTGAGACCCGAGATGAGACGTCATTTCTACTACATTTCCTTATCCATTTCTGCAATCAGATCGCAGGCAGTATTTGAGTCATTTTTACCTCCCAAAAATCAGTAGATAGGATACAACTGGTGAATTATACCGGATGGAACGGTGTGATAAGTCCCAGTGAGGGCAAAAAAGCGCTCTCGTCACTTTCCAAATCTAGAGATTCTCCATTACCTTGGAGTTGTCCACACTTTTTAATACAAGTGTGATGTTCACAGACAATCCGTGTCCGCATAGTCGAAAATTTTACTGACGTTAACTTATTTTATCATCATCAGTGAAACTTTAATGTATCAAGAGTAAAATACACAGAAAACAATCGCCCACTTAAAATCTCCATTTTGTAAAATATCTGCAGGATATTACCCGCAAAACTTGATTGAGTACTATTATTATCAACAGAACAAGTGGATATCTAAATATATCCGGGAGAGATATGAAACGGTTTTTTATTGAAAAAAGTTGTTTTTTTCTCCTAAAACCGTTAAGCAGAGAATAAACTGTCTATCCCCCCGATCTTAAGGGAAAACAACGTTTCCAAATACATAGACCGTCACTTTATTTATTTCTAATATATATATATATATATATATATATATATATATATATATATATATATATATATATATATATATATATTAGTTATGTCTACTTGAAATTCAGAATGAACGGTTCAGATTGCAGTTTCTATCACATACAACATTTCTTCTACCAGTTGAATTGTTGCATCTGAAGAAACTTCAATTATAACTGTTTATTACGTAAAGTTCATGTGAATAAAAATCTGCATCAGATCGGTTCGATTAGATGGGAACGCTGCATTAGAAACGAAGTATTATAATGCTGCAATCAGTTGTACACAGATAAAATAACCTTTGTTGTCGAGGCAATCGATAAAACTCATTGAAATACCTTGTTACGTTTCCCTATAAGAAAGGGTGTTTTTTATAGAAGTATAGAACTTTTAAATGGAATAAAACAAAGATGAATTTTTTAAATTGACATGAAATTTACTTTATTCGAATGATAACCTTCTGGCATTATAATTTAAATATGACTTCTGGCATATGACCGCCACGGCTGGCTCGGACGTAGGCTAATCTGGAGGTCCAATTTTCGATGACTTTTTCCAACATTTGTGGCCGTATATCCGCAATAACGCGGCAAATGTTGTCCTCCAAGTGGTCAATCGTTTCGGGCTTATCGGCGTAGACTAGCGACTTCACATATCCCCACAGAAAATAGTATAGCGGCGTTAAGTCGCACGATCTTGGAGGCCAATTCACGGGTCCGAAACGTGAAACTATGCGGTTACCAACCGTTTCCTTCAATAAATCAATTGTGGTACGAGCTGTGTGACATGTTGCGCCGTCTTGTTGAAACCACAGCTCCTGCACATCATGGTTGTTCAATTGATGAACGAAAAAGTCAGTAATCATGGCTCTATAGCGGTCACCATTGAGTGTAACGTTCTGACCAGCATCGTTTTTAAAGAAGTACGGACCAATGATTCCACCAGCCCATAAAGCACACCAAACAGTCAGTTTTTCTGGATGTAACGGTGTCTCAACATACACTTGAGGATTATCATCACTCCAAATACGGCAGTTTTGTTTATTGACGTATCCATTCAAACAAAAGTGAGCTTCATCGCTAAACAAAATTCGCTTATGAAAATCGGGATCAACGGCAATCTTGTTTTGGGCCCATTCACCGAATCTACGCCTTCTAGGTGATAGTGTGACTTCAATTCTTGCACGAGTTGGATTTTGTAAGCACGCAAACCAAGATCTTTCCGCAAAATCGTCCATAAAGTGAATGGACACATATCCAATTCCTGTGCACGATGGCGGATAGACTAATTCGGGTCTTCCTCTACGCTACGCTCTACAGCAGCAATGACTTCTTCTGTACGCACTGTACGATGTCTCTGTGGATGCGTATTATCTTTTAGAGTAAACGTGGTGCGAAAACGTTCCATAGTTAATCGAATTAATTGCTCTGATGGACGATTATGTTGACCGTAAAATGGACGTAGTGCGCGATACGTATTTCGAACAGAACCATGATTTTCAAAATAAATTTGCACAATTTGGAAGCGTTGTTCAGGCGTCAGTCTATTCATGTTGAAATGCCAAACCAAACTAAACATAAATCACTTGACAGCTGACAAAATGGCCGCCAGTTGAAAAAGTGTTACCAACTTAAAGTTTTATACCTCTATAAAAAACACCCTTTATTAGTCTTAAAAGTAATTTTAAACATAACCTCTTCGAATAGTGAGAGTGGACTGGACAATTAAAAAAAAAATTGGCAGTTTCAAGGACATAATTTTGATCGAACTTTCTAGAGCTCAAAATCTTTAATTCTTAGTCAATTTTCAACTGTATGCAGGCATTTAAAAAATGCAATTTTGATCGAATTTTCTATAGGATCTTCCCCCAATCGTAGGTAATTTTCCAGTTTTCAGTTTTGATAAATATCAGCTGAAAATCATTTTCCATAAAATTTACAGAGACCGAATTCCTATTAGGTTTTTGAACTTGGATTAATTACCTTCTATTATTTTTTTATTATCTAGAAAGAACGAAGAAAAAGAACAATTGCAAGGAAGAAAATGTTGCAAAAAAAAATATCCCAATAAAATGACCGTAGGTAAATATTGATATTAATATATATAGGTAAGGTTTATTAATTCTACATCCGTATATCGACTGATCCGATATTCATCCATAATTTGTATAACACAGATCATGCATCATGTATTTGTTTTCCTTTATGCACAATTTTATTGTTTTACGCGGTTTCTATGTTATACAAGGCGCATGAGGCATCGTAGTTGTTTAACTATACCTATATATGAATGTTAAAAGTCAAATAGTGTTTATAACTATCTAATAAATCTCATTGGCTATAAAAATTTGAATTTAAAATGTAAATTTGAAAATATGTTTATTTATTTTGTTTAAAAATAAACAATTTCAAAAATTCGAGTCTTTTATTTTCCGTATAAAAGTTTTTTAGACTATAAATCCTGGTATGGTAATGACCTGATACTACACATAATTTTCATATGAATTTTTAATTATTGTCGTAAAATATAAATGTTATAAAATAGGTATTTGTGTTTTTTTTTTGTTACTAGATCTATTTCTTTTATTTTTAAAGGTATTACAAGTTGAAACCATACTAATTCAGCTTATAATTCTTCTTTCTGCTGCCTATAATTTATATTTTAAAACACCTAAACATTTCAACTTTTATTCAGACACACAAACTCTCAAGGCAGACCTCGTTTTAATTGTATATTTTTGTTTTCTTACATATTTCCTGCATATTTTACGTTTCTTTTAAAATAACACTGATATAAACCAATCATTTTAGGCCAAACGATTCATCCGACTGGTATTCTCAGAAAAATACAAGTATACCTGAAGATAGCGCATGTTCATTTTGTTATTTTTGTGGCAGAGAGTTTGGCATTTCTCAATTTGACTCACACCAGTGCCTCCAAATAGATTTTCTTCTTCCAAGTGAAACATTTGATGATATAACAATCGAAAATATTGAACCAACAGTAAAAGAAGAAAATGAATCAAGTGATGAATCATGTCAAAATTTAAGTCAAGAAACTTCAAACATTTTGGATGAACTGTCGTTAGCTGTAATGAAAATTACAGAAGAAAAAAATGATTCTTTACACAAAAACAATTCACCAACAGTTGACTTACTTTTAACTAATAAACCTAGGAAATCATCAATTCTATATTCATTATCAACAAAGAAAACTAATAACAAGGATAATTTAGCTCATGAGGCTTCAAGTTCATCTACTCTTGATTCAGTTGACAATGTTCAATCAAATAAGGCTAATAATACAGAATTACCTCATAATAATCATTCTAAATGTTATCAAAGAGGTGGACCTGAAACCTATAGAGAAAAAAAGAATGGAAAAGATCTTCCAAATGATACATCTGATAATAAAACAATCGAAAATATTGAACCAACAGTTGACAATATAAAAGAAAATATATCAAATGATGAAACTGAAAATATAATGGATCAATCATGCCAAAATTTAAATCAAGAAACTTCAAACCATTTGGACGGACAGTCATTAGATATAGTGAAGATTACAGCAGAAAAAAATGATTCTTTGCACAAAACTAATTCATCAACAATTGACTTAGTTTTAACACATGCTCAAACTAATAAACTTAGAAAATCATCAACTCTATATTCATTATCAACAAAGAAAGCTAATAACAAGGATAATTTAGTTCATCAGGCTTCAAGTTCATCTACTCTTGATTCAGTTGACAATTTTCAGTCAAATAAGGCTAATAATACAGAATTACTTAATAATGATTATTCTAAATGTTCTCAAAGAGATGGATCTGAAGCCTATATTGAACAAAGGAATGGAAAAGGAAAAGATAGAATAGATCTTCATCCCCAAAATGAAACGGCTGATGATAAAACGATCGAAAATATTGAACCAATAGTTGACAAGATAAAAGAAAAAAATGAATCAAATAATGAAACTCAAAATATAATTGCTCAGTCATCTCAGAATTTAAATCAAGAGACTTCAAACAATTTGGACGAACACTCGTTACCTGTAGTGAAGATTACAGATTCTAAATGTTCTCAAAGAGGTGGACCTGAAACCTATGTTGAAAAAAGGAATGAAAAAGGAAAAGATAGTATAAATGATGCTGGGACATTTTTGAATGTTGGCAAAACATTGGCCCAGGAAATCACTCGGTAAGCAATGATATCAAAACTATTATGAATATAATAAGTTACTTATTTAAAATTTTATGCTGTTTACTACTATACTATTAATAAGTTAACAAAGGATTACATCCATTTTTCTCTTTTATTTGTTAGTAATTGCTTCATCCAATAATATTTTGCCATCTGCTAATTTGAATGTTTCATTTTCCATGCCAATTTACTCTTTATTTGCACCCATACTAATGTGATTGAGCAGCCTCAATGTTTTACCCGTCATTTCATCAATAACATATGTGATATATTTGTGTTTGTTTACCCTCACTAAATGTAGCAACTGCACTTTAAGCATTGTTTCGTTAAATTCAATGTTTTTTGACAGGAGCCTTTGGCATATCACCCCCTTTTTAGATGCAGAAATAACTATTTTTTCTTGGCGTTGACTATGATACGGCGCAGTGTCCATTCCAATTACCGAAATCGGTTTGCACAAGGTTTAAAATCGATAAAAACGATGACTCAAAAACATCGGCGTTCATATTTTAAAATAGTCTCCAGTTTTTCGAGATTCGAAAACGTTAAGGCCGCCATCTAAGAAACCAGACACACTTCCAATATGAGTTATTATAAGACGACGATCTTTTCCACTAGGATTGCGTAGTCCTTGCGAAAATTCTTTCATACATGTCTGTTCGAAATTTTAATGTTAGATCTTACCATACCTTGCCAGCCATGTGGCCTTTATTGAGCCATGTTTTATCAGTGTTATACATGTTTTTCTCCTTTTCCCGAATCTTCCGTGTTTTTAACCGACTTCTAAAAGAAGGAGGTTCTCAATTCATCGCCCATGTATTTTTTTTATATATGTACACCGATTACTCCGGAACGGCAACACCGATTTGGATGATATTTTTTACGTTATGTTCAGGAAGTTGCTGCGGTGGTCCCATATTTTTTTGGACGAAATTGGTGCAGTAAAATCCAAGATGGCGCTGACAATATGGCGGCCAAAAAAATTAATTTTATCCGATTTTTTCCAAAATTGGTATGGCGGAATGTTCGGGGTCGTAGAGAACGAATCTGAAATTATTTTTAAAAAAATTCAATATGGCGGATCCAATATGGCGGACAAAAAAATTAATTTTGTCCGATTTCTTCCAAAATTTGTGTGGGGGAATTTTAGGGGTCGCACATAACGATTCCAAAATATTTTTAAAAAATTCAATGTGGCAGACAAAATATCAATTTTATCCGATTTTCACCAAAATTGGTACTGTGGAGTTTTTGGGGTCGCACATAACAGATCTAAAATTATTTTTAAAAAATTCAATATGGCAGACCAATATGGTGGACGAAAAAATTAATTTTGTCCGATTTATTTCAAAATTGATATGGGGGAGTTTTTGGGATAGCACATTACGAATCTTAAATTATTTTTAAAAAAATTAATATGGCGGATCCAAGATGGCGGATTAAAGATTCTACATCTCTCGATTTTATCTAAAATCAGTATTAGGGGATTTTTGTTAGTGTTAATTACGAATTCTCGATCTGGCGGATTCAATATGGCGTTCTAAAAATTTTACATGTTTCGATTTTCTCTAAAAATGATATAGGGGGCTCTTAAGGGTATAAATCATGAATTTAAGAGTATTTTTTAAGGATTCAATATGGCGACTCTAATATTAAAGAATAAAAATTTTAGATTTTTCGATTTTGTTCCAAGGTGGGAGGATGTAAATAGCGAATATAAAATTATTTTAAGAAAATATAATATGTCAGATGCAATATGACGGTCTATAAATTTTAAATTTCCGAATTTCATTCAAAATTGGTACTAGGTGGTTTTGAAGGGTTTAGATTTAGATTAGATTAAGACGTTGAAATAATTTTTTTTGAAATTTAATATAGTGGATCCAATGGTGGGTTGAACATTTTACCTTATTCGCATTTTTTCAGATTTGGTATTAGATGGTTTCCGGGGTCGTGTATTACGAATATGAAGTTAATTTTTTACAACTATTAGGTTGATAAAATACAATATGAGGGACTAAAAATTTTACATTTTCCGATTTTGTCTAAAATTGATATTGCGGGGTTCTTATTGCGTATACAAACTCAATATGCAGTATAAAATATATCGGGCTAAGAAATTTACGTCTCAAATTCTTTAAATATTGGAAGGTTTTGGGGCCTATATTACCAATCTAATATTAATTTGAAATTTAAGATAGTGGATTTACTGTGACTTACTTAACATTTGTTTGACACAATTTCACTGGTATTTGGAGAACTCTAAGAATCAAATAATTTTTAGTGGTACATTTTAGGGTGATTTACAACTTTGGATAAAATGGGTACTTTTTTGCCACCTTGGTTCAAATGATTTATGGATATCATAATGCATTCAAAACTAAAAACAGAAAAAATTTTTATAATAAAATTGAATCGACTTCTAAAAGTGCGCTAAAAAGTTAAAAATAACGATAAATTTTTATATGAAATTGAAGTTTTTGAAGTCGGCGCCAAAGTATTTCTAAATGAAATCAATAACTACTAATATATACAAATTATGGCAAGAAAGCAATTACAAATAACGTATTTTTAATCTGTTTATGCCAATCATATTTTGTCAGGTATTAATTTGACGCCGACTTCAAAAATTTCCATTTCATATAAAAAATTTTAGAAGTCGGTTCAATTTTTTTTATAAAAATATTATTTCCAAATATTTTTGCCTCTATAAAACAGTTTCATCTTTCTCAGTTAGTAAGCTTTTTCGATTACGCTTGAAATATCTAAAATTCATTTCTTTTAAAGTTCGTTTCAAAAGTCTTTCTGATATTTTAGGTAAAGATGTGTCGTTATTAATTTCTGTCCCAGTTTTTTTAATGTTGACATTTCATTTTTGAAAAAGACACCATGGAATTTGCGACAAATGACTTTTTTTGTGTCATCTTCTAGGATCTTTTTTTCGTCCTCTTGTGCTTTGCTTTTTTTTTTTTGTTCGTTTTCTTTAAATGACCATTTAAATCTCTGAACACTGTACGCGAAAAAAATTTTCGTTAAAGTGCCACATATTCCTGCAGCATCCAAAGTGGTTACTTCATGGTTTCGTTACTAGTGGCGCCACCTATAATTTTAATTATATCAATCGATAGGTTTTTCAATTATCTACAACTTTTGTTTGAAACATTTTTAAGGCAACCCTTATTTTTCAAGATAAACTGGAAATACTGAAAAAAGTGACCATTTTTTGGCCGTCATTTTGTAAGCCATGGACCGTATAAATTTCCATCGAAGTATGTTTTTAGTGATGCCAAAATATACCCTTTTCAGCAATAAAATCGCTAGTTACATTTTTCCCTACAAAAGTTTAGTTTCCACGAGCTATAGAAGAAACCAAGTACATGTTGATCGGCATCACAGTGCTATTTTAAATGTGATCAGCTGATTGCTATTTAAGGCTCGCGAAATATGACAACAATACGTTTTAAGCTTTTAGTCCCTGCCCTGTTAATAGAGCGACAAAATTTTAAATCATTTATAGTTGCATGAGGTGGTCACTGGCTGAAATTATGGACTTTAGGTATACATCTTTTTAAATTAGAACTGATTTTTAGCTTTCAGGAAACACCATTACCAAAAGCAACGTTCTGTGAGTTCTGTGGTTGGCCAGCTTCGAGTCTTCAAGATCTAAAATGTCATCAGCTTACTGATCATGACAGGGACCACTTCTTATGTTTTATTTGTGATAGGATTTTTAATGATACCTGTGGACTGATGTGTCATTATAAAACAGCACACACCGCAAGCACTCTTAGAAACGCTGAATCAGATCCTTTTCATTGTTCAACTAGAGATTTTGGAGGCAACTTTAGGTACCATTGTAGTCAATGTGGTCATGGCTTTGATCGTATTCATAAGCTTTTCAATCACAAAAAGGAACTAATTAAATTAGGCCACCATTTTCTTGAAGAAGGATTGAAATCTATTGATTTTGATTCTAAAAATGAAAACAAGAAGAGCAGTTTTGATAATATACAGATGAGAAAGAGAATGGTACACGCAAGTGAAAAAGAAAATAATGATGTTATTCATTATGTTGATCTAAACGAGACGATAAATGCAACTCCGCAAATATCTATATCATCCAAAAATAATGAACCAAAGACTTCTGATAAGAATAGTTCAGAATGCCAGGCCACCAGTAGGTAAGTTGATTTTATATGCTTATAAATTATATTTTGACCATTAAAAATAAAAAAACAAGCTAGATATTTGTATGAACCTTTGCTTTAATATGTTTTAAATAAAATTTCCAAAAGATCTGTCGATAATACTGCCGCCAAAAATTTGAAATTTGGTTATAATTCAGTTTTTCGCAATTTTAAATGTTTCAAGAAAAAATGTCTTCAAAGCTTTAGCCTAAAGGCCACAATGTTTCCTTATCATACCAGTATACTGTAGTTTTAAATTACGCGTAAATTTTCGTATTGGGACTACCCAGTAAATGCGATAATTATGGCACAGGGCGCGGTGGTGGACTCCGTTCCGTTTGTAGTTTCAGGTGGTACTTACGGGCAAATGTCAAGGGTATTTCATTGTGATGGAGATAGCCGATGCGGGTTATGTGCATTGCGTATTATTACGACTACTTGCGACCATTCTAGAGAAGTTAAGTGCAGAACATAGCAAAGCTACAGTGCCGTCTTCTGAAAAGCAGCGGAATTACATAGAAATGTCAATTATGGGAACTAAGAAAGTGTATATCTTATATTACCTCCCTGAATCCGTTATTAAGAAGGAAAAACTAAATCAGTTAACAGACTTGAGCATAGACTCAGTTTTGCTACTTTTAGATCGTTTAAATGTTTTCTTAAAAATATATAAACCCAGACAATTTATGGTGATATAAACTAAAAAGGTCGCACCCCTTTAATATTTTTAAATAACGCTGTCGAAGATATTCTACCCTGATTATGGACCAAGGATAGTTTTAACATGTGTTATCAGCCGACTAATAAAATGTTTTTAAATTGAACAATTTCTCCATTATTAGGAAAAAAAATCAAAGAAAACCGCTATAATGCTATATATATATATATATATATATATATATATATATATATATATGTTTATGTGGACTCCTCCGTGTGAGATGCAATAGCAGTGGATATATCCACATTATGCCATTGTAGTGCTGAAATCACATTCAGCAAAACTATATGCAGGTCCGTATATGAATGAAGTAAAATGCGAACAGTAAAAGCAAACTTCGTTCCAACCATATCCTTTCTGTGTTAGAGGTTGCACAGTTGGAACAAATGACTAAGGAACACAATTTATCCTATTCCACCACCCGCGAGATGATGGCCACCTGTACCACCATACCGAGAAGAAAGTCAAAACTTACCCTCCCCGCCACAGTGATACAGCACAAGTACATGTTTCGTCTCTACTAGACTCATCAGGGTACCGACATGCACCTGGCTGTGCAAAGGCCAGATAGAAGGAAGCATGCAAATACTGAACGCGGCTTCGCCGACCTCCCGCCGGATGGCGTACACATGTTTATGCTGCTTCCACGGACTCGTCCGTATGAGATGCAATAGCAGTGGATATATCCACATTATGCCGTTGGAGTGCTGAAATTACATTCAGCAAAACGTACAATTATATGCAACATATAGTTCCCTCTGTAGCATCATTCAGAACCTCTCTGGATAAGCCTCTGAAAATATATTGAAAAGCAGCGGCGACAAGATGCATCCTTGTCTAACCCCTCTCTTTATTGATATGGTTTCCGATGTTGCCTGTTTGATGTTAACTTCTGCAGTTTGGTTTCAGTATAGTTCGAAAATTATTTGTATTTCTTATACATTTATTCCTGTTGTTTTTAAGATCTCGATCATTTTCTCATGTTTGACACTGTCAAATGCGAATACATTTATATTCATATATCTACATCTTTGGGTTACTACATTTAGGGGGAAGAGTGCTTCACGTATGCTGACGCTATTTCAAATCCAGATTGAGTATCATCGACTCGAAAATCACGTCTTTTGTAAATTCTGGTATGTATTATTCTTAGGAAGATCTGAAGTTCTGTAAATTCTGGTATGTATTATTCCTAGAAGGATCTTAAGGACATGAGACATAAGAGTTCTCATGTGTTAGTAGTCACGGTGAGAGTCGTTAGATTTTTTGGGTAAAGGTACGAATTGGAGGGAGCTCCTGGAATGAGGTGCGCTAAGGAACATATAACTGGGCACGGCGTATCAAGGAGCTTCTCTCCTTGGTAAGGAAAGGGCTGCGAATTGTGGTGGGATTGTTGACAAGACAGTGTCACCTCAGGGGCCATCTTCATAGAATCGGTGTCGAGGGCGACCCGACGTGCAGATGGTGTTTGGAGGATGAAACTGTTGACCATGTCCTCAGAGAGTGCCCAGCACTCAACGGACTGAGACAGAGATATTTTGGAGATATAGTTTTGTTACCGGAAGCAGTTAGGCAAGTTCAACTAACGAGGCTGCTTGGATTCGCAAAGGCGATCGGCCTCGAATAACCTGCAGATATGGTGGGATGTAAAGGGCCCAATGGAGGCCTAGGCATCGATGATCTAGTATCACCACCCCTTTTTCATTCATTTCATTCATTCAAGGTACGAATCAGAAGGAAATGTGCTATTGCTATCTATTTTATTAAACAGAGTTGTTAAAAGTTCCAATTCTGTACCATTTTATTCAGCTAACGCTTGACGACTTCTGCGTGAATTTTGTTGTTTTTCTGTTTTTTGCTCTTTATTGTATAGATAACTTCGCTCTGTGTAATAGGTGGTCCTTTTTATTTCTTTATTCGTGTTTCTTAAGGTGCGTATAAATATGGCGAGTCGAGCTCGAGTCGAGCTTCCAACGAACTGATCTTTATCGGTTCGAACCCTTTTTCGCCGCCCGGCGGCAAAAGAGATTTATTGCATCTGGACGTTGTAAACCAATAAAGGGCAAAGAAAAAAAATATTTAAGTTTTGATTATTTTCTTTATTTTCCGAAATGAAATGTAGTTAATTTTTTCTTATTTTCCAAATATTTAATAATGAATCCCGAAATCAGCTTATATGGGGTTCAACATAACTGTGGCGCCGGGACATTAGAAATAAATCTAATTTTTTAAGTGATTTTATTTACATATTATCTCCTATATTAATAAATAAAAAAGATACCTTTTTGTTGTACTTTTACAAGATCTATTAATAAATCTTGGAAATCAGCCTTTACATGAGTTTGTGTTTTCCCGTTCACTGGCCATTATTACAATACCTCATGCTGTCAAATTGGCTGAAATTTTTTTATTATCATATTTTCCTTATATCATTATATTCCGAAATAAATAAGAGGTAGTTTTTCCTATTATCGAAATATTACTTAAGTAATCTCGAAATTAGCTTATACGTAGGTCGTCAGTAATCTGTTCACGGTTCAATATGGCGGTTTCAGGTTGCTAAAAAAGAACCTACTTTTTTCAGGAATGTTATTTTCTAATTATCTTTAATATTTCAAAGTAAAAAGCGAAATTTAACCAGTTCGTTTGGCGATGATTGTCGCGGCGAGTGTGGCTGCATCGATGCGAACTTCAATTAAGTTTTTCTTTAATAACATAGTTAATGCCGTTTCACCAGTCCTCGCTGATAATTTTTTTTAATGTATAAGAAATTAACGTATTCCTTATAGTTTACATTTTGGGTTATCCCGAGTTACGAATTAGTTGTGCCCATATAATTTTAATGGATTTTAATTAATGTGTTCGAAGCACAACAATTCCATGTTCTTCAGCCCATTCGTCTATCACATGTTTCGTAATTGTCTTTCTTTCTCATTCGAAATTTTTACAAGTTCCTTCTTTAGTAAACCGTTCATAAAGGAAATATATTTTTTTGATAACCAATCTGTAATATCGCTTTTTCAACTATGTTATTGGCAACTTTTCCACCAGTCTAGAATGATAACTGGCGTTATCCAAATCTACAACTGACCTCTCCTGAATCAATTGTATCATTTGATAAAAATATCTTTGGAAGATATCCGGCCTCATTTATTCACGTTAATCTTTGGTAGATTTCGATTCAAACTGCTGCAAAACTCCCATAAATTTCTTCCATTATGAGTTGTAATGAGTTGGTGGCCCTGAGCGGTTTTAAATCTGTCGATAACCTTTCTAAGAATGCTTCTCGAAAAATTGCTGTATTCTTATCTTCATACATTTCTTGTACTATGTGTCCTGTACTGAGACAAATTACATCCACATGCCTTCCCTGTGGTATTTTCTAATTTCCCGCAAATACCGTTTTCTCTAAAAGTATTTCCTCTGTATCACCTCTATTTTTACTTTCCCTACGAGAAATTCATTTTGTTAGCACTTTTTACAGATTGGTTTTTCACATTCTACTCTTGTTTCATAACTTTCAAAACTTTATCGAGACTTGCTTTTTATTTTCTAACTAAAAACTTTCTAATTCGTTAACGTGTCTTCTTAGTATGTTTTTGAAGCATTCTTATAATTTTTTCTTCTAGGGTACAGTTCAGGCTAGCACACAGTTCCACTTTTCCTTTCCTTACTTCACCTATAAGTTGTAGATTCGCTAAGTTTTGGAGTAAAAGTAGAAATTTTCAATAGCTAGCATTGAAAGTTGTAAGATAATAACATAGCAAGGCCTTACATTTATACACATCTGAAGTATACTTAAAAATGTCATTACTGTGAATCGCCCAATTGAGATGTATACTTCTAAATCTAATTATCTTTTAAGTATACAACTCTTTCCTCAAATACATACTTCAGACACATACAATATCTACCCCTTGCGTTATCCAGTCATTTCCAAAAGAAAAATATATTATCAGCGGCCCATTTCCATTTCCATATGGCCGACGCACTCGAAATTTTCTTCTCGCTGGTCTCTGCGAATTTTCTGACGCAATTTCATTTCACACATTTACTTCTTTTCTTCTCTAAAATTTTTGTCCGTAACTCACAAATTTTGGAATTGTTTTCAGGTCCATCTATTTTCTTGAGATCACTCCATGTTCACTTATGAACACCTTTTAATCAATGCCAAGTGCTAAATAAATTTCATTTCATTAACAAAAAAAATAAGAAAATCTCGTGTCTTCAGTCTCACTGCAAAGTAAATTTTTTCGAAAAATCGTGTCATAAACCCGTCTCACTAGATTAAAAAAACCCTTTGAGTTCGCACCAAAAAAGCGACAGAAAATGGATCGCTGCGAGTCTCGGTCGAGCTACTCGAAAACAATAGAACTATAAAAAAATTGACTTCTTGTGACCCAACTGCATTTATTACCTCATTTCAAATTTGCCGACGATGGCCCTCGATAACAATAGAAATCGGCAAAATTTCAAAAGAGTCTCGTTCGAAGCTCGAGGTATACTCGACTCGAGCTCGACTCGCCATATTTATACGCACCTTTAGAATTATTATTTGCACTTTTTGAGGCTTGCTTGACATTTGTTTTACTTAAATTTCATTAATCATAATTATAATGTTTAATATCATTATGTGAGTTATTTATATATTAACAACTACATTTAGAATGCTCAGTTTCACTATATATGTCAGTTATTGAGTTTCTTAATTGGTCGTTAAATAAAAGCATCTGATTATTATTTTGTATGATTTACTTACATTGTAAATTTTACAATGTAATCAAAATAAACTCTTGCAGGACGGATTTGTGGTACTCACGGGCCCAAGTAAAATAATGCTATTATTAAACCCACTAATCACATTCCATGAATCACAACAGAATTTATTTAGAGTTTATTTGCAAGTCCAAAAATGGCTAGACAATGATTTAAACCTATTTCTTTCTCATAGAGGAAACTTCGGAAGTTGGAGAAGAGACAAACAAACTTCTCAAAATTATTTTCGACATCAAAAACGAATATACTATTCAATATGCATTAGGCCTACTGGAGATACATGAAAATAATCGCCCAGTACTCTGCCCTCGCGGTGATGTGATACAGAGTGAATGTGTCCGTGATCTACAGATAATGCAATGTTTGTTTTACTCAAAACAATTTTACAATCCATAATTTTAATAACAACTTTTTTTCTCAAAAAATTAATAGTTTATAATATAATTTCGGCAAACTGAATTTTAACCGTTTTCACCCCCTTTAATTTTTCTGCGGGGTAGGTGCTATCCGTAGGGACTTTTAAAATTTTATACTTAATAAATATTTAATCTGAACTTTAAATACAAAATTAAGCAAAACAAAATGCTTAAGTGGAATTTAAGATTGAATATATTTCATTCTATATAAAAGTATCCCCAAACTAATCTTAAAACCATTGTGTTTATTCACACTGTTTACTTTTTAATATGTCCATAGTTTCATAGAACTTAACTCTACATATGTTTCGCCTTGTGAGGGTTTTTAAATTGTACATAAAATACTCAAGATAAAGATGTTCTTCTACTATTTATATATGCCCAATATTTCCCTCTCTATTTTAAGAAACCTAATTTTTTTTATTACTATAAATCTAGGAAACTATGAATTATGACGACGCTAAATATTTATCTGTTATCTATCTATCTAAAAAAAACCTCTGACCATGACTAACAAAACTTTCTTTCAACCACAATTATGGATATATATATATAATATATATATATATATATATATATATATATATATATATATATATATATATATATATATATATATATATATATATATATATATATATATATTAACGTCATTATAATTTGTTTCTTCCTAGATTTACAGTAATAAAAGAACAGGTTCTTTAAAATAGACATTGAAATATTGGGTATATAAAAATTGAAAAGAAAACATCTTAATCTTTAATGTTAACGTACTCTTGAAAAAGCCCCTAGAAGACGAAACATATATAGAGTTAAGCTCTATTAAACCAATGAAACTTTAAAAAGCAAAAATCATTTTATTTACAAGTACATAGGCATGGTATCGTTCAAAGCCCATCAGTTACAGTCTTTAATATTTGCTTTTAGATTTAAATGATTTTTTTTAGTTTTCAGGAAATATTTTTCTGCGAGTTCTGTGGACGAAAAACTTCAAAACCCGAAGAGTTAAGTTTGCATCACCTTACAATTCATGCCAACGACAACTTCTTCTGTATTATTTGTAAAGAAATTTTTAACGATACGTGTGAACTTATATTCCATTATCACATGAAACATTCTGAGAGCGACCTTAAACAAACTGAATTGGATTTCGTGAATACTACAACAGGTGCTGAAAATAAATTCAGATATTACTGCAGCCAATGCGGTGAAGATTTTGGTCTTATTCATTTGCTTCTTAGTCACAAAGAAGAATTAATCAAATTGGGTCGTCATTTCCTTGAAGATGGATTAAAACGTGTTGATGTTGATTCAGGAAATAAATCAGAAAAAATAGCTTCATTAAAAAAGAAAAATATATGCAACAACTCAAAGCGGAAAAAGAGAGGAAAGTATGATATTAAGAATTTTATAAAAAAAGTAAAAATTGATAATAAAGCTACAAAAAAGAGATTAAAAAATAAATATTCTATAAAAGAAAAACAAACGCAGAGTAGAAGAAAAATATCTAAAGTATTACCACCAGTTAGTGATAAGCCGTTGGACATTGCTACTCAGAGTCAAGATAATCGAGGCAAAACTAGTGAAAATGCTCTTAAAGGAAATTATATCAGCAAGAGTTATAAAGCTTTAAAATTCAGCAAGGAAAGATTTATTAAAACTAACAAAATTCTAGGGAAACAAATCCGTATCCACCTACCTGAAAATAAAACAAATAAAACTAATTGTCCCACTGAAAAAGAAGAAAAAGAAAATATTATAGTAAATAAACTCCAGCGAAATGATCAAGGAACTACAAATCAAAGACAAACAGAAGAAAACAAATTCGAAGAAAATGTTGCAAAATTTGTCGATCAAACCACACAACAGTATCTTAAAAATAAAAATAAACGAAAACAAATTTACAGAAGATTCAGTTCTCAAAATGAAAAGGCAACAAATGGAGGAAAATTACAAAAAGGTACTTTCCCTGCACAGGGAAATAATACAGTTATTAAAGCTCAAAACCAAGTGGGTTCAAAAATTGAAATTGATACTAAACAAGAGGTTGATATAGAACAAGTCACTGTTATCACTAACAGTTTGAACGAGGACGATGGCATATTGGTAATGAATTTTATTGATGAGGTAGAAAATTTGGGAGATGAACCAGCTGAAAAAGTACAAGATGATCCAGAACATGCATATAAAGATCAGAAGACTACAGATGAAAGTGTTAACATCAAACCTTATTCTCTGTTCTTAAAGAAAACTAACTTAGACATTGGAAATAAGACAACCAGTAGAAAGGGCAGACCGATTAAGAAGAGTAGTCACGAAACAAAAATATACACAGGTATAAAACAATCTAGGAGTAATAAACAAGATAATGATATTAGTGATATTAAGAGAATAGAAGCTCTCTTAAAAATAACACAATCAAAAGAGAAAAAAATTCAAGACACTTTAAAATTAGATAATATAAAAAATATTGCAAGTAAAGTAAGTCATAAAAAAATTAGTGATAAAACCAAAAAGACTGATGGCACAAACAAAATTAGTAATAAGGGCTACATTGATAAAACCAAAGATCCTTTAAAAATTTCAGAGAAAAAAAATACAGATCGCGATAGATTTAACATTAAAACTAATACCGCATTTCAAGCAAAAAAGAAAATTCAAGAATTAATTACTGATGACAAAAAGATCGACATCGTTGAAAAACGAAAAGAATTACCACAAAAAGCCAAGAAAAGAATGACATTGGAACAATATAAGCAAAAGCGGCAATTGAGCTCTGACAATAGTGGAACTAGTCAAAGAACTACAGAAATAAATGACTCAAAGTTGCTTCCAGGAACTTCAGAAAATGTTACAAATAACTTTACTTCTTCAAGCGGATCAATCCAACCACTTTCTTGTATTCACGCTGCTGAAAGTGTGAGTGAGGTGTGTTCAGATACCAAACTTCTGCCTGAACAACAAGATTCTGCCAATTCTGTTATCAACATATCTAGGCCCCAGATAAGCAAGCAAGACATGGAAATTATAAACCAAGTAGCTCAGACCTTAAAGATATTCAATATGAGTAAAAAAGTTTCCGATGACGCACAGTTTTCTGACGATCCGGAATCTGAGTAAGTATTACCTCTTTTTCATATACAGGGTGTCTCAAAAGAAAGTTCACATTTAAAAAATCGATTTAAAAAAAAGTCAGGACTTTATTGAAAAAATGTTTATTACATATTAAAATACATTGTTTGGGAATTTATTTTTTAAAAATGATATCGTCCAAATGTAATCCGTTGCGCTCACGGCATTCATTTAATCGAGCACTAAAATTGCCCATGACGGCTCGGCAGGTATTCTCAGTGATGTCTGCCATTTCGTTGCGGATATTTTCTTTTAATTGTACCAGGGAAGTCGGTTTGTTGGCGTAAGCTTTTGATTTGACATAACCCCATAGGAAAAAGTCCATAGGTGATAAATCAGGACTGCATGGAGGCCAACTTATGTCACCTTTCTTTGAGATCAATTTGCCAGGAAAAATTTCACGCACTCGTGGCAGAGACATGTTGGACGTATGTGAAGTTGCTCCGTCTTGCTGGAACCATGTTCTTTGGTTATAGCCAGGAAAATTTTGCAGTTCAGGCACGAAGAAGTCGTCTAACATCTCCACATACCGCTCTGAAGTCACTGTTACTGTGCGTTCCCTTTCATCTTCAAAAACGTACAGGCCGATAATTCCTCGCGCCGACATCGCAGCCCATACAGTCACTTTCGGCGAATGTAGAGGTTTCTGATGTTTGTGTTTTGGATTGTTTGCACTCCAATAGCGGCAATTTTGCTTGTTTACATGACCATTAAGATGAAAATGGGCTTCATCCGAAAAGAAGATGTTGGTAAACGTTGAAAAGCGTTCAGTCATCTGGTTTACGAAGTCAAGCCTCTGACCAGCATCCTGAGGCTTCAATTCTTGCACCAACTGAATTTTATAGGAGTTCAGCTTTAAATCTTTGTGTAGAATGCGGAATAATGATGACCTATGCACATTTAAAGCAACAGCACGCTTACGAATCGAAAGGTTTGGGTCGTCACGAACAGACTGAGTAACACTCTCTACGTTTTCGACCGTTCTCGAAGACCTCGGACGCCCGGATTTTGGTTTATCTAGTGTTGAATCGGTCTCTTCAAACTTCTGGACCCATTTTCCAATAAGCCGAGCGCTTGGCGCATCATTTAAGTGACGAATATGTCGAAAATTGCAGAATTTTCTACGCGCTACAGTCGCCGAATTACCGTTTTTGTAAAACTCACGTACGCACAAAGCACCGTCCGCTCCCGAGAAACGCTCCATAGCGACGAAATTCCCAAGAGCCAGGCTACCGATTGACATACCCCCTGCGCCGCTCGGAATAGTTGCGTTCACGCAATAAGCAAAACAAATGTGTACTTTCTTTTGAGACACCCTGTATTAACTATAATATTTTCGTAAATAAATAAATAATAACTAATTTTTTGTCATTATTTTAGGTCCTCTCAAGAAATGGCAACACTAGTTTTCTGTGAAGCTTGTGGTTGTCCAAATCAAAACAACGATAGCCTGAACGAACACATGAAACTTATGCATCCAGGCTTTCATATTATTTGTTTTGTTTGCAATCGCCATTTTCACACTTTGGACGATGTAATTAATCATCAGAAAAAATACGCAAAACATATGGTAATGGCAGCTGAAAAGCAATTTTTAAAACTAAGAAAGAGTGTGCCTAATATGTTGTATCCATATTATTGCAACCATTGTGGAAAAGGATATACTTTGATTGATTCAGTTGCCACTCACAAAAAAAACAACCATTCCAAACAGGTTAACAAGAATAAAAAATCTTCAAACGCTAAAAAGGCACCTAATAAAAAAAATAATTCTGTATTAAATCAGTTAGTCAGCGAAAATACATATGAGGAAAGTTATAACTCTATCTTAACTCCGACTGATATTCGAAATGAGGAAGAACTTGAACTTTCTATTGATAAACAGGATAATAATGACCTTATTCCAGAAAGCTTAAAACAAACAGACAGTCAAAATCAAAAAGATGGTCACATTCAACGTCAAGAAACTAATGATTATGAACAAATTGATTCTGATACAGACAGGTAGGTTTATTTTTATTATTTTCGGGGAGTCCAGTGGGTTTTCGTAGCCAATGAAGAGACATGGGTCCACCAAAGCTATTTTTTATATGTAAACATGTGCTTACCTATTGCACATATTCCATCATTATATTTACTGATTGTTGCATTAATACTTTAAACACTTTATTAATAGACCAGGGCTTATCTGTAAAATAACGTGAATAACGATAAATTTGATATGCGTACTTTCAAAAAGTTGGGCAACATTGTTTTATTAATGTAAATATAAAATTAACGAAAAAAAAACGTTTCTTTTTTCAAATTTTCTCTCATGTAACTTTGAAGGTATTCATTTTAGAGGAAAGTTGAAGAGGAAAAAAAGTTTCGTAATTAAATTTTCCATAAGATAGAGTTAGTCGGAAATCTCAAAATATATTTCCCTTATTGCAAAATAGCAATAATTAAAAAAAAAGGTAAAAAAAAACAGGTTTTTAATCAATTTTTTTGACCATTTAAATTTCTCTGAGGACCTTCATATTAGAGCAAACAAAACTTTATGCCATGGTAAAATAACACGCTAAAATTCGTTAGGGTCGAATTGATAGTTTTTGCACAATAATTTTTCAATCCGATTTCGTTTACAAAAACTGACCATTTTTCAAGTTTGTCCGAGTCCAAAATATCACGTTAACATATTTAAATTTATTTTCAACATATAGTAGGGGGAACTCAAGTTTTCCAACACTTTTTTCAGAATTAAAATCGGATGATTTGGACGTCCTCAGGAATTGTTTAAAGACATTGTTAATATTTTTACTAATAAACAAAGAGATTATCTCGGCGGATTTTCACTGGATTTTTTTCTGCAATACATGGTTTGAGAGTACTTGAAAAGACGCTTCTTTTCGTGAAAAAAAAATTTAAATCCGTCAATTGGTTTCCGAGATACAAACTGTCAAAGTTGACAGCCTGTTACGGTGAATCTATAAACAATACAGACCTGATTCTTGAACCAAAAACTTTCTCGTGCCGAGTTGTTTTTTGATACAAATATTTAAATGTTTCTGTTATCGGAAACTTTAATAAAAAATGAAAAGAATATCGCTAACGCGCGTGAAAAATGATAAACAGAGGGGTGGGGAGCTCTCATTTTAAAATGAATTCGAAGATTCAAAATACATATCTGAAACAAATTTTCATTTTCTTAGCTTCTAATGACGCGATTTTGGTCATTTTTTTTTAAACCAATGTATCGCGAATAATGGAGCTCAAATATCATAATGCCATGTGCCCATCATGCATTCATTTTGTTATAAACAAATGACGCTATTAATGCATCATACTTACAGCATACTGCACCCTACAATATTGAACTTTCCAACCGAATCTTTGTTTATTAATATAATTAAGCATACTATAACGATATATATTTACTTTAATTATCAAAATTGTTTAAACAATCATTGTTTAAAGAAATTGGAAAAAATTTTGGTTTTAAATTATTTTATTCGTAAAATACAGATAAAAATAAAATAGTTATTCTTTGTAAATTATGTTTAAATGTTTAAAAACTTCAATAAAGCACTCTTAACACTAAATATTATATTACAAACTTTACAGAGTGCAGGAAAAAGTTATTTTTACATATATATACATTATATAAATATAAATATATATATATATATATATATATATATATATATATATATATATATATATATATATATATATATCGTCATAGTATGCTTAATGATATTAATAAACGAAGATTCGCCTGGAAAGTCCAATACTATAGGGTACAGTATGCTGTAAGTTTGATGCATAAATAACGTCATTTTTTATTTTTTATTAAAGTTTCCGATAACATAAACATTTAAAAATTTGTATCAAAAAAGAACTCGGAAGACAAAGTTTTGGGTTCAAGAATCAGGTCTGTATTGTTTATAGATTCACCGTGACAGACTGTCAACTTTGACAGTTTGTATATCGAAAATCAATTGACGGATTTGAAATTTTTTTTCATGAAAAGAAGCGTCTTTCCAAGTACTTTCAAACCATGTATTGCAAAAAAAAATCCAATGAAAATCCGCCGAGATAATCTATTTGTTTATAAGCAAAAATATCGACAATGTCTTTAAATAATTCCTGAGGTCGTCCAGAACATTCGATTTTGATTCTGAAAAAAGTGTTGGAAAGCTTAAGTTCCCTACTATAAGTCGAAAATAAATTTAAATACGTTAACGTGATATTCAATTTTTGAAAACGAAATCGGATTGCAAAATTATTGTGTAAAAACTATCTATTCGATCCTAACGAATTTTAGCGTGTTACTTTATCATGGCATAAAGTTTTCTTTGCTCCAATATGAAGGTCCTCAGAAAAATTTAAATGGTCGAAAAAAATTGATTAAAAAACTGCTTTTTTTAAACCTTTTTTTTTTAATTATTTCTATTTTGCAACAAGGAAAATATATTTTGAGATTTCCGACCAACTCTATCTTATGGAAAATTTAACTACGAAACTTTTTTTCCTCTTTGCCTTTCCTCTAAAATGAATACCTTCAACACGTTCAAAATTACACGAGAGAAAATTTGAAAAAAAAAACGTTTTTTTTTCGTTAATTTTATATTTTTATTAAAAAAAAACAATGTTGCCCAACTTTTTGAATTGAAGCATATTTCTTATTTAAAGTGAAATATTGTAATCGAAAATCTAATGTGTCACTTTTTTTTAATTAAACAAAAACTATCACAGCGTATACTGTGGTTTAGGAAACAGGTCCGTACTTTGAAAATGTCGTAATAATGCTAGAAAAGATTCACGATATAATTACACCACAATGTGCTGAATTTATTATAAAAAGAACATTGAAAACTTTACATTAGAAAATCAGGATCGTATTTAAAAAAAAAAAGAAGTTAATAATGGTTGCTCGAAGATGAAACGTAAAAAAAAGATCTGTATTAATAGATGAAGCACTAAAAATTATATCAACCGTTATAACATTGGTTGTTAAATTACGCTACTTTTTTCCATTTAACCAAATCCATATCTCTTATTGTTTCTGAAATTTCCATACTGACCCTTCTTATTTTGGACACTTTCAGTTTTTAAGATATTTGATAATTTATAGACATATCAGACAAGCTATTAAACTATTTAAATAAAAAAACGAATAATTTAAACAAAATTTTATAAGCCCTTGAAAATGGTATTTAAAATTATTTATTTATTGCAGCTCCCTCAGTGGCATTGTTACAACTTCTAAAGACGATAAATCAGATCCAAACTATCCTCGATTTTGTGAATCCTGCGGACAAAAATACAACAACAAAGTAGACGAGCAAAGAGATCTACATCTGGAAAAATTTAAGTGCGCAATTTGTCGAATTCCTCATGAAACAATTGATCTTTTGGTTGCCCATTATGACACTCAGCATTCCCAACAGGAAGTGGCCAATTTTGAATTTGCACAAATATCAATCAAGGAAAATTATTATTGTAAATTTTGTGGTCTAGGTTTTGATTTTATTGCTAAATTGCTCGATCATAAAAAATGTATACATTATAACCTAATACAAATAGAAAAAGGTAATTTGGAAATTACTGGAACGAATGAAAAAATTTCTGGAAAAAGTAACAGTGAGAATGATTATTCCAAAGATCAAATTGAGGTAACTTTAAATAAGCCTTTAAATCTACCGGCATTGAACAAAGAAAAGGATTCTTTTTGGAATATCCCGAATATAAGTGATAATAAATCCTTAAACAATTCTGGAATATTATCGAACAAAATATTTGATGTAAATGTTCAATCTTTCTCTAAAGTTAATACTTCAGACAGTCAAATTAATTCTAATTCTAAAAACGATAAAGATTTGACAGATCTAATAGAATTATCCGATATTTCTGACACTTCAATTAGTGTTTTCTGTTCAGACACAGAATCACCTAAAAAAAATAATCCAGAAGAGAAAACGGATAATTCGGCAGATATTTTAATTTTGCCAGCTAATTCTAGTCACGAGACAATTTCAAGGGATGAGATCATAGATTTGGAAACTACTGAAGCATCAGAGGATGAGGATATGTCAAATTTCGTCGATGTTGAAGAATTTCTTAAAGAAAAAGGAATGAAAAACTTGCCGGAAAAAGACGAAAATTATTTTGAAAAACCGATTGGCTGTAACACAGTTAATTCTATTAGTAATTTGGCCGACCTTGGGAAAGAGAAGCAGGATGAAATAACTAAACAAAAAGCTGAAGAAGTGTCTTTAATACCGGACGATACTCTTTTAAAACATTTCCACCAAGGTGTAACTGAGTAAGTTGGTTTTTTTGGTCGCCATAGAATATCTAAAGGGTGTTTTTTATAGAGGTATAAAACTTTTAAATGGAATAAAACAAAGATGAATTTTTTAAATTGACATGAAATTTACTTTATTCGAAAGATAACCTTCTGGCATTATAATTTATATATGACTTCTGGCATATGACCGCCACGGCTGGCTCGGGCGTAGTCTAAACTGGAGGTCCAATTTTCGATGACCTTTTCCAACATTTGTGGCCGTATATCGGCAATAACGCTGCGAATGTTGTCCTCCAAGTGATCAATCATTTCAGGCTTATCGGCGTAGACTAGCGACTTCACATATCCCCACAGAAAATAGTCTAGCGGCGTTAAGTCGCACGATCTTGGAGGCCAATTCACGGGTCCGAAACGTGAAACTATGCGGTCGCCAAACGTTTCCTTCAATAAATCAATTGTGGCACGAGCTGTGTGACATGTTGCGCCGTCTTGTTGAAACCACAGCTCCTGCACATCATGGTTGTTCAATTGATGAACGAAAAAGTCAGTAATTATGGCTCTATAGCGGTCACCATTGACTGTAATGTTCTGACCAGCATCGTTTTTAAAGAAGTACGGACCAATGATTCCACCAGCCCATAAAGCACACCAAACAGTCAGTTTTTCTGGATGTAACGGTGTCTCAACATACACTTGAGGATTATCATCACTCCAAATACGGCAGTTTTGTTTATTGACGTATCCATTTAAACAAAAGTGAGCTTCATCGCTAAACAAAATTCGCTTATGAAAATGGGGATCAACGGCAATCTTGTTTTGGGCCCATTCACCGAATCTTCGCCTTGCTAGGTGATCGTGTGGCTTTAATTCTTGCACGAGTTGGATTTTGTAAGCACGCAAACCAAGATCTTTCCGCAAAATCTTCCATAAAGTGAATGGACACATCCAATTTCTGTGCACGATGGCGGATAGACTTATTCGGGTCTTCCTCTACGCTACGCTCTACAGCAGGAATGACTTCTTCTGTAAGCACTGTACGACGTCTCTGTGGATGCGTATTATCATTTAGAGTAAACGTGGTTCGAAAACGTTCCATAGTTAATCGAATTAATTGCTCTGATGGACGATTATGTTGACCGTAAAATGGACGTAGTGCGCGATACGTATTTCGAACAGAACCATGATTTTGAAAATAAATTTGCACAATTTGGAAGCGTTGTTCAGGCGTCAGTCTATTCATGTTGAAGTGCCAAACCAAACTAAACATAAATCACTTGACAGCTGACAAAATGGCCGCCAGTTAAAAAAGTGTTGCCCAATTAAAGTTCTATACCTCTATAAAAAAAAACACCCTTTACAATATATCTTATGTATGCTAGCTCTTGTATATATTTTTGCTTGAACTTATTAACCCTCTAATCAAATCTGTTTTTTTTTCTAGAGCATCCTCAACTTCCCAGGTTTCTTCAAAAAAAACTGATGGTCTGAAAGACACAGCATTTATTTTCTGTGAAGTTTGTGGCAAAAAATGTGAAAATCAAGATGCTCTTAATCTTCATTCCACCAATACCCACAATGCAAAACATTTTAGATGTTCAGTTTGTTACCAAATGTTCGAAAACATTTCCAACTTGATTAAGCATCAAGGTTTAGAGCATAATAAGGCTACCCTTGCGTATGCCGAAAGTTATTCATTGAAGTTATTATTATCAAAAGAGGTGCCTGGATATTTTAGATACCACTGTAGTCTTTGTGGAGACGGTTTTAATGATATCAGTAAAATTAAGACCCATAAGGATTCCAGCAACCAAATATGCCAAACTATAAATAATGATATTTTAGAGTCATGCAATAAAGAAAATGAAGATAAAGAAATTACCAGTGAAATAGATGTCTCAGATAAAAATAATTCTAAAATTCTCAAGCCTAATCAAATACACAGCGATTCTTCTTCGGAAAATGTAATTACGCCTACTAATACACAAGACGACGAGAATATTAACAGACTGAATGCACCGATAGTACATAATTAGTTAATTAAGACTTCTACTACTTTATCATCTACAAGTAAGATATAACAAAGGACGCGCCCAACTGTAGCAACTGTAAAAAAAAAAAAAATATTGGCATTTGTTTAACGAAAATTGACTACTATGCAGTGTTCCTCAGGATGGCATAACTTAAAGGAATAAATAAAGAATTACCATGCCATAGATCCAGTTTTTTCCAGATTGAAAACGCTAATATGGAACACCTATTCAGTTAGTCGACTCTTCTAAGAATATCAAATTTGTAAAGGTCCAAAAAATTAATTTTCGTTCACAAAAGTTCAAATTCTCCTATTTAGTATTTGAAGCAAATTTAATTACAAGTAACCATTCTTGTTCTTCTGGTTCTACATCGTATGTAAGCATGGAAAATTTTAAATCATTTACGGCATCATTTCATTCGCCATCTAGGAGTCAAATGGGAATTAAAGTGTCAGATTTAAGAAGAAAATATATTATAAATGAGGTAGAACCAAAGGAGTGTGATGAAAAGGAAAAGAAGAAAATATAAAAGCCCCAAAGTCAAAATTCGATAGTAAAGAATGTATATTAAAAAGACGCAAAAGAATTCATTGTGAAAAAGTAAGCCAATATTTTGTGACCTCAAAAATTTGAAATTAGCTCTCAAAGTATTATAGAATTGCAATGGGAAAAATACTAATAAAAGGAAACAAAGGGACTATCTTTTCAACAAACAGATAGTTAATGGTGTTGATAACTCTGAAAGTATTTATACACTTAAGGAACATAAAAATTCTGTTGAAATATTAACAGGTAGGTAAAAATTCTTGTATTCATTAGAACAACTCTCTGAAATATTAATAAGTAAGGGCGTTTTGGATACTTTAAATCATGGGGCTGCATCGTCTTACGTCATTTTCGATTTCTAAACAAGCAAAAACTAAATTTATTACAGTTTTTCCCTACAGGGTCGTGATAAAGAAACAGACTGGCCTTTTATATGGGACATCGCTTATTTAATGAAAACTCTCCAGGAATCGTCAATTAATTTTTTTTTTGAAACGTTTTTCTTTTAGAAAAGAGAATATTATATAGGGAGATCGAAAAAGTGCTGTGTATCAACTTAAATTTATTTAATGACGACATGCCTTAGAAGATGTAAAAAAGGGCATTAGAGTGAATGGTGTATGGATCAACAACAAATAAAGGGTGTTTTTTTTATAGAGTTATAGAACTTTTAAATGGAATAAAACAAATATGAATTTTTTAAATTGATATGAAATTTACTTTATTCGAAAGATAACCTTCTGGCATTATAATTTAAATATGACTTCTGGCATATGACCGCCACGGCTGGCTCGGACGTAGTCTAATCTGGAGGTCCAATTTTCGATGACTTTTTCCAACATTTGTGGCCGTATATCGGCAATAACGCGGCGAATGTTGTCCTCCAAGTGATCAATCGTTTCGGGCTTATCGGCGTAGACTAGCGACTTCACATATCCCCACAGAAAATAGTCTAGCGGCGTTAAGTCGCACGATCTTGGAGGCCAGTTCACGGGTCCGAAACGTGAAACTATGCGGTTACCAAACGTTTCCTTCACTAAATCAATTGTGGCACGCGCTGTGTGACATGTTGCGCCGTCTTGTTGAAACCACAGCTCCTGGACATCATGGTTGTTCAATTGATGAACGAAAAAGTCAGTAATCATGGCTCTATAGCGGTCACCATTGACTGTAACGTTCTGACCAGCATCGTTTTTAAAGAAGTACGGACCAATGATTCCACCAGCCCATAAAGCACACCAAACAGTCAGTTTTTCTGGATGTAACGGTGTCTCAACATACACTTGAGGGTTATCATCACTCCAAATACGGCAGTTTTGTTTATTGACGTATCCATTCAAACAATAGTGAGCTTCATCGCTAAACAAAATTCGCTTATGAAAATCGGGATCAACGGCAATCTTGTTTTGAGCCCATTCACCGAATCTACGCCTTGTTAGGTGATCGTGTGGCTTCAATTCTTTCACGAGTTGGATTTTGTAAGCACGCAAACCAAGACATTTCCGCAAAATCTTCCATAAAGTGAATGGACACATATCCAATTCCTGTGCACGATGGCGGATAGACTGATTCGGGTCTTCCTCTACGTTACGCTCTACAGCAGCAATGACTTCTTCTGTACGCACTGTACGACGTCTCTGTGGATGCCTATTATCATTTAGAGTAAACGTGACGCGAAAACGTCCCATAGTTAATCGAATTAATTGTTCTGATGGACGATTATGTTGACCGTAAAATGGACGTAGTGCGCGATACGTATTTCGAACAGAACCATGATTTTCAAAATAAATTTGCACAATTTATAAGCGTTGTTCAGGTGTCAGTCTATTCATGTTGAAATGCCAAACCAAACTAAACATAAATCACTTGACAGCTGACAAAATGGCCGCCAGTTAAAAAAGTGTTGCCAACTTAAAGTTTTATACCTCTATAAAAAACACCCTTTACTAGGAAAACAAAGTTTATGATCATTTCCAGAAACTTGGATGCATTTACAAACTCCGGAATAACATTTGATGCAGCGCCCATTGAAAGAGTGGACAAGTTCAAATACCTGGGAACATGGCTTTGTGAGGATTGGACATCGGACAGAGGAATAAAAAGCCGTGATGAGCAAGCCCGACAGGCTTTCCTGAAGCTTAAAAATGTGCTTACCTGCTCAGAATTCGATATTGACTTGAGGGTGAGGTTTATGAAATGCTACGTGTGGTCAGTGCTTCTTATGGCGTGGAGGGTTGGACCCTAAAAACGAGTAATATCAATAAACTGGAAGCCTTCGAGATGTGGCTGAATCGCAGAATTCTTAAAATCTCATAGACGGAGAAGAAGACAAATGAGGAAGTTCTGGGGCATGTAGGAAGAGAGCGTGAACTATTCGAAGTAGTCAAGAAAAGAAAAACAGCCTATCTGGGACATATTATGCGAAAAGAAAAATATGGGTTCTTACAGTTGATAATTGAGGGCAAAATTGGGGGCAGAAGGGGAATGGGGAGGAAGAAAATGTCTTGGCTTCAGAACATAAGACAATGGACAGGGTTACGTAATGTACAAACACTAATCCACACCGCCCGAGATAGAGAAGCAATGGAGTATGTGATCGTAAACATCCATTAATGAATATGCATCCGAAGAAGAAGAAGAATGACGCCATATCCGGAAAGATCTGAGATAATACAATATAAAAATGATTCATGTCACACGTTTCAAAATTCAAGACAGTGAAAGAGGTTTTGTGAGAAATAAACCATGCATTATTAAAGCTGTTGAAAATACAATATACAAATCAAATTAAAACATATTATTAACGTCAATTCAGAAAATAGAAAATCCCCGGAGAAGATACAATTACTAGTGAAATGCTGAAAATGGATAGATAGGCTTTAATTGACCCATTAGTAAAAGCCTGCTCACGTAAACTTTAAGGAAAAACATGGACAAACAAGGAAAATAAATGAAAAAAGGAAAAACGGACGGATATATTGCATGAGAAGTATGTAAGAGAGAAACGAGGATAGCAAGGTTGTAGGTGAACGTGCACGGTACAAGCGTGGCCGGGAGTTTCAAGATATACAGATAGATGGAAAAATACAATAAGTTTGAAGTTAACTATATAAATAGTCTACAAAATTGCAATATTACTTCCCTGTCATGGACTTATATGCATGAGACATGCTAAATAAATATCTTATCGGAAGTATAATCCCAAATTCCTTTTTACACTTTAAGAAAGGATATAAAAGATACCTAGAAACTATAGACCCATTAGTCTACTATGTCATATGTACAAATTATTGACAAAAATTCTAACAAATCGGCTGTCAAATAAACTAGACCTCTATCAACTAGTAGAGCAGGCAGAATCCCGCTAGCTTTTGTTGTAATGCCTTTTACTCAATCGAAAAATTTTGGAAAGTCTAGAGAATGCGCTAATTTACTCTAGATATATAAACCTGCAAGTTTATTTACAACTACGCAATTCTACAAGTAAAAATTGACCTAAATACAAGTGGAGACTATTTTCCCAAATCTGTTTACTTTAGAATTAGAGGACGTATGTCAAGCGTTAGATTTCAGTCATTGGGAGGTAGATTGTCAGATTTACAACATACATCATTACGTATCGGCTTTAAAATAAACATAAATAAAATAAAAGTTATAAGCACTTTAGAAACGATCATCAAGTATATCTAGGACATAAGATCATGCTCGGAAAAGAAAGCCAAACTATTGAAATTAAACATAGAATCAACCCGAGTTGACAATTATTTAGAAACATAGATATCAACGAAGCAGCCACTGAAGCACTCAGAACACGAAAAACAAACCAAGGAAAAGAAGAACCCAACAAGACCTCCTGGTTCTGTAAGGAAGTTAAGGAGCAATGTAAAGAGAAAAAGAGAGCCTACTTAAAATACAGGACACCGCAGTCTCCGAAAGATTATCAAGAATACAGAAGAATTAGAAATGGCATCAATACGTTAGTGAGACAAGTTAAAAACAAACACTGGGAAATCTTTTCAAAAAGGATGGAAAGCGACTTCTATGGACTCCAGAAACAGATATGGCGGCTGATCAGAGACCAAAGAAGGGAAACACATGAGTTAATTGGCAGTAGCCGCATACCGAAGGGAATTTGGGTGAACTACTTGAAGGAATTATACAAGAAACAACAGACACAAATCAAACCTAACACACCCGAAATTATAATTAACGATATACTTGTAAAGAAGGAAGACGTAGAACTAGCCTTAAAAAAAACTAAAAAACAGGAAATGTGCGGGATCTGACGGAATTACCAATGAATTACTGAAATACGGAGGAGAGAGCCTGACAGAACAACTGAAAATTCTCATCAATAAAATCATATACCATCACAGAATCCCCGATGAATGGAGGACTAGCACAACAATACTCCTATTCAAAAAAGGCGATAAAAAAGAGCCGGCTAATTAGAGAGGAATCAATCTTCTCTCCACCTCGTTAAAACTAACCACAAAAATTCTTACAAGCAAAATTAATGAACACACTTCCTTAGCAGACGAACAACAGCGATTCCGATCGGGAAGGTCATGCACGGATGCCATATTTGCTATAAAACAAATAACTGAAAAGTCAATTGAATATAATGGTCCAGTCTTTATGTGTTTCATCGATCTAGAGAAGGCGTTCGATCGTATACAGCTGGAGGATGTAACACAGCTACTTTACGACAGACAAATACCTCAAAACATTATCAAAACGATTGAAAATATATATCAGGCAAATACGATTGAAGCTAGGATAAACGGTGAATTGACCGAAAAAATAGAAGTAAATAATGGCCTCCGACAAGGTGACTCTCTTAGCCCCCTACTATTTAACATCATCATGGACGAGTTGATAAAGCAGGCGCGTAGATTGAAAGGGTATAAAATGGGAGACAGAAAAATCAAAATACTGTGCTACGCCGACGATTCAGTGTTAATAGCTGAAAGCGAAGACGATTTGCAAAGACTACTGCACCAATTTAACATAACAACCAAAAAGTTTAACATGAATATATCAGCGTCATAAACTAAAGCCATGACTACATCTAGAACACCACTCAGATGTAAACTAGAAATAGTCAACAAAATTATAGAGCAGGAAATGAAGCTCACATATCTCGGAATAGAAATATCCGGATACAGGGATGTTGAAACGGAGGTGAGGGGACAAGCCATGAAAGCAGCAAGAACAGCCGCATGTCTTAACAGTACCATATGGAGCAATAAACATATAGGAATCGAAGTTAGATCCAGAATTTATAAAACAGCAATAATACCCATACTAACATACACTGCAAAAACCAGAACAGAAACCTCGAAAACAAAACAAATACTGGAAATAACAGAGATGAGAGTGGTGCGCAGGATAGCTGGCAGGACACTTATGGATCGGAATAGGAGCGAGGATATAAGAAGAGTGTGTAAAGTCGATAACATCAATGACTGGGTATTACAAAGAAAAAGGGAATGGAACGAACACATCAACCGCATGACCGACGACAGAATAGTAAAGATCACGATTGACAAATCACCAATAGGACGTAGGAGTACCGGAAGACCCCGTAAACGATGGAGTGATAACCTCGCAATAGACTGAAACCAGGCAAAGACACGAATAATAACAAGCAAATTACTTATATATAAGAAGGAAGAAGAAGAAGATATCCGTAACGCAAAAAGGTGCCAACAGATTAAGAGCCGCACAAAGAACAATAGAACGGGCGATGCTAGGGGATAGACAACGAGAATCTTCGATATAATTTCAAAGATAGCTCAAAGATGGATAGGTCACGTGACTAGAGAAGATCCCAACAAATGAACCTTTAAAATGCTGTAATAGAGGCCAAAATTTACAAAAGAGGTGTGGCAAACCGCAAAAAATGTGGCTCTATGATATTAAATCGATAGCAATAAAAAGTGGCATCAAGTTAGAGACTTTTAGAGAATTTTAGAAGAGCATTATATTCAGTAGTGGAAAGATGAAGGCTGAAAAGAAAAAAAGAAGAATATACGCATTGTATATCATTACATTTAGATTCAACAGTAAATTCTAAATATTTCTCATAAAATATTTGCACTTTTGGATTTTAAAATAAAATAGGCGCAAAAAAACTATTTTATAAAATGTTGACAATGTGTCCCATCAACTGTCTTGAAGTAGATCAATGGCTCTAAAAATCCCTTTTTTACATTTTGTGCAACTTCTGGAAAAATTTCTTGCATTACTTGGAATGAACTTCAACAGGTTAAAACCGGACGATCTGGGTGGCCACTATATTGCTCCTCGTGTACATATCCATCGCTCCAGAAAATAATTAAAAAATATTTAATTACTCCCTTACATGAGCAGCATAATGCAGAAGAGCACCATCCTGTTGAAACCATAAAAAGAAACTTGATAAATCAGGATTATTATCATCTAAAAATAGAGCTGGAACCAGATGACTTTGAAGAAGATATAGATATTTGTCCCCAATGAGTGAGAGCAAATTGGTCCGATTATCCTATTTTGAATAATGCCTATTCAGACATTAAGCTTTTCATAATATTGGGTGTAGTCTAATCAGTAAATAATTTTAAAACCCAAACGTCTAAATATTTCAAAAATAGTTAAAGATAGGTATAGGGAATATGTCATGAAAAATGTCTAAAATTTATTGTAAGATGTCAAGGTGTAAAAAAATTAAATGAGCGCTGTTTCATATAAAAGGCTGATCCGTCTCCTTATGGCAACCCTGTATATATCTAATAAAATAAAGAAATTGCCTTTTGGTGCAAACCTTTTTACAGACACTGTATAAAATAAATATGGTTTGACTTCTATGGCTTAATTTTATTATCAAAATTTTGCCAAAAATATCAATACGTAACGAATATGTACAGATTTTTTTATATTTAGCACCATACCTAGAGGCTTTATTATAAGAGCTGGAAAAAAACTTTAAATACGAATGTTGTAGGATTTCTTCCATATTTTATTTTAGATTTATATAGAAAAACAGTGACGCATCGTAAAGTTGAGAGAGAAATTTTAATTTTTAAATGGAACACCCTATATATTCTCTGCTAGAATGAGAATGAAACACCCTATATATTCTCTGCTAGCGGAAAAATTCCATGTTAAAAATTAAAATTTATTTGGTTCTCAACTTTACGATGCGTCAATATTTTTGTAAACAAATCTAAAAGATAATATGGAAGAAATGCTACAACTTTCGTATTTATTTATTTTTTTCATGTCTGGTCTAGGTATGATGCTAAATTAAAAAGAAAACCTATGCATCACATTAAGCATAATATTTTTTTCAATTAATCTGTTACTAGAGTCATGCATACAAATGTCACATTTGTATAATAATGATTTACTTACTATTGTTGTTACATAATACACATGTTGTTTTTAAAATTATTTATTTATTAACCCTAGACTGAATAATCGCTGAAGGATCAGAACTTGGAGCCGATCTTGGAACTATTCAAGTTTTTGTGCCACAATTTATGCAAATTATTCACAGTTATAAGTTAAGAAGAAATTTCTGAGTTGCGGATGAAGGGGTTAATTTTGTACAACTTTATTATTCCTTGACTTTTACACACTCTTAACGGTTCTTTAATGTATACTTGGTGCTTCACATCACTTAATTTTTTGGAAATCAGCTTATATATAACATTTATGTTAGTTATTAAAACGTGTTGTTATAGTTGTTATTATTTTAGCTCTATTGTGTCGGATTATTTTTTTATGTTTGTAGTGTATTGTAGAGAATTTATAATATTTTATTATAAAGCCATAAACATTATGAGTTAAAAGTTATTTCAAAATACATTTCTTCATAATCTATAACACTGGATACAAATTTTGTATGCACAGGTATGTAAAATTTTTAAATTATTTTCAGCTATACAGGGTTATTTATAATAATAGCGTTATATTTGTTTACATGAATTTAAATTCTTCTCTAAATTTTCTACATATTTAATGAAAGAAAATCTGGATCCAAATTAAATTCAGTTTTAAAGATATTAACATCTAAAAATGCCTTATTTAATCCTCTGACCATGCGCAGTAACCTAACGCTAAAAATTAAAGAAAAATAGCTTCCACTACTCTATCCTAATTTATCAAATTTACATATTTTAAAAACTATGAAAGTCAGATTCATAGGATTTTATATAATAAGTTAAAGAACGCACAGGAAGCTCCACTGAAAATATAGTTTTATAGCGTCACGCACTTTAGACAACTCGGTATAATTGAAAATAATTTTAAAATACAAAATTCCTCTCTATTATAAATTCGGGTTAGTAAATAATACATATTCTGTGCATTATGCAATTAAATTTGAAACGACACTGCTTTTTGGAGAAAAGTCCATGAATATGTTATAATGTATTTAATACTTTTGACTCTTAAGTTTTGAAAAAAAAACAAGTATTTATATGTGTAATTTTTTAAATGTTTCACCAGTATGTAAGTTATTTTGTTTGCTATATAGTTTTAAAATTTAGTGTGATGTTAGTTTTATCCTTAAGAAGGATACTTAAGGGTGGCAGCGAAGTAAACAAAACAACTTAAACCGGTCAAAATTGTGCCAGTGATTGGTTCTAGTTATAACCTCAAACTGAAAAGTTAATTTGTATCTTAGAATATAACTAAGCTACATCTAAACCCTTATTCTATTTAATATTTATAAATGTCTCGTTGATGGTAGCAGCGTATTTTTTTCACTTTACACACATTGATATAACCATCTTAAAGCTGAAATTATACAGGGTGGGCCATTAAGTTAGGTGGATTTAAAAAAAAACTACAAGTAGTACGGCAACGAATTTATATTTATATTAAAGTAGACAAATGGGAAATTTACTTTTTGAAAACAACATCACTGAGATGCGAACCATCTAGACGTCCACACTCTTCGCGTCTGGACCTAAAAATTAAAAAAAACTCTCTGACGCATTGCCCGTGGGATAGAGAACACTTCCTCGCAAATGTTGCTTTTGAGCTAGACAATAATGATTGGTTTATTAGCGTAAACGCGACTCTTGAGGTGTCCCCAGAGAAAAAAATCGAGCGGAGTGAGGTCTGGGATCTTGGGAGGCCACGGAATATCCGGTTAGCGCGATATTGGTTTTCCTTCAAATACTTCGTTTAAGACTGCCAATGACTCGTTAGACGTATGACATGTCGCGCCGTTACGGAAAATCTCTAATTCATATTCATACAATAATCGAAAATATGCCCGGAAAATCCTTATTATTTCTTGCAATACCTACGCTGACTTGTCAAAATCGAGAATTAAATGTCGCTATCGTGAAAATTACTAAAAGTTTGGGTGTTTCGTCCCGGTACCAACTATAGAACTCGTCAGTGAGAGTCTAGTTGGTACCTTCCGAAACACCCGTTGTCGTACTTACTGTACGTAGGAACTTGTATTTCAAGTTATTTTGCATCGGGAGTCGGCGGTAGGATGTATGTTACAACATGACATACCCACTTAGGTGAAAATGCGCTTCATCCGAAAAAAGAATATTGTTAAAATTTGGAAAGTACTCCAACATTCTTTCGGCAAAAACATGATGTAAATTGTGATCATATGGTTTCAGTTCTTGCATTAATTGCAATTTATAAGGATGCAATTTCAGATCTTTTACCAAAATTCGCCGCAAAGATGATCTCGATATAGTGAGTTCTGCCGATCTCTTTTGAGATAATAATCCGGGATTGTGCTGTACGAAAGCCACAAGTTCGCTTACAGTTTCCTCCTTGGCTGACCCGCACGTTTCTGTTCGAACCTGCAGCCTCGAATTTTCTAAACCAGGATCTAATCACACTTTCACTGGGACATTGTTTTAGATCATGTAACTTAAACTTAGAGCGAAATAGACGCCGCATAATAGTGCACGAATCGCCATTTTTGTAAAAATTGTAAATTTCCGGAAATCGATTTACAAATCGTCGCTGCCTGGACCCCCCTCCCGCGTGCCGTTCGGAAGCAGTGCGCCGTTTAAAATCGTACGCCTTTCTGGCGCACCCTATATCAAGATATTGGAAAAAAACTAAAGCAATAATTCCGTCGAGTCGTGTGGCTGTTACTGTTATCATGACATTATAATTTATATTTTTAGTGCAATAAGATATGTCTTTCTGTAAATTTATGTTTATAAGTTTATATATCTAGTATAAGTAAAAAATGACAATTTCCATGGTTGTCTTTACCATGAAAAAATGACTGATTTTAAGAACAATAATTGTGATACTACATGTAAGTTTCAAAATATGAATTAAATTTTTTTTTAATTTGTGATGAAAATTGAATACGCTTTTCAATTATTTGGACTTTGATTATACATTGGTACAAAAAATATTATGATCATAATCTATTTATTTTACTTTATGCATTTAGTGGTGTTGTGAAACGAGACAAAGGGCGACGAAAACGAAAAAGAGATAGAACTAACAAATAAATATATAATAATCTGATACCTCACTAATTAGTTTCGAATCGGAAGAAAGTTTTACGGTTGAAACAAAAATGCAAAATTTTAAAGAGACAAGACAGCGCTTCACGCAATCTACCGAACGTGAACCCATACATCACAATTATAGTTTCGGTCAGCTTTTGGCAAAAACCGAAATTTCAAACGAAACTCGTATTTTGGGCCAAAACCGGCCGAAACCAGCATCTAGATTGAACTTTTGGGTCGGACACATACAGCCATATTTTCTTAAATTTTTGGTCAAATCTTACCGATTGATATAAAGCTGAAGTTTTATTAAGACACATACAGGCATATTTTCTTCAATTTTTGGTCAAAACTTACCGATTGTTATAAAGCTGAAGTTTTGTTAAACTCAAATACAAAAGTTTCTAATATTTTTAATTATTTGTTTCTTAAATATGCATATCTATTAAATACTTTTACTTATTTTAAGATTTTTCTTGTAATATTCTCTTGAAATATCCGTAGTATATAGATCTGATGACAGTAGACACATCTATATTTAGAATTCTATTAAATATTCTAGAATAATGTTCTCTATACATTTTTATGTCTATTATTCTAGACTTTTAAGCTTCTTCTAGGAGTAACTTCAAAGGCACTATGTATACAATTTTCTATTATTTTATAACAATGAAATAAAATTTTGTATACAGTTGTCGGTAGGAGTATCATGGATAATGTTTAATAAATATGACAGCTGTCTTGTGACATAAAATTTTAAACTTATTTGGATTAATTGAAAATGTATTTGTAAGGATTATGTAAAAGTTATAAATTATATTTGGATTTATGCTTGTTATTTCTGCTGAATTTTTCTTAAGAGTGAAAAAATTTTCTGGCTGTATTTCCGTCGTTGGTACTCTTAAATCCTGGCTTAGGTTTGTCTACTATAAGACCCATTTTTTTTTCCAATTCTTCTTGGATATATATTTTTTTCTAATATCTACTCTATTTTTATTTTCTGCGTAAAGTGGAGATAATCCAAACTTTAAAAAATCTTTGATGTCAATTCTTTTGGATAAACTAAGAGATGCATTATTAGAGCCTCTTAACGTTTAATAACACAGATAACATCGTGGATTAGATATTATGTCAGTTATAACATTGATGGGTTTTCTGTCAATCATAAACGAGATTAAATTATGTCTCAAATTTATTTTGGTACAACTGCATGCTATTTTCGTTGGTTTTAATATTTCTCTTTGAATATTACCGTAGGTGATAATTGTTTTACGACTTCTAATTGCATCGGAGCAATAGTCACCAAATAAATACTTGGATATGAAACTTTGTCATCCTGGAATAGCTGTTTATATTCATCTGGTCCCGATGTGCCATTACAGTCCCATTTTGTAACCAAAGAGATTTCAAGTTTTTTTTTTGGGTCACATCTTTTCTTGCAAACGTTACATTTTCATAAGGGGGATAAATCTGACAATTATGATCACTTTTCCTTATTAAATCATATTGGAATTTGATAAGTTTTGCCCCAAAAATAAATACAAAAGCTTCGCCTAGTGTGTAAGGTGTGTAGGATTGTTTAGAAATGGTACATTGTTTTGTGATCATAGCTTTACATTATTCAGCAGATTTCGGTTAACCATCTATTCTCAAATTCATTCATTCAGCAAACCAAGTTTTCAGTTTTTCTTCGTTTTGATCAATCACTGCTCTTAGAAAAAGAATTAGAAGGTCTTCCACCTACTTGTTTTGGAACATTTTTTTAACAAGAAAACACAGACCCCTATTAGGCCAAGTAGATTCTTTTTTATTAAAACAAACATTATTTCCTTTTGCAAAAGACAACTTCTGTTTATATTGGAATATAAACGTCAATAGTAATTGTTTTGTGCCATCTGTTAAATTATCTTCAACACGTAAAACATTTTTTTTTAAATTTAGTAACAAGATTTTTGAAGTTTTCATTCCTATCTCTTGAATTATAGTCTCTCAACTAATTGTCGAGCAAATTCTCAGAACTTGAAGTAAAGAAGTATAGCTTACAAAAATTTATTTTTCATGTTTTCTAATCAAAATTATCAATTTGTGACAAATAGTTTTAATAGCTTTAGTCCTCAATATAAAACAATACAATTATTTTAACTACCATTTCGAAAATAAATGCTCTGGTGTATCATTAAAAAAGTATTTTTATGTTGAATACCCCATCAAAAATATTGAAGTTAGGCGTCTTGAGACCAGATCAAACAAAATTTAAGTGAAGATCTTATATTTCGTTTCGAGACGATTCGAAGGGAGATAAGAAAGTTCTATTACTCGTCGCAATTTCACTCTGTCTCCTCTCCAAAGTATTAATCTGGACTTTGAGATGAGACAAAAGCTTACATTCCATTTACTCGTCTCGTGACCACCCTAAATGTTTACAAATTATTTATTTATCATTTAGAAATATGAATATTTTGTTAAACTTAACATTAACTTCACTACTTTTAAGAAAACCTGTCATTTTTTTGTTAGCTAAAATTATTAGTTAAGAAAATAAAATTGACAGCAGTCAGCTTAAAAAATACATTATTAATATGATATTTTATCACATTGAGTTGCTTTCGTAAATAAAAAATTTTTTTGACTGAATTAGACTTTTTGTTCTTTATTGTTTTAATGTTATTTTAGTTCGCTAATATTAAAATTGTTTTAGGGCCAAAACAGAAAATGACAAATGATGTAATGGAGTAACACTGGTGCAGATGCAATGTCAAATCATCATAGTTTTTCAATAAAATATGCTAGGGCGAATTATGTTAAAAAAGCACCCGATCCTCATAAGAATCAGATTTCTAAAAATACAGTTTCATTGATGGAAAAAATAACCTGTAGTCTATTAAGCTTAAATGAACAACAAAGACTATAGGAAAATATCCAGTATAAAAATAAATGTAACTCTAGAAATAAGAAGATAAAGATGATTTAAACCATTTTACTAAACGAAGAAAACAACGGTGAGTATTCGAAACATTCTTGTAGGTTTGAAACTAGTGAGACCCCAAAAATTGTATTGAATAGTGTGATTTCAAATATCACCTAAAGAAATTATAACGGGGATAATTCTTGCGAGAAACTATTTGATCCAAAAATCAAATTCAAAACAGAAAATATCTCTGAAAAAAACATAAATTAGTAAGTAAGTCTCCTAATTATTCTTACTAATAAAAATTATAAATATATTGCACGTTAGATTTATTTTGCGTCTATTAGTTTGCTTCCTCTTTCTAGGTGAAGCTTTTGGAAAGGTCTGAATGCTTCTGGTGGGAACACAACGGAGGTTTAGCGAGTGGACTACAGGTTTTGGACGTAGAGGCTATAGGTTCTATTCTACCTTGAGATTCTGTATCAATTGCGGTCTCATTGGCAATGTAGGTCAGAATAGACAGATTGGTAGGAGAAAACACACAAGAAAAATCTAAGAAACTGACGATTTGAAAATGATGCGCGAAAATAATATTAAAATAAAATATGAAATGGATTGAAAAGATAATCTGAGTGTATCTTAAGTCTTTAACAAGAAATTAAATATTAGTTTGTAAAAATGTATTTTTAAATTTACAAACGTTATTACTTACACTAAATACCGTATACTAGACAGCATGTCTTGTATATTCTTAAAAATTTTAAAAAAATTGTTTTCTTTCGCACATACCTACTCGAGTGAAGTAAAACAGCAATAGAACTAATTAAAACCATTTTTCCAGAACATTATTAGATACCACTAGCCATAATAAAATAAAGGAGGAATGTAACTTATTGTTAGGAGCTGATAAAAATAATGATACTTTTACGAAAGTTTCACTTTTCAGAACATTCCAAAAACACTAGTCTAAATTTATAAGTATTCTTTCAGACAGTTACTGTATTGATAGACATTATCCATCGTTATAGATATGAGTGAGCATTCACTTTGAGTAGATATCAATCAACATTTTACCAACAATCTGTATGAATGTTTCTATTATAGAAAATTTCAAACATCATAACATATTCACTATTATTAACAATCGAAAGGTTAATGATAAAGCAGATAATACTGTGTGAAGTGAAGGTATAATTATAGATAAAAACAAAAAATACTATTGGGGAATTGATAAGGATATTGGGGAATTAAAAATTGTGTTTGATTTAAGAGAAAACTTATAAATAAATCCAATCTTAGACATTTTATTCAGTTTAAAAAAACAACTTACTCAAAACTATGTTTAAAAAAAAGAGGATGACTAAATATAAAGGTTTCAAAAACCTCTTAATGTATCTTTTTCATAGAATACATTAAAGTGGAAAATTTTATCTTTCTCAATAAAAGAAAACATTCTAGTATACATAACTTGATGTCATATTACTAAGAAAAACATGCAGCCAATGAATTTTTAATAACTCAGATGAAGGAACAAAAAATTAACTCTTGAGTATGTTTTACCCACATATTTACTAACAGTTCTTCACCTATTGTAAAACCAAATCGACAAATTTTTGTGTTTTCTGCAGTGATAAAATTCACTTTAGAACTACACCTTAAATATGAAGAAAATGTGAACTATGCTTCTAAACTGATATAATGTATTCAAAATGTGTGCTTTATTCACTATCTTGACTTCAGAACTAACCTGAATATTTGACATGGGTATTTTTTTCGTGTTATCGGGTCCTAGGAGACATTGTAGGCTACTGCATTCTACATAAACCTCCGAACTGTTCGAGCACTCACGGGTAACACTTCCTTTTGGGATAGTTATGTGTAAGTCTCTTTATGTTATGCCAGTGGTTAAGAAAATTATATAAATCACCTAACAAAATGCTTTATTCCCCGTTATTTAAGTATTTGTAAATATAGCCTATGGACAGAAATATTGTTAACTTGTGTACAGTACTTCTCTATGATTACAAGATGTGTACTGGCCTATTTCTAACATTTGCCGTCAGACTCCTATTTTGTATCATTTTTTTCGAATAACATAGTAAAAATATTGCTTTCATTATTTTTATATGCAACTATATTTGTAACTGTTTCTGAAAGTTTGAAAATACACTTTTCGTGCACTTTATTTTCTACCTGGATGGAAAGTAGTAGTTAATGTTCATTTAAGCAGAAACTAAAAATCTGCATCATATTGTAATTTTTACTCAAAACCTGATAATTTTATATAGAAAACTGTTTTTACTCCTGTCACAAAAATTACCTAATTTCGGTACTGCGTACTTTTATGTAAGCTTTTAACAATAATTCTGGCCAACTCAAATATATGTTTGCAGAAATAATGTAAACATAATTTTACTTTCTTCTTTAATATACTAAATACATATATTTTTTAGTGATACGTTTCCATTGCTGAAGATAAAAATAGAAAGAGAAGATTTTTCTTGCGACTATTGTTCAGCAAGTTTTGAAAGAAAGCATAATCTTGCCTATCATCTTAAAACTAAACATAAAGGAGCCCCTAGGTTTTTATGTAGCGACTGTCCAAAATCGTTTAAAACTAAACAGAAGTTACAAATACATTGCACAGTCCACGACATCAAAAGAGAGATGTATGAATGCGACACTTGTAAAAAGAAGCTTGGTTCGAAACAAGCACTCATAACACACACCAAACGCCACTTAAAACTCTACAGCATAAAATGTGATCTCTGTAACAAAGGTTTCTTTTGCACAGGAAGTCTTAGGCTTCATATGAACTCCAGGCATACAGGAAAAGGAAAGTATATTTGTGATATTTGTAACAGACCTTGCTACGACAAAACAGCTTTAAAAAATCATATGGAAAAACATTCCCCTGATTACAAGATGAGGTCCAAAGTGAAATGTGAAGAATGTGGACATGAATTTCTTGACGAGAAGTATCTTAAAATTCACCAAAAGAAAAAACATGTCTTGGATAACCGGTTTGTTTGTGATCATTGCGGTAAAAAACTGTATTCAAAAAGTGGTCTGAAAGATCATATGAACATTCACGAAGGTCTCAAACCTTATAAATGTGAAATATGCGGCACGGGCTTCGCTAATTCCACTACTTTAAGACTTCATTGTCGGAGGCATACTGGGGAAAGACCCTATAAATGTACAATGTGTGAAAGAGCTTTCACCCAGAGTCACAGCCTTAAAGTTCATTTACGAATTCATACCGGAGAAAAGCCTTTTATATGTAGTATTTGTAGTAAAGGTTTCGTTAGCACTAGTGTATTAAGGTCTCATATGAAAGGTAATCACAAAATCGGCTGAAATTTAACAAAATTTTAAAAGGTATATACAATTTCGATGCAAATTGTTTCCTCCATTGCTAAGTTTTGAAATAGATGAGATGATGACATTAAGTAAAATCGTTGTTAAACATTATGAAGTTTATTATTTTATAACATAAAGCTAAAAGTGGGAATTGTCAATGTTTAGAACACTATTAACTATTAAAGTTACAGTTAACTTTAATTGTTGGCGAATAATTATTTTATTAAACACGGAACGGATTGAAACCCGGAATAACCAAACCAAACATATATATATATATATATATATATATATATATATATATATATATATATATATATATATATATATATATATATATATATATATATATATATATATAATGAATTGCTAGAAAATAGCTTTTTTAAATTTAAACTGTGAAGAAATTCCAAAAAAAAAAATATAATAAAAAAAAATATATATATATATTATTTTTTAGAAATTAGCTTGTTTTTGCCAGTCTCACTAACCTCTGATAAAATTTTAAATGCTTAAAAGTCAAAAGTTTTCAAATTTAAAAGTACAGAAAATATTAATTTTTAAGAATTAAAATATAAAGGGTCAGAAACCTCAAAAAAGTTACCAAAAAATAGAAAGTATTTATTAGAAAATATATTATTTTTATTAATTTCTTGTAGAAACACAATCCAATTAGATATTAGTTTTAATTTCACATATAAATTTTAGCAACATACACAAATCGTTTTTTAGAAAGTAGCTTGTTTTTGTTGTTCTTTTTTTGGAAATCCTTTTTAATTCAATTAACAAAGACCAGCAGAGAAGGAACCTAAACGTCCAATTTCCAAATTTAACAATACAGAAAAACAACAATAATTTTAATATAAAGTGTTGAAGAACTCAAATATATATATATATATATATATATATATATATATATATATATATATATATATATATATATATAAAGGGTGTTTTTTATAGAGGTATAGAACTTTTAAATGGAATAAAACAAAGATGAATTTTTTAAATTGACATGAAATTTATTTTATTTGAAAGACAACCTTCTGGCATTATAATTTAAATATGACTTCTGGCATATGACCGCCACGGCTGGCTCGGACGTAGTCTAATCTGGAGGTCCAATTTTCGATGACTTTTTCCAACATTTGTGGCCGTATATCGGCAATAACGCGGCGAATGTTGTCCTTCAAGTGATCAATCGTTTCTGGCTTATCGGCGTAGACTAGCGACTTCACATATCCCCACAGAAAATGGTCTAGCGGCGTTAAGTCGCACGATCTTGGAGGCCATTTCACGGGTCCGAAACGTGAAACTATGCGGTTACCAAACGTTTCCTTCAATAAATCAATTGTGGCACGAGCTGTATGACATGTTGCGCCGTCTTGTTGAAACCACAGCTCCTGCACATCATGGTTGTTCAATTGATGAACGAAAAAGTCAGTAATCATGGCTCTATAGCGGTCACCATTGACTGTAACGTTCTGACCAGCATCGTTTTTAAAGAAGTACGGACAGTGATTCCACCAGCCCATAAAGCACACCAAAGAGTCAGTTTTTCTGGATGTAACGGTGTCTCAACATACACTTGAGGATTATCATCACTCCAAATACGGCAGTTTTGTTTATTGACGTATCCATTCAAATAAAAGTGAGCTTCATCGCTAAACAAAATTCGCTTATGAAAATCGGGATCAACGGCAATTTTGTTTTGGGCCCATTCACCGAATCTACGTCTTGCTAGGTGATCGTGTGGCTTCAATTCTTGCACGAGTTGGATTTTGTATGCACGCAAACCAAGATCTTTCCGCAAAATCTTCCATAAAGTGAATGGACACATATCCAATTCCTGTGCGCGATGACGGATAGACTGATTCGGGTCTTCCTACGTCTCTGTGGATGCGAATTATCATTTAGAGTAAACGTGGTGCGCAAACGTTCCATAGTTAATCGAATTAATTGCTCTGATGGACGATTATGTTGACCGTAAAATGGACGTAGTGCACGATACATATTTCGAACAGAACCATGATTTTCAAAATAAATTTGCACAATTTGGAAGCGTTGTTCAGGCGTCAGTCTATTCATGTTAAAATGCCAAACCAAACTAAACATAAATCACTTGACAGCTGACAAAATGGCCGCCAGTTAAAAAAGTGTTGCCAACTTAAAGTTCTATACCTCTATAAAAAACACCCTTTATATATATATATATATATATATATATATATATATATATATATATATATATATATTCTTCATAAGATTATAATTCTTCTAACAGGGGTACCCACACGTCAAGCTTTCAAATTTGAAAATACCAAAAAAAAATTATTATTAATTTAAAATGAGAAAGAATATATATATATATATATATATATATATATATATATATATATTCTTCATAAGATTATAATTCTTCTAACAGGGGTACCCACACGTCAAGCTTTCAAATTTGAAAATACCAAAAAAAAATTATTATTAATTTAAAATGAGAAAAAACTCCAAAAATTCTTTTTAAAAATAAAAATTATTTTTTAAAGAATAGCTTGTTTTTGTTGGTCCATTTTTGTAAGTTTTAATTCTGTTAATAACGGTAACAAAGTATTTAAACCTGGATTTTTTAGATACAAAAAAAATGTATATCTAGAGAAGTATTATAAAAAATATGTAAATTGTATTTCTGGTTCAAAAGTTAGTATGGAGGAACAATTTACGTCAGCACTTTTTATATTTCCGTTATTAAATATCCATTTATTTTAAAATTCCATTACTTTTAGTACGGAAAGATATCTTCCTATTATGTTAAATATAATCTTTAAAATTCAGATACGAGGTGTTTCATGTCTGCGCTGAATAGCACGCAACTATCCGCCGTGTGGAACCGATTTCGTTAAGATGCTTATAAATATGGCGAGCCTGCCGCGATCCTACTTTGGATTTTGCCGACTTTAATAAAAGACGACTGCCTTCGATGGCCAGCGTCAAAGGAGATAATAAAATCGTCTAAGATACAACAAGCCAATTTCATCATATTTCTATTTTTCGCTAGCAGCGCGACCGCATTTTCTGTCGATTTTTGGTGCGAACTCCAAGGAATTTTTTTTATCTAGTTGAACGGCTTTTCGAAAAAATTTATTTTGCAGCGATACCCACGATACGAGGAATATGATGAAATTGACTTGTTGTATCCCAAACGCTATTATTATCTTTTTTGACGCCGGTACAAGGGTGACATGAGAAATTCTCGTGGTAAGCGCGACATAAATCGGTAAAATTTAAAGGAAACTCGTAGTAGGCTCGTTGCGACGCAGCTCATTCTATTTATAGGCATCTTTAGATGGCGCTATACGTATTTTTTTTTAGGCCAATAGGTGGCGAACGACTTCTGTCACATACGACTTTGCTCGATCGAGCGAGATCTCGCTCTTTTTTCTGATGTACCGTCTCGCTGCTTGTTGTGAAATCAAACACTTTTTAATACTTTTTGATATGGCCACAGTGAAAGTTATTCTTGTGTTATATTCTTTCATTTTATTTCAATTTAAATAAATAACTTCCGTTCAATTTTGAAATCCTTCACAAGTCCTTGTTTAAAACTGATAACACTGTAGTCCTGTACCTGTATTTTAGTAAAGAGTTTACCTATTCTGGTATCCTTGGCACTGCTTCTAATGATGTTTATGAGGTTGCCTAATCGGCTAAATTCCATAACAAATTGTAGGTTTAGACGAAGCAAATCGAAGATAATTATTTTGTTTTTTCTTGTGGCAAACGTCTTGATTTCTAATTAATGTAGAGTGACTAATTTATTGCAAACAAAAAAATCTCGCACTGTAGTTAAGATATCGCTATTTGAATTAAAATCTCGCTCGTTTTTGACAGAACGGCTCATTTGAAAAAACATAGGTGTGTAGCAACGCTGAGTGGGGAGGGTCACTCTGTACTGGGATATGCAGATGACTTGGTAATATTAACCCAAGGCAAATTTAATACAACAGTAAGAGAGAGAATGCAGAGGGCTCTTAAAGTTGTAGAAAGATGGGTAAGGCAGGAGGGACACAATATAAGTCCCCAAAAGACTCCTAATCCCCTTTACAAAACGGAGAAGGATAGAGGATCTCGGTCCCATCATCCTCCAAGGAAACACAGTACCACTTGCCAGAGAAGTAAAATATCTGGGGGTGATTTTAGACTCCAGGCTGACCTAGAACAAACAAGTGGAAAACCTAACCAGAAAATCGGAAACAACTCTTACGACTGTTAGAAGATTATGTGGGAAAACATGGGGTTTCTCACCGAAAATGGTACATTGGTTATACACCAGTGTTGTGAGACCAGCCATCACTTACGCAGCCTTGGTCTGGTGACCGAAGGTAATGCAGAGAACAACCATGACAAAGCTGAGTGGAATACAAAGGGTCGCCTGTTTGTGTATTACTGGGGCCATGAAATCAACCCCCACTTCGGCAATGGAGTGTATTCTGAATCTGCCTCCGCTACACATAGTGATTCAGGCAGACGCAAGAATGGGACTCCACCGACTAAATCACTCAACGGTAAAATCGCAAAGGACGATGTGAGGACATAAAAACATGGGTAAAAAAATCAGGAGCCCTGAGTTGGAAACGGACACGGACTATATGAACTCGAGCTACCGTTATAATATACCGTTTGAAGTCACAATAGAGGATCGAATGGCAAGTAAAAGAGAAAAACCGGAAACATTCTCGGGTACAAGTATCTGGTACACTGACGGTTCAAAAACTAGTGAAGGTACTGGAGCTGGGATATATGGGCTACAACTGGGGAAGGAATTAATCCTTCCCCTTGGGAAATACCCAGCAGTATTCCAGGCAGAAATATAGGCAATCTTACGGTGCGCAGACGAGATAAACAGGAGAGCTTACAAAGGGAAGCAAATCCTCATTTACTGACTGCCAGGCAGCCCTAAAGGCCCTCAAGGGCCAAAAGGTGTCATCGAGGCTGGTTTGAGAATGTCAGAGTGAGCTGGAAATTCTGGCAAAAGACAACAGAGTTATGTTAAAGTGGGTACCAGGACACGAAGGCATACATGGAAATGAAAAAGCTGACGAGCTGGCTAGAGGGTCGGTATCTCAATACATAGGTCCAGAACCGGGCTTTGGGGTTCCGCGTTGCGCAGCCCGGGAAGCAGTCAAAAAATGGATCAAAAGAGAACATAAAAACCACTGGATGATCAGACAGGGTTTAAACCACAGCAAGCTATTTATTGGGAATCCTGATCCGAAACTGGCAGGGAAATTACTACAAATGCGTAGGAACCAATTAAGGACTTTTACGGGTATAATGACGGGACATATGGCCCTCAAAGTACATCTGAATAGAATGAATCTATATAACGGAAACATCGGCTACAGACTATGTGGACAAGCCGAGGAAACGGTGAAGCATATCATATGTGACTGTGAGTCACTGGTGAGATTTAGACAACAAACTTTCGGGTCAGTAAGATTGGAACCGGGAGAAATACTCACTCACTCCTTAGCAGGACTGTACAGATTGAGCCAGGGGGCTAGGTTGACAGAGTGGCTGTAATGTTTAGGGTGAGCACAATAGGCCTACTCTGGTTGCAGTGCATCCGGCTTTAGGACGGACCCGGGAATATAATAAAAAAAAAATGCTGATCACACAGTACATTAAAACAGCATTACCTTTGTTCATACAAGATGTCCCATTTTTAAAAAGCCACACAAATTGATTAAAAAATTGAGAAAAATGTTCAAGAAAGTTGTAGGATTCGAAAAGGATATACAACAGCAACCTTAACATTGACATTGAGACTGACCGTCAAGGTCAAGTTTTTTTTTTCAATTGGAACGACACGTGACCTCTTCCGTACTTTCCATTTCTTCTATAAAAATGACGTTCCCATTTGATGAAAAAATTACTTTGAAATGTCCTTTGGAGGTCCGCCTTAAAGTCAGAATGAAGGTCACTCTTCAAACCCTACAACTTTTGTATTGAACATTTTTTCTCAATGTCACGAACTCGGGGAAATATTTGGGTGGGTCTTATAGAATGAAACTCTCTGTATAAGTTAAGGTAACGCTTTTTTACTGTGTAGTGTATCAGAGAAATCGTTCGCCACCTTTTGGCAAAAAAAAACTAAAAAGGTACTTATATCGCGATGTAATGAAACCGACAATTCTGCGCTATGAATGGCCGCGCATCGCATTCATTTTCAAGACAACAACGAGTCCGTTTTTTATTCGATTGCAAACGCTTAAAACGTGAATATTTTGAAAAATCCATAACGCCATTTATAAAGCTGAGGTCAAAATCAATCAAAGTCATGTATTTCAAAAGTTTGTTAGCTTTTTACCTCAATAAGTAAAATGTAGGTTATTTTGCCCCTAAAAGCAAACCCAGAACAGTTTACTTATAACGCCCCATTACAAGGAAAGATCTAAATTTAATAGTTCTACTAAGAAAACAAAATTTATATTAAATTTTTACATTGGTAGTTTACCAGTTATTTTCGAATTCTTATTTATCTAATATCATTATTTTTAACATATTCCTTGCCATCCTTGTATTTTTATGATTACGTCATTGCCAAATTCGATTTTAGAGAATACAACATGTTGCAGCAAAACTATATGTAGATTCTATAGTAAGGGTAGGTAATTAGATATAATTTTCTTTTCAAAGTAATAATTATATAGGATTTCTTTACTTACACCCCTCGTCATAACAACAACATAGGTATAAAAAAATGATTAAGAGAACAAATTCCGAACTTTATATTCGTACGACGGTCACACTTTAAACACGTTATTATTTTTGTATTGTATTACTTATTATATTGTGATCAATTTATATGATCTGTTTTGCTGCCCTTGTTCATGTTTTTAATATTCTTTATATATTTTTTCCATATAATAAAAGAAAGCTTCCGATAATTTATATTTAAAAAATATTTTTAATTTAGAAAATTCAAATATTTTTTTGTAAATATATTAAAACATGTTGTTTGCTTATATTTATACCTTTGATTACTACATCGTCTATCTTGGTTATTAATATTTTAATCTGGTTATTTTCTTCAACCGAAACACTCGAACAAATACAGAGTAAGAACAAAATTATTTATACCAAATGTTCTTAAAATTTGTTAACTATATAATACTATATATCAGATATATGCTGTTGTTTCTTTCTATCTTGTAGATTCTTAAAAATAAAAAAAATTCCTGCGACTTGAACCAGTACCTCAGATATGCTTTTTGTCAATTTTTTTTTGTATGTGAATTCCTGTTGATTGAAAAATTGATTGGTGTGCAATGGTGACCAACTAACTAAAGACCATATGAAAAAATCAATAAATCTTAAAATATGTCTGCCTAAAATTATCAACTGCCACTAAGAATTTTCTTTAAACCATTTCCACTAAGAAATGAAAATACTTCAAAATTTAACAATTAATAAAGTGTCTCAACTATTTTATGACAAATTTTTATCAAGTTTTATTTGTTTTTAATATTATTTTTTATATTTTTAAGCAACTATCCAGTTTTCGGCTGATATCATTCGAAAGCGGACACGAATTATGCCGACTTTTTAAATAGTTAAAATATGACCAATTTCTTAGTTGCTAATTAATAGTTGTTAATTTTTAGTTGGAACTATGAACACATGAAAGTAAAATGTATCGTTCAACTTGTAAGTGAAAGTTTATAGTGGAAATTCTTAGTGGTAGTTGATAATTTTTGGAAGTATGAACCGACCAATATTGATAGTGGAAATAAATTATCAGAAAATATTAACCTCAAAGTTTTAAAAACCAAATTTTCAGCGTACATAAGTAGTTTTTGACGGGGAATTGAAAGTTCCAAAAAAGAAATACCTTTCCATTTTATATTTCAAAGTTGCCACCAGCCATTTAATATGCAGAAAAGAAGTAAATGTCAAAAATATCTTTAAATCTGCCTCCCTGTCTTTTATTAAAATATCTCACACCTTTTTTCCGACATCTCTTTGTAACACTTTAAAATTCTCACCATGTCTTACTTCAGTTACCTTCAATATTTACAATTTTAGCTCAACTTTTAAAATAAGTTTTATGATATATTAATAGCTTAGGTACAGAGTGTAGTGATGAAAAGTATTACTCACACACAACAACTTTCATTGGTTCCGTAATATTTTACCTTGCAAAAAAAAACAATAATAAACATGAAACTTTTGTGATTTTTAAGTTATTTGTTTTACCTATATACATAAATGTACAGAAATTTTTTAAATATTAAATATTGTAAAATACCGTATTTTACCTATATCACGTTTTACATAAATCATGTATAAAACTTGGTTTTTACTTTTATTTTATAATATAAAGGTACAATATAAATGTGTATGTTTATTATTTTAAGAATAAAGAATCCACCATTTGAATGATCTTCTAACATTTAAGGATATTGGTTTAAAATGAATCCATTTTAAAATTATAAAAATGGCGTTCTAAAAAAGGAGCTATACATTAAAAAAATTGCAAAATATAGCACATAGAATATATTCAGGTAAAACACCATGACTGCGAGTTCGTATGTCACCCATTTGTCATAAACATTTTGACATGTAGTGTCATACCTTTAAAAAACGATGTCTTTTTCCTTAATTCGTGTGAATGTTAGACAGTTGTTAACGAAGGAATTTTTCAGAAAATCGTTTCAGGTAAATATGATTTTTGAATTGTAATAATTTTAAAATTGGTTTTTAATTTACTGAGCAACTACTACCGTTTTGTCTAAGAGTACCTACATAACACTGAGCTGAGCAACAAATCAGATAAAATTAAAATGGAATGAGGCGCCGAGACAAATACTCATAGATACTACTTGCTTCTCCTTAAAAGGAATTTCCAAAGAATCTAATAAGTCAGATTCAGCATAAAGGTTTAAGTTTTAAGCCGGATATAGTTGCAGTGGAAATTAGATCTTCTAATTGGCAGGTTTGTTTTTCTTATGATTTTAATTATACTTTCGCTTCGGAAATAAACGCGACTTTTGAAAAAACAAACATAAAGCCTTTTTTTATCAGTATATACCTTGTCCTCTTAAAGATATTCCACATTCGAAGCGTACTTATATGTCAAGGTTTTCTCCAGTTTTCAAACACCACCGCACATGCTCTTTGTGGTGTGGCCTTAAGTTCATGCAGCCAATCTCTTTTTATATCTTCTATAGACTCAAAACAATGTCCTCACAACAGCAACAAAAAAGTCCCACGGTTCCAAATGATGCTTGTGGAATGGTGTTGGTTGAATTTTTAGCCAAAAACTCACGACTAGCAAGTAAAATGTTGTATCGCCACATTTCTGGTCGTTTTTTGCATATGGCCTCGCGCAAACGACTCATGACAGCTAATTAACCAGCCTTTCGAAAGGAAGTCTTGGTAAACTACGCGTTGAATAAAACATTGAACATTAATTTTGCAACTAAAATCACACGGCATTGGGTTTCTAAGATTCCGAACTTACGTGCTGGCTTTACAACTAAAATACAATGGTTTTGAGTACCAGAGCCTTTGCCTAAGTGATGTGAACATCATCAGTTGACGTTGATAGCTATTCAGGATGAGAATTATCTTCGAGATGTTCACGGTCTTCAGTGAATGCCTTCTGTCAAGATTATATATATATATATATATATATATATATATATATATATATATATATATATATATATATATATAATCTTGATTCTTGAACCATAGATTATATCCTTTTTTCTTTTCTTGGGTGTAGGTTCTTTATTTAACAAGAAATGTAAACAATTGACGTTTCGCCCTTTATTTAAGGCATTTTCAATATTTTTGGTTTATTTCCCTTCCTAAAAATATTTTTTATATAACTAAAACATTCACACAAGAACATATCTACAATTTAAAAAAAAAAAAACAAACAGTTTAAAAACAGTATTTAATTTTTTTTTTATATTTAATTTTACCGGTACATACCTTGACATTTTGCTTATTTAGTAATAACAAAATTCAACCTTTACATCGTCTATTTAGATATTGAAGATACATGGAATGCGAGTGTGTTTCATTTTTATATATTTTTTATATTTTACAATGCACAAAAAAAACGTATAGAGTTAATTTTATGTTTAAGAGGATATTCATTTTTTGATGCTTATTAACAGGATCGAATACTTAATATTTTTGTTTAAATTAAGCTAATGTAAATGTGGCTCAAATTTCCTATACCCGTTCTGACATTAACAGTGTTATCTTCTTTTTTAATTTCTATCATTTCCTTTACCTGCAATTTTTGGTAATTCGTATCTTTGTTTTTTATTATGGTACTGTTATAATCAAAAGTATGTTTTTCGTCCTGTGTGTGTTTGTTTAACGCTGTTGAGGCGTTTTTCGTATATTTATGGCTATTCAATCTGTTCTTTAGCAATTGGCTCGTCATATCTATATATTTTTGGGACAATTTGTGCAAGGGATTGAATATACTACATTTGATTTACTCATGAAAGGAGTTACAGTGTTATAATCGGTCTGTCTAATTGTGCTATCTCTCTAACATCTCCGGAATTCCGACCAAGAATACTGCAAAAAGTGAAAAAGACACTAATAAATAATAATTTTTATGAAAAGACCAAAATAATTAATAAATGAACATATAAATTTTATATTAACCTAATAACAAGAAACATAGAACATAAACAGCAAAAATATGTAGTATTATCTTACACTAGTGAGCTGTCAGAAAAATTAAAATACATTTTAAAACAGCATGATATTATCGTATGTCACAGGTTACATAATAAATTAAATACACTGTTTACTAATTCAAAAAGTAAAACTCCTCTCATGAGTAAATCACATATAGTATATTCAATCCCTGTACAAATTGTCCCAAAAAATATATAGGCATGACGAGTCAATTGCTGAAGAACAGATCGAATGGCCACAGATATACGAAAAACGCCTCCACAGCGTTAAACAAACACACACAGGACGAAAAACATACTTTTGATTATAACAGTACCATAATTAAAAACAGAGATATGAATTACCAAAAACTGCAGATAAAGGAAATGATAGAAATTAAAAAAGATAAAAACACTGTTAACGACAGAACAGATATAGAAAATTTGAGCCACATTTACACTAGCCTAATTTAAACAAAAATATTAAGTATTCGATCCCGTTAATAAGCATCAAAAAATGAATATCCTCTTAAACATAAAATTAACTGTATGGGTTCTTTTTGTGCATTGTAAAATATAAAAAATATATAAAAAATGAAACACACTCGCATTCCATGTATCCTCAGTACCTAAATAGACGATGTAAAGGTTATGAATATATATATATATATATATATATATATATATATATATATATATATATATATATATATATATATATATTCATAATAATTTTGTTGAAAAATAACATTAAATGGACGTGGGCACAGTAAAAATCACCACGAACCACAAATAACGTCTAAGCAAAACTACTGTATCCTGTTTACCAATGTGTACAGCGTCATGAAATTTCACATGATTATCACTTACACTTATATTAACTTATAAAAAAAAATGCCCGTGCCATTCTACTGTCTTACGCGGTTTAAATTCAAATGTTTCTTTTATTTCCGGAGAGAAAATATATATAAACAAATAAAGCTTTGTTTCGAAAAATTTCAGTTAAAAACCTCTAGATACAGCTCTGAAATCGATGAGAGGAATTATTACCCCCAAAAACAAAATAAAATTCTTATTACTGTATTTTGAAAGTTCAAAAGGTGAATGACTTATTGTTGCTTTTGTCAATTTAAAACCTTTATTATCATCTTAGATCAGTTTTTAAATGGATCATGTTAGTGAAGTATACTATATCTGTATCTCCTTTATATTGCTTATTATTTTTGGAACTCGCATGAGCCTTCATTTATTAATTATGATTTAAGATTGCTTCCATCTCAAATCATGAACGCAGTATAATTGGAAAAAGGGAAATCGTTGGTTTTGGTTGTAACGGACAACCACTTTACATGGACAGACCGGACTTCCCCTTTCCAGCTATTAGATGGAAAGGAACAACCAATGAAATAGAAGCTTTGAGAGAAAAAGAAAGGGGCGATTGGAGTGAGCTCAGTTGCGAGGAGAAGAAAGCATTGTATAGGTAAGAAATTAGATAAAATAAATGTAACGTAAGCCGTGATCCTAGCAAAGCCATGTTGATCTAGAAGGGTGTTCAAGTAAACGGTGAGGTATACATATATACTATAGACGTAGTCATGTGTGTTTATATAGAATTGGGAATCAATGCACTGCGACCTAATAAAACTACTGTGTTCCCCTTCTGTTGCCAAGTCGTTAGGGATACCTTGCCGACTAGAACTGGTCTTCCAGTCCGATTTCCCTTTGGAACATTAGAATACTGAACGGCTCTAAAGTGAGTAATTCCCCTTCTTCTATTTGGTGTGCTCCCAAGAACCAATCTCTAGAGTCAAAATTCATAGGAAAGTATTGGTTTTTATAATTCTTCACCAACGTTACTAACACATCATGGATATTTACGTCATAAGAATCATTGAATGTAGTATTTTATGAGGTCTCTTCTCTATCGTTCTTGTTTTTTATGATTTTAGTCTTCTGTTAATATGAAGAACAGTATTTTTAACACCCTCTAACGTTTATTACTTGATTATTTGTGCATTTTTTTTTAGGTTTACACATACCCAGTGTTATTTCTTTAAAATGCGTTAAATATAATTTTGGCTTCCAATGTATTAAAGAGAACTGTATTGTTATAATTATAAATCTTCTTTTATAAAACTCGTTAATCCGGCTCTTTTATCACAGAAAGTATTTCTATACTGTTTTTAAAACATTCACGAAGGGTGTTTTAAAACCCCCAACAACTATCAATGACTCATTGAGCAAGATATATCACAGTAGTCGATTCAGTTTTTGACAATCTTTGAATCTCATCCCCAATTCATTGATCAAGATCTGAAGAACTGTGGTACGAGTCAAATTCATCTCTTCTCTGATAATTATGACTGTCATCTGACGAACCGAACACACAAGATCCCGGATGCTGTCGACATTTTCATCTGTTCTTGAAAATGAAGGCCTTCCGCTGCCTAGTTAAATTAATTTCCTTCCTGAAAATGCCTTAAACCATCGAGAAACCTATGCCCTTGACAAAACACTATCCCCACCGGCCTGCTGAAGTTTTACAAAAGTTTCTCTTGCACTGTGTCTAAGTCTGAGCAAAACCTGATGGCGCACCGTTCTTTGAAATTGATATCACTAATTTTTTGAGCACACTAGAAAAATTGTTTCACGAAAAAAATCGTTAGAGACAACCAAATTATTAGCGAGTTCAAACTCGTACTGTAGGCCTATCACATGTTCACCTGCTACTTTTCCAAGTCCCATGTCCTGAGTATTTCTAGATTGAATGCCACGTTGCCAGTCTCCTTATTTAATTTCATATACATATAAAATGAATACTGATAATAATCCGTTAAAGCAATATGTGAAATATGATCCCAGCAATATGAAATAGCAATACTAAAGGCCCGTAAGTTCATCTTCTAGTTCCCAAAATTATTTATGCGCAAACGCTTTTATTTTATGGGTTATTTGGAACGACATCCAGCATGGTTATATTTATATATTTTTCCTAAAAAATAGATTGGCTTTAAAGTCTTTTAAAATTGGATGTTTTCGTAATATACTCTATGTAATAAACTTTGAATAAAATCACGTCTTTGTATTTAAAGCATGATTTAAGGATAATAAACATCACTTTAACCTAAAATTTTGTTTAGAAGATCCTTGCCGTCAAAACAATTTTAAATATCATTTAAGTTCGCCTTTTTATTGGCAAAGACACCAATAGCACTTTTCCGCCTCACAGTTGGGCCGAGGAAACGAGATTTAGGGGATATATATATATATATATATATATATATATATATATATATATATATATATATATATATATATATATATATACAGGGTGATTCAAAAATCGATCACGAAACTTAAGGGGGTGATTCTACTTGACAAAATAAGGGTAGAGCTTCATATAATTTTTTTTCAAAATGTCATTCGTTTTCGAGTTAGAAGCCGTCCAAGTTCAAGTTTTTATTTTTTGTTTTTTGAATTACTCGCTTACAGGAAAACCGATTTGACTAATATTTGAAAGATAGGCTAAGTCTTCTGCGCTTCATCATTTTAGTAACAATTCACATTGATTGTTTGCCGCTAGAGGGCACTTTACCTACATTGAAAATTGTTTTTTTGTCATAATTTTTTAGTGTTGACAGCTACAGTAGTTTTTGGCATAATTTCTGAAAGACTGATGCCAGGCCTTTAAAAAAGGTGCTCTTTATTTACATCGCTAAACCCAACGGTTTAGACGTAAATCACCCTTAAAAATTAAGTGGTAAATTTACTTTTCTCATTTCATTACCACCAGCTACCAGGTAAATAGCTATCAAAGTATACTAGAGCTGTCAGTTTAACATCAAATAAATTCGCTTTTTAAACTATTTAATTTATAATCTTAAAATAACTAATAATGGCTAATCACCAATATTCAAATATCGAATATTGTGATATCTATTTTTGTTATGGAAAAGCAAATGGTAATGCAGAGTTGGCAAGAAGATATTATATGGAGAGTTATCCGGAAAGAAATATCCCTCATGCTCAAACATTTTCCAGTGTGCACAGGAGGCTTGCGGAATGTGGTTCCTTTAAAAGTTATAATGGAAATAGGGGAAGACCTAGAACTGCTAGAAACGTGCAACAAGAAGAAATAGTGCTTGAAATTATTGAAGATAATCCAGGTATTAGTACTAGAAAAATTGGGAATGAAGTGCGGCTCTGTCAGGCTAGTTTATGGAGGATACTAAGAGAAGAACAACTCTACCCGTTTCATTCAAAAAAGGTGCAGGCTCTTTATGACGATGATCGGCCGAGACGGTTGGAAATGTGCAATCAGATCCTAGCTAAGTATGAACACGATAATCGATTAATTGGCGTCATATTATTCACTGACGAAGCTGGTTTCACTCGTGATGGCATAACAAATCTACACAACATCCACACATATGCTTACGAGAACCCAAACAATGTGGTAGAAAAGAAACATCAGCGTAGATTTTCACTAAATGTGTGGGCAGGGATAATAGGAGATTACATTATTGGTCCTCATTTCTTTGATGGCCCATTAACTGGTGACGTATACTTAGATTTTATCCAAAATCGTCTCCCATTGTATCTGGAAGATGTGCCATTGGAAGTAAGGGCCAACATGTGGATCCTCCAAGACGGAGCTCCGCCCCACTTTAGTATACGTGTCCGACAGTATTTGAATGCAACGTATCCTGAGCGATGGATAGGACGAAGTGGACCATTGGCATGGGCAGCGAGGTCACCAGACCTTAATCCTATGGATTTTTTCTTTTGGGGTCATTTGAAACAATTGGTGTACGATATTCCAGTAATCAACGTCGAGGATCTTCGCTTCAGGATAATCAAAAAGTGCCAAATTATTAAAGAAACACCAGGAATTTTTCATCGAGTTAGGCGACATTTTTTGAAGAGTGTTAGGAAATGTATGGAAGAAAATGGGGGACATTTTGAGAATCTTTTCTAGTTTGTTTAGTACTGTTTCATTAATTTTTATCAATTAAATGTATATCGCAATAATCCATAATATGAATATTTACTGATTAGCCATTATTAGTTATTTTAAGATTATAAATTAAATAGTTTAAAATGCGAATTTATTTGATGTTAAACTGACAGCTCTAGTATACTTTGATAGCTATTTACCTGGTAGCTGGTGGTAATGAAATGAGAAAAGTAAATTTACCACTTAATTTTTAAGGGTGATTTACGTCTAAACCGTTGGGTTTAGCGATGTAAATAAAGAGCACCTTTTTTAAAGGCCTGGCATCAGTCTTTCAGAAATTATGCCAAAAACTACTGTAGCTGTCAACACTAAAAAATTATGACAAAAAAACAATTTTCAATGTAGGTAAAGTGCCCTCTAGCGGCAAACAATCAATGTGAATTGTTACTAAAATGATGAAGCGCAGAAGACTTAGCCTATCTTTCAAATATTAGTCAAATCGGTTTTCCTGTAAGCGAGTAATTCAAAAAACAAAAAATAAAAACTTGAAATTGGACGGCTTGTAACTCGAAAACGAATGACATTTTGAAAAAAAATTATATGAAGCTCTACCCTTATTTTGTCAAGTAGAATCACCCCCTTAAGTTTCGTGATCGATTTTTGAATCACCCTGTATATACATTTTCTTTTTATTTTGTATTTTCTTGGGTGTAGGTTCTTTATTTAACAAAAAATCCGAAACAATTTGATGTTTCGCCCTTTATTTAAGGCATCTTCAAGAATTTTGTTTTTTTTATTATTTGATCTTCCTAAAAATATTTTTTATATAATTAAAAACACTTTTACACAAACATATTTACAATTTTGAAAAACAAACAAACACTTTAAAAAACAATTCAAATTTCTTAAAAAGTATTTAATTTTACCAGTACATACCTTGACATCTTGTTTATTTATGAATAATGAAATGAAATTTTTACATCGTCTATTTAGTAGGATACATGGAATACGAGTGTGTTTTATTTTTTATATTTTACAATGGACCAAAAAAATCCGACAGAAATGCATACATTTAATTTTATGTTTAAGAGGATATTCAATTTTAGCTGTTTATTAACAGGATCGAATACTTAATAATTTTCTTTAAATTAGACTGGTGTAATAACAACAGTACCATAATTAAAAATAAAGATATGAATTATCAAAAATTGCAAATAAAGGAAATGTTAGAAATTAAAAAAGATAAAAACACTGTCAACGACAGAACAGATAAAGGAAATTTGAGTCACATTTACACCAGCCAAATTTAAAGAAAAATATTCGCATTCCATGTATCCTAAGTACCTAAATAGATGACGTAAAAATTTCATTTAATTATTAATAAATAAACAAGATGTCAAGGTATGTACTGGTAAAATTAAATGCATTTTAAGAAATTTGAATAGTTTTTAAAGTGGTTTTGAAAATTGTGAATATGTTTGTGTATGAATGTTTTTAATTATATAAAAAATATTTTTAGGAAGATCAAATAATAAAAAAAATTCTTGAAGATGCCTTAAATAAAGGACGAAACGTTAAACTGTTTTGGATTTTTTGTTAAATAAAGAACCTAAACCAAAGAAAATACAAAATATTGGGATCAAGGATTATTCAACATGCTCAGTATTTATTTTATATGTATGTCTAGTTTACACATGTCGCAGGTCGACTATCGCTGAGGACAAATTAAGAGACATAGCTTTGGTGAATATCGAATGAGACTACGCAACTAAATATATTTAGACTCTATGACAGACAAATTTAAAATCATAAAAAGTAGAATTATTTTGTAAACATATTTAACTTATTTTTGTATTGTGATTAGAGTATTATAAGTTTTTTTGGACTGGTAGCAGTGTTTCTTGTCCGTATGTTGAAAACCTTTCTAGGTATTATTGTTTGTTATTTAGAATATACGTACCTTGTTTCTTTATATTCTTCTTGTAGTAAAAAATTACCGAACTTTCTGTGAAGAACTTTTATTTAAAAAATAATAATATAAGAGCTTTTATTAACAATAACAATAGAGCGCACCTCTACGTCCCGATAGGCTGGTTACTCCACTACTAGTACGAGGCTGGTTTGAAAAGTCCGTGCAACGTCAGCGAGATGGCATTACTGGTGCGTATCAAGTTTATTTTCAGTTAGTAGCATCTCTTGGAAGAACACACACTAAGTGTCAGCCGGCTCGGTCTATTTCTTTGTGTTTGACATTCGTTTGAATCGAAGAAGTCGATTGATTATCCAAAAGCGAACGACAAAAAATTTCGTGTGTTGCTTAAACATTACTTTATGAAAGGCAAAACGCCTCAAGAGACTAAACAGAAGCTTGATAAACATTAAGGTGACTGTGCACCTTCGATTAGAACAGTTTATAAGTGGTTTCAAGATTTTCTGAGTGGCTATAGGACCATAACAGACTCTGGACGTGCTGTTGAGGTTACTCCAGAAATCATTGACAAAATCCATGATATGGTGACGGATGACAGAAGAGTGAAGGTGCTTGAGATTGCTATTGCTGTAGGCATCTCGAATGAACAGGTACATAATATTTTACACCAACATTTGGACATGAAAAAGCTATCAGCAAGAGGGGTGCCGCGATTGTTTACGATTGACCAAAAACGAAATCGTGTGAAGTGGTGCAAGAACGGTTCCAGCAAAATCCTCAGGAATTTAAGCGTCGTTTCGTCACTATGGATGAAACATAGATACATCATTTATACTCCTGAGACCAAAGAACAATCTAAACGGTGGATTGCCAAGGGGGAATCTGCACCAAAAAGGGAAGGTTATGGCGACTATCTCTTGGGATTCGCAAGAAATAATCTTTATCGACTATCTGGAAAAGGGAAAAACTCTTACAGGTGAATATTATTCATCGTTATTGGGCGGTTTGAAAACCGTACTGCAAGAAAAACTTCCATGATTGGCCCACAAAAAGTCTTTTTCCATCACGACAACAGGTATGGCCGCAAAAAATTAATGGAAATAGGTTTCCAACTCGTTTCACATCCCCCTATTCTATAGACTTGGCTCCCTCGGACTATTATTTGTTCCCTAATATGAGGAAATGCTGACGGGAAAAAGATTTCATTCAAACGAGGAGGTGATGCAGAAACGAATGGGTATTTTACAGATTTTTGTACGGACTTTTAAAACGACCCTCGTAATTCATTTCATTTTTTCGAAATAGAGTAAGTTTCGACTGTATTACAGTTACTTATTTTAGTTTCATGGGCTACTTATTAAAAGCTCTATTGTGATTGTCATTTGATAGGCTCTTATTTGAAATTTGATATAAGAATTATCTTGAACAATGCAAAGCAAAAAGAAACTGAAGTTACTTTATCTAATGCAATAAATAATGTCCCTATTTGAATTTTAACATCATTGTTAAATACTTTTTTTATATTAGGGCATCCTTTTGTCAGACTTATGCCGAATTCCAGGAATCACAAAGAGGGGAATGGAAGGCGGTTACTGCGTACACCCTTTTTCTTGTAACCGCTGCTATTTGGATTTTCTTCTTTTATAAAATCACCATTTATAAACATATGGGCAAACCTGATAGTTTCAACGAAGAAAACAGAGAATGCCAATTTAGAAGAATTCTGGATTTGAAAATGAATCCTATAACTGGTATAGCATCAAAATGGGATTATGATAAGAATAACTGGAAATAATGAAGACTTTTTTAGTATTTTATGTATAAGTCCTAGTGTGAACGTGTAGTGAAACAGAGAACACTTACCAATATTAATTTTTATTGAATAAACTTAAAAAAGGTATTGATAATACTCGATTTCTCACTACACATTTGCATTAAAACTTTTTATGGATAACGTTTTTAAAGTTTCCTTTTTCTGACAACTTTTCTATTAGAAAATAAATTTTTTATATTCAAACATTAACTAGGCTTTTTTTTGAAATTATTCCTAAAATGTTTTATAATTTTTCGAAAGATGTAAGGAAAATACACTATTATTGATTATATTTTGACCACCTCCGTCTTTGTTGGTTAAGGAATAAAAAATGTTAAATTAAAAGATCTAGTTTTTGAGCTATTTTATTTTGAAGTAAAACAATTAGACATGACGTTTCTGTAATGTAACACGTATACTTATTAAATAGCACACTCTGTATCTGGCGCGGATCCAAGGCGGATCGCCCCCCAAGAGCTTTGAGTTCAGGAAAATAAACCCGATTTCGCCTCTTATACTATAGTTTATTCAAGAACTAGAGAGAATAATAAATCATTTTTTACCGTTTTTTTCTTCGCAAACTACCTGTGTTCTTTACTCCGGTGTCTTTGGCAAAATCTGTTAGACACATATATTTTTCATAAGAATGGATTAGGAATTTTATAGTCAAAAATACCGATCTATAATAATGGACCATTTGGGTTGAATAACAATGGATATTTGGAAGTGTCAAGTATTAAAATGGATTTTAATCCTTGTCATAGGCGTCAGAAGGAGTATTTATGTTATAGAATATTATTTCGGTAATAAACTTAAAATAAAAAGTTTTTATAATATTATTTTATTTCTTATGATTTCTTAATAATTCATATACATTACAAAATATAGATAATTTTGACATATTGAGCACAAATCACAACTGTATTTTTATTATTTTTAATTTTGGCATAGCAACCCTGTTAGGTAGATTCAGATTAAAACGTAGCCTTATTCTCTCAAAAAATTCTAAGTTATAATTTAAATACTTATACAAAATACCCGTTGTCAAAAATACAAGAAATTAAACATATATAAAACATAAATTCGTCCATATAATATTAAAAATTTTTTGGGGCTATCGGTCAGTTTATTATTACTTAAAAACATTTTTAAGACATTTGACGTTTCAGTTTATTTATTTCTTAAACCATCTGCAGAATTACAATTAAACACTAAAAAGGGATTCAAATGTAATTAATTTTTATATATTACAGTTAAAATTAGACCTACTTGTTTTTATATCTATTCTTAAATCCGATAGACACAAATACAATAGTAAAATAATAAAAAAATTACGGCTAATTGGAATTATATATATATATATATATATATATATATATATATATATATATATAAAATTAAAGAATGGGACACGTTAAAATAAAAATACATAATATATATATATATATATATATATATATATATATATATATATATATATATATATTTATATATATATATATATATATATATATATATATATATTCATATATATGACCCTTTAGACATCAGAATCGGGGTTCCTCAAGGGACAGTATTGGGACCGATTTTGTTTATAGTTTATATAAATTCACTAACAAGCATGTGCTTGGAGCATGGTTCTCTAAATTCATACGCGGACGATACAGTAGCCGTTTTTTCTGGAGAAACCTGGGATCAAGTAAAAGAATCAGCAAAAACTGGTCTGCTTAAAATAATAAACTGGCTAGATTCCTCTAAACTCACTTTGAACGTTGGCAAGACTCATTATATTGCATTTTCGATAACAACATCAAATCGTCCAGACTTCAACCAAATTGAAGCTGGAAATATCTTAATAAAAAATGTACCATTCATAAAATATTTGGGTATAATAATCGACAAAAATCTAAAATGGGATCAGCACATTTTAAAATTAACAAACAACATCAGAAAATTAATTCATAAATTTTATATACTGAGAAACATTTTCACTAGGCAACTTTTAATAAATATTTATAAAACATTAGTAGAATCCTTAATTAGATATGGAATAATTGTTTGGAGTGGCCTGTATCAAAACTCATTACAACAACTCAACGTAGTACAAAATTACATTTTAAAGGTAATTTTTTGGAAGAAAAAAAGATATTCTAGTAGGTTCCTTTATTCGGAACAAATTTTTGAAGTCCGTTCATTGTATATATTGTTTTCTTGTATTTATGTACAATAAGTCTGCGAAATTAAAAAATTATGTAAGGCACTCTTATGAAACGAGATGTAGAATGAATAGACATCTAAGGATGCCAAATAGTAATAAAAGCATTAGTTATAGATTAGATATTATCCCGATTAGTATAAGAACAATCTTTAATGCGAAAAAATTTAGTAAGTTTTGCAGAACATATATTTTTCATAACATTGATCAATTTAAACTTTTTCTTTGACAAAATCTTCATAGGTACTTAGTGTGTAGGTTTGTTTAGTGTGTAAGTTTGTTTAGAATGTAGGTATTCCATTAATTAGTATTATTTTCATTCAATATGTTTTCTTTTTATGGTTGTTTTTTGAAATTAATATATTATTGATTTTGTGCACATACAGGTATTATGTTACCTAGGTGCATAATTATTTAATATTGAGATCTTAAATATGTTTAGATTAGATCATGATCTGTTTGAAGAATTGTACTAAAATTGTTCGTAATATATTATTATTATATTATAATATATTATTATATATAATAAATTGTGTTTACACTGGTAAACATTACGTATCTAATTCGTAATCAAAATCAGTGAAGCTATCTTCGCTCAAATTAATTGTAATTGGTTCCTCTATCTCACCGATCATGAGATCGAGTTTCCACATTTTGCTTTATTCTTTTATTATATGGTTTTTTCCCAATTTTCCGCAGTAATTTTATTAAAAAAATCTTTCAAAAATTCAGTTAAATTACTAATTTTGTAAGTTGTGTTATTTCTAGCAACTCTACCTTTTACTTGAGAGAGATATTTCCTTCTCCAATGGACAGTTTCCGGACGATTATAACAGATTTCCTATCTGGTTTTTCCCAGCAAAAATTAAGTTGCCTGAGCAATTTTCAGAGCTCAGTTTTTTTAATTTCAAGTAAATCCCGACGGTTAGGATCTGCTTCTCATAATAAAATGTATGTACAACTCCTTTTATTGCAGTTTTCATCTCTTCTTCCAACGAAGTTTGCCTGTGATCGAATGTGGCTTGGAAATACTAACAATTCCAGTCGTTTTTTCCTCTTCAGTATTCGGTACATAGTAGATTTTCCAACTCCTGTCATGTTGGAACACATCTCATCAGAGCTTTTAACATTATTATCTAGATATTGATATCTTAAGGCATCATAAACATTCATCGTAATAAGTTTTTCGTTGAGGAAAAAATGCCTTGGTTTAACGATTTTGAAATAAATATATAGGTGGAAATGGGTGTCTCACTAATCTCAAATAATATATAAAAATAAGCGCAAACAAAATAAATCACTAAGGTGTACTTTGCTCACTGACAGAAATTAAATTGAACTATCAGAAATTTTATTGTTGCAGTAAATTTATAAAAGCTTATAATATTTAAATATAATTAGATTTACGGTAGTCTTCAGTTACCTGCGGCACTGGAGCAAGTACGTTGGACGTTTCGGTAACACTTTTATTACTTTCTCTAGTTCTTGAATAGAGTATAGATTCAAGAACCTTGCCCTCACAGTCAAGACCAGATATCGGGCGATAGTTATCAATATCTTGTCTATCACCACCCTTATGAATTGCTGTGACATAGGTGGTTTCCCATATGCTAGGAAACTGACCCAAATTCAACGAGAGCTGATAAATATAACTAAGCGGCAACTCTAAAGTTGGGCTACAATTTTTTATGAGAACTGGTGAAATTTCGTCGGGTCTAGCACTCTTACTTTCGTCGAACTCAACCAGTTTTTCAAACACCATGGAGCTGTCAATATTTATGTTTGAGAGTACTGACATTTAGTTATTATAGCATCAGTACAAGTGAAAACTGATTGAAAGAAGTCAGCAAACATATTAGCGATTATTTTTGGATTACTTTATTCCGCATTATTAAACCTCATTATTGTTGGGTATCCTGTTGTGCATCGATGAGATTTAATATAAGACCAGAAAGCTTTAAAATTTTTCAGGATATAATTTTCTGTAGACTGAATAAAATTATTGTAGTCAGTCTTTATCGTGATCTTTGACTGGGATCTCAAACTTAAACGTCATGTCAAAATTTTCGAAACTCAACCTTTTTCTTACTTAATATTTGGTTTTCAGCCAAAACAGCAGTGTTAAACTTAAATTTAATGCAAATTCAATGTATATTCTACATTAAATTTAATGATTTTGTACTTTAAATCGTGAAAAATTTAGATTTACTTTGATTTTAAAACAAATTCATTGAAATATCAGATTGTTGTACATTAAATTTGATTAAATGGTATCTTAAATGTCAATAAAGTAACTGAAAAGATATTTCAAGTTTCTGTACATTAAAATTAATTCACATGTATCTTAAGAGTAAAGGAATTTACATTAATATTCATGGTGCATTGCATGAGATTCCGGGAGATGGCGCAACTTGTATTGAACTGTTTGTTGATATAAGTTATTTAAAGGACTCAATTTTCTTCTGATTAGGTGTACATATCAACCGGTACTGACGGAAACCAATAAGTTCGAAACCGGTGTACAGACGACGGTACACTACCTATGGGAAAAATTTCCACCTTTTTCTGATGGCAGAATTTTTTGACCTCATATTAATGTGCATTAAATATGAGGTAACATATCCTTAAATTCAGTGAACACTGGCTGTACATTTAATGTACAGAGTCACCTTAAAAGTAATCCAACTTTAAATTTAATCTGTGATTACATTAAATTTAATGGAATACATTAATTTAGACTAATGTAAAAATTATTAAATTTAATGCGTTACATTAATTGAATTTAAAAAACGGTTTGTGAAATTTGCTTCCAGCACATTTACCTTAAATTTAATGCACTTCCTTTTTACAGTAAGTAAACGGAGTGAATTACTGAATTGATATTAGAACAAGTGCAATATGATGGTTGTTAGAAATCCCACAACAATTCACTAATATTCCGGTAATGTTTAAAGTTTTTCACGTTTTCTTTCGGCTCGATTTTTAGCGTTTTTTGATATAGTTTAACCAAATTTTGTGTTTAGTTTTATCCAAAACATACTATATTCGAAAATGTGCAATTGTGTTTTAGTAGAAGTCTGAAAATACAGTGCGAAAGTGAATTTTTTTTTGGGGGAAACTATGGGCGACCACCTGAAACTTTAGATCCATGTTCTACTCGTAGATGTGTATTTAACGACCAAATACGCACAAAAAAAAATTATTTTTACCCACTGAAAATCATATTTTAATAAATAGTGATTTTTAAAACATTATGTAATAGAATTTTTCAAACACTTTTACGATAATATATATTCCTTTTCAAAAACAAAATGTATTATTAAAAATTTGTAGAAAAACCACATATTTAACCATAGAAATATATTATATTTAGCAGTAGAGTCCTTAAAAATAATAGAAAAAATTCTAACTAAATTAATTTTCAGGTTTCACCTGCTGAATAAAAAAGCAAAACAGAAATTCATTAAAAATCATTTTAAAAGGGAATGCAGAGTCATTTTGGACGATATTCATAAAAATACACGCCTTAATAACATCACCCTGAATCAACCTAGTAGAGGAACTGAAGAAAAAAAATATATATGTTTCATTTACAGTGATGAACGTGTTAATAAGCGAGTTTCTGAGTCCATTGATGAAGATAATCAAAATTTAAATCCTTATCATGCACATAATAATATCAGTTCTGTAAATGGATCAAACCGAGGTTCTGAAGAAAAAAAAGCAGTTTCTTGCAAATCAAACAATACATCACACTCCAAGGGTTTTAAAAAGGCCCAGATAGATCATGGTCATAGATGCTTAAGATGCAAAATGAGTTTTAATGATATACCAGCTATTAAAAATCATTTTCATATTCCAAGTTATTGCAAATACCAATGTCAAAATTGTAATAAACAGTTTAATACAAAAAATACCTTTCTCGTACATATTCTAAAATATTCTATCAACAGTAATACTGATAATAGTACAAACAATATACCTAAAAGCAAAGATAATAAATCTCAAGAAATTATTAAGGATAACGAAAGAACGAATATAAAAAACGACTTGCAGAACATGCAAGTATTTTGTAAACAAAAAAACTTTTCATTTCAAAGTATTAGTGAAAAGTTTGATAATAATTATCATGAACCTATTATTGACAGCACTATCTCTGATAATCTATCAGCATTAACTCCATCAGTACCAAAAAAAGCCGAGCTGATTTTCCAAGATTGTCCTTATATTTGCCATGTGTGTTATCAGCGGTTTAACTCCAAAAGAGGTATCAAACTACATCTTAGTTGGCATAATAGAGGAAAAAGAATAGAAGATACCATACCCGCACTAAATGAGAACTTTGCCAATATGGATCAATTTCATTTTATTAAAACCTTTAAATGTAACATGTGTATAGAAAGTTTTACATCTGAAGAAAGCCTCAATAAACACCTGATAATACATTCAAATCCTGATCCTAAATATATAACTCAAAAAAGCATTATATTACCTGAAAAGCAGTTGTCTTCTGAATCAATTAAAACCCAAGAAACGTCTCCCATTTTACCCAAACATACCAAAATAACTCGAATCATTAAGACAACCGAAAAAAACATAATTAGCAAAATTAATCTTGATTCTAATTCAGAAGATCCTCGAACGATACAATCGCCATCTAAATCTGTCGTAACTACTGCAACAGTTATACAAAAACAAAATAATAAAGGAAATAAGAAACCTCGCGAAATTTTCATACAGTCGACAAACTCTGGAAAGTCCGAAGAAAATCAAACTTTACAACAAAATACCCAGTTATGTACTGAACCACTTGAAGATACCTCCGTTTTATCTAAATTTTATAAAAAGCCTAAAACGGTTGCAAAATACCAGAAGAACAATAATGTAAATAAAAAACCAAAAACTAAGGAAAATGCTATGAGTAAAAATAAACTTAAATTTACAACTCAACGCACGTACAGATTATTTAATGCGGGTCAAAATATACAAAAAAGTGATCAGCCATCTTCTAAACCAATTGAAACTGCTCCACAGACAACTCTAGAACAAACGAATATACCCATAGAAGAAACTACAGAGAGTTTTTTACCAGAGGAAACTACCGAAATTGTTTTTGATTCTAACTTAGAGATATTACCTGATGACTCTCAAGTTTTACTCCAAAATGCTCAACCGACAATTCAAGAGAAACCAAGTAACCAACTCAAAAAAATAGCTGAGAAAGTTTCTTCGCAATCAACAGCAACTTTTATTCCTACTAAGGGTACTCAAGACAGTTACATAATTTTGGGAAATATTGATAAGCTCACAATGGCTTCAAAACAAAAACAGTTTTCACCTAACAGTGGCCAAAATATAAAAAGTGTTATTGCCGATGATAAAATAAAAACCGTAACTAAAATAGAGGATTCAAGGGATGTTCTAGCCAACAATACAGTTAATCAGAACACTAATACCAAACTGAATTCCAACTTAACTTCTAAAATAACAACAGATAACTTTATTGAAAATTACGCAACTCTGACAGGATTCAACAGTTCCACTCCTGTTAGCATCTTCTCTTATGCAAACGCTTATAAGGAATTTGTTTCTGAATATGAACCAGATTCCGTAAATAAAAAAAATTGTTCTAAAGCATCATATTGTAAAACAGTAGACAGTAATTCATCATCGCCTATGCTACTTCAGGGTGATAATAAAATAACTAACAAAAAGAAACAAAGTAGCCAGGTTAACAAATTAAGGGAAATGCTTCTACAGCAACGAGAAGCAACAGTACAGAATCTGGGCTACAAAACAGAACCATTGAATCCTACAAAAAATGTTCGCGATAATTTGCTTTGGCGACTGAAATATCCAAATGTATTTTCTGATAAAATCTCTTCAGTTTCCAATGACTTAAATTCCAGTAAAAATAGCTTTACTTCTTCATTAACCAGCCATACTCCACAGTCTGACGGGCAACATAAGTCCTTAAATATTACATTAGATACGAGGAAACCTGACAAATACTTCAGCAACCCCATTTCTAAAATCACATTGCCTATAATTACTAATGTTTGCACCGTATCAGAAGATGAATGTACAAAAGATAACATGGGAAAAGTACCCGAAACACTTAATGATTGTTCAGTGAATAATGATAACAATAAACAATACAATAACATATTCAAAGCACCAACAATTTCTGTTACCAAAAAGGGAATACTAACAGTTCCCAAAGAAGATGAGGAAAGGACAGAAAAATCTCCGAAAAATCTACCATTACATTTACAGTTACTTCATAAACGGAAAGAAGATAACGCTCGAAAACACAAAACAGAATCTTTAGGAAAATATACTTCTAATAGGGAAGACTTAAATGAAAATATTTCAAATAATATTTTATCTTCAACTAGTACCTTGCGCAATGTAAATAGTACTAAAGTTAGTAAAAAGAACCGAAAAAGTATAAAATCAAAGAAAATCAAAAATTCAGAAACTATAAAAGCTCATTTTCAAGACCATGAACATAGAGTTTTAGAGAATAATCTTACAAAACCTAGAAGTGTGCAGTTAGATTCTTCAGATCTTACTTTACCCGTTATAACTAGTGTTTATTCCATTACTGAAAATATCAGTGAACCTTCAACCTTACATTTAGTAAAAGCAAATAAGGATTTTGAAGACAGATTGCCAAAAATGAATATTTTAGATTGTCAGAGTTCCGATTTTAATTAATAATTGTCTTGACTTACACTTGTAAAATTGCAATCTAAGAACATCCCGGAGTAAACCTTCATAAGAAAGACTTTTTAAATACCTCTTTTCCTTATAGTAATTAACTTTTAATTCGAAACTTTCATTCTGAAAAAGAGAGAGTTATGGGTACTTCAGGATCCCTTCTTACTATATGATTCGCAAATGATACCTTAAAAATTCAGCACACACCTAAAAAATGCTCCAAAACCTCTTAATTTGCTGCCATCAGTGATAAACTTGGCAAAAGAAGAGATTTTTCAGACTTATAACAGAATTGTAAACTGATATTAAAAAGCCGTTTATATATTATTGTAAAAAATACTTATTCATATTGTAATGTCTGAATAATAAGCTTTTTATAAATATTAAACGTTTAATACAAAGATAAATCTTTCTTAATTTTTGGAACCTGTGGGATCTATATCCAGTCAAATCATTCGATACTGTTTAATACAATACTGCTCCATGTTTGTAACTGTTAATGTTGTAAGACTGTATTTGCCGTTATAAAATCGCACAGATAGAATTTATATAAGATTAATTTTTTTATTCTTAAGACTTTTTGTTCAATAAAAACTGTGTTCATTTATTTAACTGTTTATTTATTTCCAAGCTGGTAGAAGTAAATGGTTATCGTTCTTCATAAATAAAAATAATGTTTTATATTTGAAGCATCTGCCTCCTAAACTCACTTTTCAATATTGAAAAGCCTTTGGACTAACAAGTCCAATCAGACCCGAAAATATTACTATGAAAAAAAGTGCATAATGGTAAAAATTAGAATGGCTCCAGGCTGTCAAAAATGAAATTCACTATCACTATACCTTATAAATTAAAAGAGCTAAAGGAATGCGTTGAAGATAAACGTTTGGCTTTCAATAGCTTTTATTAATAGCGGCAAAACATCCATAATAGTCGGGGAACTTAGTAGCCGATGAAGAGGCTTGGCTTCACCAAAGCTATTTATATGTATTTTGACTCCGTGATTACAAATATATCGAGGTTAGATTCCCAACATAATTTGTTATAAACAAAAAAACTAATAATTAAAAAAATTGTTTGTTTTTTTATGTAAGATAAAAATATTTTCGTGTTCAATTGTTAGTTCAAGTCAAGTTGCTCGATAAAGTGGTCGAAAATTGAACTTCCCGATTGCGCTTCATTCGAGCCAACTATGGCGCTCATATGCCTGAAATCATATTTAAACACTAATGGCATACGATTATCTTTTAAATAAAGCCATAACCATACCTATTAACATTATTTATACTTGGTTTATTTCATTTTAAAATTGTATATCTCTAAAAAAAACACCCTTTATGAAGTTGTCATACTTATTAATAAGTATGACTACTTTATACATGTAGTTTTAATATAAAAATGAAACATATAACCAACTAAAAACATATTTAAAGGTTCAAGAAAAATTAATTCCTATATATATATATATATATATATATATATATATATATATATATATATATATATATATATATATATATATATGTATGTGTGTGTGTGTATGTGTGTGTGTTTATGCGGTTTTCACAGATTCCTCCTTGTAAGATGCAAACTTCATTTACTCACGGAGTTGTATATAGTTGTACGTTTGTTGAATGTGATTTCAGCACTACAACAGCATAACGTGGATATAACCACTGCTATTGCATCTCACACGGAGGAATCCGTATAAACAAATATACGCCATCCGGTGGGAAGTCGGCGCCTTCAGTGTTGCATGCTTCCTTCTGATCTGTCCTTTGCACAAACAGGTGCATGTCAGTACCCTGATGAGTCTAGTAAGAGACGAAATATGTGCCTTCGCTGTGGCTTTTTAACTTTCTTCTCGGTATGGTGGTACAGGTAAGCCATCATCTGGTGTTTTTGGTTTTCAATCCTTTCATCAATAGAAAAATTTTCACGACGTTTCGCCAACATCTCTGCTGGCATTTTCAAGTGATGCTTCGATTTGGAAGTCGAGCTGCCTTCGAGGAAGCATCACTTGAAAATGCCAGCAGAGATAGTGGCGAAACGTTTTAAAGATTTTTTTGCTGACGAACGGATTGAAAGCCGGAAAAACACCAGTGTATATATATATATATATATATATATATATATATATATATATATATATATATATATATATATATATATATATATATATATATATGTTATGTCGGAAATTCTCACGGGTATGAGTGTGATCGAAGGATTTCGGGTATCCCGTGTATGTGCTGCCGAGTCCCTCTCAAGAATGTAAGTCAGCTGACGTTTCGGTGAAATTTTCAAAGCTCACTGTACGCCGTCTGTGGGCTAAGCTATAGTCAGTTCGCCCACAGACCCGTACAGTGAACTTTGAAAACGGTGAATGAGATTTCACCAAAATGTCAACTGCCTGCGGATATATTATATTGCAAGATTGTTATGTGACGTACCATGAACCTGAGGCATCCCAAAGCATTGGTAACACCAGCGTATACAGGGTGTCCAAGATAAGGATCCTAACCATGGGGATCTCGGAAACAGTTGGAGATACGAGGTCGGTTAAATTAGAGAAAAGTTGCGCAATTTAGTGTTAAATTAAACGCAATTTAAAAATTTTAAAAATTAAAAATACTTCCGGAGATTTCCGGAAAAAACCGAATTTTGGCAAAATCGTTTTTAATTTTTGTAGGCTTTATTTAAAGAGATATCAAAAAATAAAAGGTAGATTCTTCTTGCCACTTTTTATTTTTTATAATTTGGTCTAAACAAAATTTAAATCCGACGTTTCGTTTCTGAGATACCATCATGAACTTTCATTTTTTATATGGAACAAAAAAAAGTATCCCATGTATTTAATAGCATTTTTTATTACAAATTCAACGGTGTATCACACTTGCATATCAAGTGTGTAGTTCATTGGCTTTTATAAAACTGATATACCTTTCTCTCTCGCTCTCATGGAGCTCTTATGGAAAGTACTTGAACTACGTATTCGATATGCAAGTGTGATACACCGTTGAATTTGTAATAAAAAATTCTATCAAATACATGGGATACTTTTTTTTGTTCCATATAAAAATGAAAGTTCATGATGGTATCTCAGAAACGAAACGTCGGATTTAAATTTTGTTTAGACCATATTATAAAAAATAAAAAGTGGCAATGAGAATCTACCTTTTATTTTCTGATATCTCTTTAAATAAAGCCTGCAAAAATTAAAAACGATTTTGCCAAATTTCGTTTTTTTCCGGAAATCTCCGGAAGTGTTTGAAATTTTTAAATTTTTTTAACTGCGTTTAATTTAGCAGTAAATTGCGCAACTTTTCTCTAATTTAACCGACCTCGTATCTCCAACTGTTTCCGAGATCCCCATGCTTAGGATCCTTATCTTGGACACCCTGTATAATATATCGCATGAATATTTGGCCATGAATCCTGGGATTCCTCATAATTAGAAAATCGTTCAAAAAAGTGTTCGTGTCAATTGTGACAGGTGGCGAGTCTTGGATTTACGGTGTTGAACCCGAAACTAAACAGCAGTTGAACGTATGGGTCTTCCATGATGAGTCAGAACCAATAGAAGTTGCTCACGCACGGCGTGAAGCACTTTAAAGCAAATGGTCGTATGTTTTAAGAAAAAAAACTGGTTATTTTGCAACCGTGGTTTTAGAGAATCTTAAAACAATCGATGGGTACAACCATTTGTTTACCGGAAGTCCTCGGTGAATTGAAGAAAACAAACTGGAGATGACGACTTATTCTCTACTATGGCAAAGCCCTCCTATATCGGACAATTCAATTTTAAACATTCAAAATATAGGTCATTCGCCATACAGCCCTGATTTAGCATCTAATGATTTATTTTTGTTCCCGTATATAAATATCTAACTGATACCAAGTGGTTAGAATGCTTTTCAAAGAGACACGTAGAATCACATTGAAAGCCTCAATGGTGTTATTTAATCTATGCTTCCAAAAGTGCAAAAATTATTGACACTGCATCTAATATTTCGAAAACTACATTCAATGATTGATAAATTAGTGTATTACTTATAATGAAACAGTTAAACCTTACATTTAAACCAAATGCTCTGCAAGCAGTAGAGAACTTGGATTCCCAAAGAATAACGATAGCCAACCAAAAATGCCAGAAAGTTAAGAAACACAAATCAAAAAGCAATCAGTGGACACAGCATCTGTAGAAGACCTGAAGTATAGTCCAGGAGTCGCAGATTGGAGGTAATACGAGTAGATATTTGATTTTATAACTGGTGGATAAAATATCTTGAGATCTACTTAACCTTTCTTGATGAAATTTATATTATATTTTCTTAAAAATATTATCCCCTATACAGCAACGCATTTGCAGATTTTTTTGAAATGTTAATAAGAAATCGGAGGTATTTTTAAACAGCTACCATTCCAATAAACATTAAATTAAAATGTTTTCTCTATACTAGATCGAAGCTATGACCTTCATTTACCACAAATAAAATTAAGACGATTTCTGGCCGAGAAAAAACATCGGAAGGGTTGTCAAAAGAGAATTAAACCTTTTAATTCTTTTTTTTTATATAATTTGTTCATAGAACTATTATGTGTTTGTAAAAAAATAAAAATTATTTTATATACACATCAAAATAAAATTTAAATTTTATATCTATATTTTTGAGCACCAAGGTAGCCTAAACCCTTAATTCTAAATTTCACTTCAGTTTTTGAAAATTCTCTGTAAAACTAAATTTAATCTCTCATAACTCTGGCAATAACTGCTACAATTTTAAAAAGAGATTGGCTGTACATGTTTAAGAACTCAACGGGAGGGACTGTCATTAATTTTTACGACGTTATTGTTTTTAAGCCTATGGTAAGAAATTTCAGATGTTAAATAACCCCCATCACACAAAAACAGGCTACTTTATTCACATTTCGAATTAGTGAACCTTAGATACAATTTAATTCAAATTCAAATTTGAATAAAATGGATCTAAAAACAGTTCTGCCAGCAAATAAAAAATCCCAAAATTTTTTATAGTTGGTAGGAATTTTTAAAGACGCAAGTTTCATACCTTAGTCTCAAAAATAATAATTACATAAATGTCGCCATGATTTTCCAAGTTATTAATAATTCCCAAAGTGGTAATTTGTATGATTTTAACATATTAGGAAAGAAAAAATCAAACATTTCCAACCCAACCTCCAAAGTAGATAAAGTTTATGAAGGAATATTTCAAGAATTGGACATTTTCAAAAAATGTTATCCTCTGTTTCGTAATATTTGTTGTGAAAGTTCAGTCAAAATCCATCCAATATAATTTAAAAAAATATTAAACTATACCATAGTTTCAGAATTTTTGAATTTTTAGAAAACCGTCTACAATTCTAATTCACATGAAACTTTTATGAGCATTGTTATTAACCCAAAATTAGGAACCAAAGTGGGCACTATTAATTGATAGTAAAAATAATCAAATGGTACCTCTTCTGACTAGTATTTTATTTTTTTATCTAACTCAAAATATGCAGAGTGTTTAAAAAAATTTATAACGTACAAAATTATCTAGATGATGTTTAGAAGAGATCAAATTGAATTAGTTCCAGCTGAACTTTTTATATTTGATGTTGAAATTACTTATATTGTGGTGGAAAGCGCTTTCTTGTTAGTTACATAAACATGTACTAATCTTAAAATAAATTTCAGGGATATCGTAAATATGACACCAATAATAAAATCTGAAAAAATCGAAGAAGTGAGCCAGATTACTGCTCCAGATTCGCTAGTCTTAAGAAGCATTTTGGAGCAAATCAAAAAAGAAGCCGTCGAAGAAGAACAATGTAAGTACTCGTAAATATTTTTTTAAGTAAATCTTTTACCTCAACACTTAATTCGAAAATATTTCGCGTCACAGCTTTAAAGAAAATTTGGTACCAGTAGAGATCCAACTAACTTAAAGTGTGATAACGAATATGTAATACCTAAATCAACAAAGGAAAATATTTACATTTTTGTTACATTTTAAGCAACTTCAAATTAAAAAAAAACTAATAATAATGAAAAATAAGGTAAATATAAATGGAATACAACATCCCACTACACCTGGTCTTCATAATCTACCAAAAGGCATTTAATGCGAGCAGATTCTGGACTTTTCCGTCAGCCATGGACAACGTCTGAATAGACACACTCTTAAAACGGAATTCATCTAAAAAGAGGAGTTAGACAAGTATGAACTAAAATGAAAAAATAAAGATCTTAACATCGGCGGAAGCTTTCTCAACTATTTAAAGTTTGCAGTTGGCATTGTTCTAATAAGCTCAGATAGCGACGAGTTAGAATCTATTATAAGCGAAGTAAATGAAGTATCACACTAGATAGAACTAGAAATGAATATAAATAAAACAAAAATATTGAGTAATAACCTAAATAGCATAACCCGCCACAACAAAACAGTAGAAAAGTAGAACACTGCATTTACTTTGGACTCGTCGTTATACTGGAAAATCAACATGTTGAAAATGCGGAGAGAATAAAATTGTCATGGGCGGCCTTTGATAAACTGAACTTTATACTGACAGATAAGAACATTTTTATCTGTTTCAAAAGAAAAGTCTAGGGTGTAATTCTTAGAGAAGGTGGAAACACACAATTTTCCGATTTTTCGAATATTTTTTACATACATCCTATTTTTGGGTCGTACCACACGAACATGTTGTCAATTTTCATCGATCTCGCGTGGTTTTTCCAAAAAAAAAATCATTTTCACTCATATACCTTGTATTTTCCGATCACTACCTTTAAATTTTGTGCATTTATAGTAAAATACACAAGCAGTACACAATATTTAATCATTTATTTAACAAAATTTACATAAATAACCGCGGAAATATGCAAATTTTCCGTAAAACGTTAGAAAACCGTTGTCTTGTAGTTTTATACTGTTTCTAGGCATGCATGGTTGGTTGCATACGATTTAAACCCCAACATGTGACGCGATGTTGCCACGTTGACGTGGATTTTAAATTCCATTATGATGGAAAACTTGATTATGGTCATTCCAAAGTTGTTGCGTAAAATATGGGTTAACGTGCAGAATCGGGATGCCAAACATAAACAGTTCGTTCGGTAAGCTAATTTGATCTAAAAACAAAAATCTTAATAAAACTAACCTGAACTAAACTTATCTAGATTCCATAGAAAAACCAATATATTAGTGTTCTACGACCCGAAAAAGGAATTATGTAAAAAATCATCGAAAAATTCTTTAGGTTACTTCAGGTCAGATCAGGTTAGTTTAGTTATGATTTACGTTTACCCACATTTTACGCAACAATACTGGAATGACCAGAATTGCATTTGAACTATCAAGTTTTCCATCTTAATGGAATTTAAAATTCACGTCAACGTGGCGACATCGCATCACATATTTGGATTTAAATCGTATGCAACCAACCATGCATGCCTAGAAACAGTATAAAACAAGACAACAGTTTTCTTACGTTTTATGGAAAATTCGTATTTTTCCGCAGTTATTTATGTAAATTTTGTTAAAAAAATGATTAAATATTGTGTAGTGTTTACGTATTTTCGTATAAATGCCCAAAATGTAAAGGTAGTGATCGGTTAACGAAAAACCACGCGAGATTGACGAAAAAATTGACAACAAAATCATCGGAAAATTGTATGTTTCCATCTTCTCCAAGAATTACCACAAAACAAATAGCGTCAGTATGTCAAAACATTCTGACTGCATATACCATCTAAAATGTCAAACTCTACAATGAATGTGCCAGATGGCGCCTAGCAATGCTAGTCTGGCCCAAGTACAAGTATTTGTATTAAATACTGATTTATAGCTAGGAGTGGTTTCAAATTTGCAATGTTTTTCTATTCAGGCATAAAACTTCATTCATTAGAATAAGGAATCATATTCGCAGATCTTCTTCTGAAAGTCCTCACACACACACAGGTCTTCTTCTAAAAGCCTTCTATGTTGAATCCTATTTTAATATTGAATCTATTATTTTTCATATTGTACTACAGAAATATTCTATGCCTTATTCCTAGTCATCGAGTTTTAAAACATAGTACACTTTTAATCAAAAATACAAAACAGTTTAGACCTTTAAAATGTAACTATGAACTCAAGAATTATGAATCTGTCACATTTAGTTCGCCATTTTGAACAACAAATTTTATCTTACAGATAACATGCTGAATTCGCTCAATATAGAAATAAATGAAGGACTAAGAAATGAAACCAACTGGGTTGATAACTTCCCTTTGTATAATACTTACACGACGTCTCCGGAACCATTACCACCAAAATCTAAACTGAAATACGAATCAGCCTATAAACTGTACCAACAGTGGTGTAAGGAAAAAAATGTAAAAAGAACCACTGAAAACGTTCTGTTGGAATATTTTTCAGAGAAATCAAAAGTAGTAAAGTCTTCGACCCTTTGGTCCCAGTATTCAATGTTAAAAGCCACATTGACTAGAGATAATATTGATATCGGGAAATTCTCGAAGTTAACAACACTGCTGAAGATCAACTATAAAGGTTATGTGGCGAACAAATCTAAAATTTTTACCAAAGAAGAAGTACAAATATTTCTTAAAGAGGCACCTGATGATATCTACCTCATGATGAAGGTAAATATACATTTTTAGAATTTATAGTATTACGTAATATTTTAAATAACGACCTATAAATAAACAATTTTTACATTTCGAATTTTTATAACAATGAGTTAAGGTACATTTTTGATCCTTGCTGTCAGGGCCGCTCCATTCCATCATTTATTGAACTGAATATATTCTGAGTTCTGCCATCGCTACCTTTAACGTTCTTTTAGTGTGGTATTTCGATCATAGCTGTCATGGCAGTGCGCTACCCCCATTTATTCATATGGAGTATCTCCCTACGTCAAACATACAATATGCGATAATACATTGTCTGAAAGATTTATATGAGGAGTCAAACTACTCCATGGAAAATAGACTTTCGTCAGTAACAAAAACATTGTTTTTTATTTTCCGAGAAATTCGATGTCAAAGTTGTAAATTCAACCTCAATTTTCCGCTTTCCTAATTAAGATATAATTCTCAATTTTAATGGCAATTGTTCGTATTGTTTTATATTTTGAAGATCTATAAAAAAAAATTTTTTTCCATCGTGGGCCGAGAAATTTTGTAAAAACCAATATTTGCACCAAAAAACTGCGATAACTTTGCACCGGATGGAGATAAATTTTTTTTAATACGTGCATTGGATTTAGATGTATCATTTCCGATCTAAAAAAAAAAATATTTTGGATTTTGGCAAATTAATATTAAGGACTCAAATTTGCAGAAGATGCTGTTTAATACTTGTACTTTACCTGTGAATTTTTTGGATCCAAGAAATACACTTCCATACGATCTGTGAATCTTCGAAAACTGGGCCGAATCTAATTGAAAATAGCTGCTGCAGGCCGCTGTCGGCGGATTGCCATAGTTCAGGTGCGTTTTTCGTTGGCGCTTCAAGGAAACTTATGCATCACAAGTAATATTTATAATATTGGTGTTGTTTTATGAGTTTATATGATAGTAACAATTTATTTGGTCATAATAATTATTAATTTGTTTATTAACAAAATTTTTACAAAATATTAGAGAGAAAATCATACAAAATTCAATTATATATTACGTATTCTACTGTTTTTTCCCTTTATATTATTATTATTATCTAACAGTTTATTAACAAAACTTTTACAAAAAATTATAGAGAAAATCATACAAATATTCAATTATATATTACATATTATACTCTTTTTTTTTTCTTTATATTATTATTACCTAATAGTTTATTAACAAAATATTTACGAAAATTTCTATAAGCAAATCATATAAAAATATCATAATAATATATAATACGTCATATAAATATTTAATGATACATTCAAATTACTTGCGAAAATCATACAAATACAATATATCAATTATGCATTCATCTTTCTTTTTTTTTCTATTACTTCTATGCAATCGGCGTCCATTTCATCATCGCAATTATTACTCTCACCTATATCGCACATACCATTTTCATCATTATTCTCAATTTCCTCTGAATTGTCATCATCGTTTTCTAAATCGCAGGAAAAAAACAGTAGAATATGTAATATATAATTGAATATTTGTATGATTTTCTCTATAATTTTTTGTAAAAATTTTGTTAATAAACAAATTAATAATTAATATGACTAAACAAATTGTTACTATCATTTAAATTAATAAAACAACATTAATATTATAAATATTACTTGTGATGCAAAAGTTTCCTTGAAGCGCCAACGAATAATGCGCCTGAACTATGGCAACCCGCCAACATCGTCCTGCAGCAGCTATTTTCGATTACGTTCGGCCCAATTTTCAAAGGTTCACAGATCGTATATAAGCGTATTTCTTGGATCCAAAAAATTCACAGGTAAAGTACAAGTATTAAAAAGCATCTTCTGCAAATATTGAGCCCTTAACATTCATTTGCCACGCCATTATGAATTTTTGAACAAAAGAACGTTTTTTCATCCTAAATTATTTTTTTTTAGATCGGAAATGATACATCTAAATCCAATGCAGGCATTAAAAAATTTTTATCTCCATCCGGTGACAAGTTATCGCAATTTTTTTGGTGCAAAAATTGGTTATTGCAAAATTTCTCACCGATTGAAAAAAATTTTTTTATTAATAAATCTTCAAAATATAAAGCAATACAAATAATTTCCATTCAAATTGAGCATTGTATCTTAATTAGGAAACCTGAAAATTGAGGTAGAATTTTCAACTTTGACATCGAATTTCTCGGAAAATAAAAAATTCACAGATTCCGGGTTTGACATACTTTTTTAAAATGATAATATCTATATTTATGTTAAATTTTAAATCGGTAATTTGTTAATAAATGTCCTAAAAAAAAATCGTAAATTTAGTCGAAAAAAAAATATATCTCGATAACTAGTTGCGCCACCTATAACTTATGTTGTATGAATCGATAGGTTTTTTACTTCTCTACAACTTTTGTTTGAAACATTTTTCGATACAACTTTTACTTTTCGAGATAAACTCAAAAAACCAAAAATCGTGACCATTTTTCGTCCGCCATTTTTTTGTACAGGTCTTTCAGAGTTACCATCGAGATATGTTTTATAGGATGCCGAAATGAACACATTCCAGCAAAAAAACCAATGTTACATTTTTGTTAACAAAACAGCTCTTTTTTGATCTAATTTCCATGGAGTAAACTCCCTAGTCAAAACTGGAAATTTCCTGACTGCGAACCGTCACTAAGGGTCTGAGACACGGATACTGTATCTCTCCCACCTTATTAAATATTTACTTCGCAGCAGCCCTCAAGTAATGGAAACAAGGTTAAGGGAATGGGAATAAAAATTAACGCCCACATAACACGAAAGCTTCCACACGTCGCATGAAAGGTTTCCGATACAAGTTTGATGGAAGTTTCCTAAGTAACCTTCTAATAACTTTCCAGGAAGCTTTTGAATAAATTTTATAAAGAATCCCACGCTCTGTCTCATTTTAAGCATGTATCAGCTTTATTCTGAAGGATTCGCAGTCTATATTAAGTAATATTAATTTCTCTTACGTCTATGGCGACATCTATCCTAAACCACCTTATATTTACATATTCATAAAACAAGATTATTCCGAAAAAAATATAATATTTTTTTTTCTCTTAGGTTGCTTTGATATTTGGGATTTCTGGAGGGTGCCGTAGGGATGAACTTGCTATGTTCACAATTAATGATATAGGTAAGTAAATTACAACATAAACATTACACATTTGCTTAAATTATTTTCGGTTAAATATTTCATATTATAAAATAAAATGTGCCTCAGTAATGATAGAAAGTTAATGGGAGAACGGATGTTTTCTAAAAGTTAATTTAAATTTTAAGAAAAATGCAACATAAAACCATACGCAAGAAAAATTACGTAAGATAAGAATATAAATATTTCCAAATATACAATTAGTTCCATAAAAACGTGTATTCAAATATCTTATTTGTTTGTACCTGTTCACTTGGTACGTCCAACACTCGAGGCTTTAAATTATTCCTCAATGTTAATTAATAGGCAGTTGCTTGATATTCGTAAAGTTTATTGGACATAGTCATAATAACTGCAGAAGATCATAATAAATTCGAAGCAGTTTTTCTATGTCGAGGCGAAAACTAGACAAATATATGATAAAGTCTCAATCTTTCATACAGAAATGGGTGAACAGGTATGTTTGAGAAAAAATTGCCGATGATCTTCCACATCCTGGTTTAACACATGTCATTACAAGAAATCAAAATAAGGTAATTATTCTAGTGTTCCAAAAAAACCCACATCTTAATCTGCGACAAGGATAAAATATTGTTCGAAAAGTAATAATAAATACTATTCGACAGCGAGATAATGAAAATGGCATCAAGTACAGAACAGCAAGGCAAAAACCTTTTTTCTCTGAAAAGCCGATCCAAAAACGATTAGCCTGAACACAAAAGGACATCGATAGAAATTGGTCAGATATTATTTTTACTGACTAAACTTCAGATATTCAGAGAACGATTAAACACCCTGTTACAGTGCACGTCTGGGGATGCTTCTCTCTGCAAGGATTCGGATCAATGTCTCTTTTCACTGAAAACCTAAACGCAGCTAAAATTAAAAGAATTTAGGAAAAGTGTTTAATAGTCTGCTGGATGCTGGTTTGGAGCTGATTATGACTCATGGATACGAAAAGACAATAGCCTGAAACACCGTAGTCGCCTTTGTCAGGACTAGAAAAGAAAATAAGATGTTATATATCAACAACGAATACAATACACTTTCAGTTAGGTGTACAAATACAACTCATATTAGAGCAATTGCGTTTGTTCTCAACCAACTGAAAGAACCTTATACTATAAGGGCAGATGTACTCTGTTCCCCAGAACAAAAAAATTAGAGAAAAGTCACAATCATGTGTGTGGATCTCGACACAGAGACATCTGTCAGTGAACTGGGCAAACTGGGAAGCGGGGGTCATATAGGAGAGACAGCTCTCTGTTTTACCGACCTCGATCATAAATCCTTTTAAATTTTTTTCAGAATAATACAGGATCTATACCAAAAGTAGTAGGAGTGATTTTTAAAAAAATATTGAAGAAACAATTCCTTAATATTCTTCAAAATAGCACCCTTGGGCAGCTACACACTTAGAATAACGCTGCCATTTGCGCCTTCTGGAAGTCAGCTTCAGGGATGCCGTTGAGAGCCCTCGTCAATGCCGCTTGAACGTCTTGAATCGGGTCAAACCGATGTCCCTTCAGCTGTCTTTTCATCCATGGGAATAAAAAAAAGTCAGGTGGAGCCAGATCGGGCCAACAGTTGCCTCACGACGAGCGCGCCATGGCACGGCGCATTGTCGTGATGCAGCCTCCAGTTGTCGGAGATGGCTGAAATTCACTCGGTCTCGCAGGCGGGTTAGCACTTGCACGTAAAAGTTCGAATTGACAGTTTCCTCAGGGGGAACGAACTCCTTATGAATCAACCCTCGACAGTCAAAAAACACGATCAGCATTGTCTTGATCTTCGATTTACTCATGCGAGCCTTCTTTGGAGGCGGGGACGTGGAAGTGTGCCATCCCGCAGATTGTCTTTTGGTTTCCGGATCATACTGGAAAACCCAAGTTTCATCGCCTATTACCACATTTTCCAAAAAGTTTTCGTCTGTGTGCAATTAGTTCAAAACTTCTTGGGAAAGGCGCACACGCGTTGCTTTGTGGTCGTCACTCAGAATTTTCGGCACCATCTTGAGGCACACCTTGCCCATGGCCAAATCCACGTGAACGATGTATTCAACGCTTGTGTGAGCAATATTCAACTAGTCACTAATTGCTTCAATGCTTAAGCGTCGGTCAGTGTTCAGCAGTTCTTGCACTTTGGCCACATTGTCGCCGGTCCTTGCCGTCGACAGCAGTCCGGTGCGATGATCGTCTTCGACGAGCTCCCTTCCTTCTTTAAACAGTTTATGCCATTCGAACACTGGAGCGGCTCACTGCAGTATCTCCGGAAGCCTGCTTAACCATTTCTAGGGTCTCGGTTGCCGATTTCCCGAGTTTGACACAAAACTTTATCGAATACCGTTGTTTGAGATTTTGACTCATTTTGAGCATCGACAACGACAAAAAAACATGCTTCACAATAACCGGTGTCCTTACTCAACCAAAGCCTGCAAGCGACTGCGGCTGGTGCTTCTCTATTGCTAAGTGTCTCCTCCACCTCGCCCAGCCAGCCAAGCCCCCCCTACACAGCTCCGTTCGCGCTACAGAAAAGCAGTCCTACTACTTTTGATATAGACCCTATACATATTAATTAATTCTGAATATCAGCAAAAAAAATTTAGAAGTGAAATGAGTTGAGTACTTAGAAGAGAGCAATTCACTTAGCCATCTTGGTATAAATTTTAACACTTCTGCTACTATTTAATATTTGTAAATATATTATCCTGAAACTAATTAAAAAGATTTGTAACAAGCAGTTTCCAGATAAAGTTCTTTTCCACATTTCTGGGTAAAATATAAGTATAGTAAGGCTATTAAATACAGAAAATGTATTTATTGTTTATTAATTACGTTAAAAGCCAGTCTAGAACTGAAGACAGTCGCAAATTCAACTTTGTCCAAGAATAGTTTTATAGCCATAAGTTTGACATTCTCCACAAACTACTTTCAATATGACAATAAATTTTACAGACAAACTGATGGTTGTGCAATGGGTTCACCTAGTTCATTTATAAACGCTCAACTAGTCATGGAATATTTGGAGAAAAAGGTCATTAAAAATCTAAATTTAGATTTGATCTTCTTTAAACGTTTTATAGACGATTGTATAATAACAATTCTTAACGACACAATAAATTAAGTTGTACTACAATTTAATAATTTCCATAAAAAACAAAAAATTACATTAGAATATGAGTTAAACGTGAACAAAAACTTTCCAGATATGACTCTAGTATACAAAAATGATAAAATTCTTACGCAATGATATACCAAACCAACTTATTCGGGAAAATATCTTAACAATTTTTCAAACCCATCAAAAAACCAAAGAATAGGTGTAATCATTAGCTTGGTTGAGAGAGCCATGGTATTAACATCTCATACGTTCAGACCCTTGAAGTTAAGAACCCCTTATACAAAATAATTTTAGTGTAAATCTAATCCCAAGACAATAATAAAATCAAATTTTATATATATATATATATATATATATATATATATATATATATATATATATATATATATACAGGGTGTCCAAGATAAGGATCCTAAGCATGGGGATCTCGGAAACAGTTGGAGATACGAGGTCGGTTAAATTAGAGAAAAGTTGCGCAATTTAGTGCTAAATTAAACGCAGTTAAAAAAATTTAAAAATTTCAAACACTTCCGGAGATTTCCGGAAAAAAACGAAATTTGGCAAAATCGTTTTTAATTTTTGCAGGCTTTATTTAAAGAGATATCCGAAAATAAAAGGTAGATTCTCATTGCCACTTTTTATTTTTTATAATTTGGTCTAAACAAAATTTAAATCCGACGTTTCGTTTCTGAGATACCATCATGAACTTTCATTTTTTATATGTAACAAAAAAAAGTATCCCATGTATTTGATAGCATTTTTTATTACAAATTCAACGGTGTATCACACTTGCATATCAAGTGTGTAGTTCATTGGCTTTTATAAAACTGATATACCTTTCTCTCTCGCTCTCACGGAGCTCTTATGGAAAGTACTTGAACTACGTATTCGATATGCAAGGGTGATACACCGTTGAATTTGTAATAAAAAATGCTATCAAATACATGGAATACTTTTTTTTGTTCCATATAAAAAATGAAAGTTCATGATGGTATCTCAGAAACGAAACGTCGGATTTAAATTTTGTTTAGACCAAATTATAAAAAATAAAAAGTGGCAATGAGAATCTACCTTTTATTTTCGGATATCTCTTTAAATAAAGCCTGCAAAAATTAAAAACGATTTTGCCAAATTTCGTTTTTTTCCGGAAATCTCCGGAAGTGTTTGAAATTTTTAAATTTTTTTAACTGCGTTTAATTTAGCACTAAATTGCGCAACTTTTCTCTAATTTAACCGACCTCGTATCTCCAACTGTTTCCGAGATTCCCATGCTTAGGATCCTTATCTTGGACACCCTGTATATATATATATATATATATATATATATATATATATATATATATATATATACAGGGTGATTCAAAAATCGATCACGAAACTTAAGGGGGTGATTCTACTTGACAAAATAAGGGTAGAGCTTCATATAATTTTTTTTCAAAATGTCATTCGTTTTCGAGTTACAAGCCGTCCAAGTTCAAGTTTTTATTTTTTGTTTTTTGAATTACTCGCTTACAGGAAAACCGATTTGACTAATATTTGAAAGATAGGCTAAGTCTTCTGCGCTTCATCATCACTTTACCTACATTGAAAATTGTTTTTTTGTCATAATTTTTTAGTGTTGACAGCTACAGTAGTTTTTGGCATAATTTCTGAAAGACTGATGCCAGGCCTTTAAAAAAGGTGCTCTTTATTTACATCGCTAAACCCAACGGTTTAGACGTAAATCACCCTTAAAAATTAAGTGGTAAATTTACTTTTCTCATTTCATTACCACCAGCTACCAGGTAAATAGCTATCAAAGTATACTAGAGCTGTCAGTTTAACATCAAATAAATTCGCTTTTTAAACTATTTAATTTATAATCTTAACTAATAATGGCTAATCACCAATATTCAAATATCGAATATTGTGATATCCATTTTTGTTATGGAAAAGCAAATGGTAATGCAGAGTTGGCAAGAAGATATTATATGGAGAGTTATCCGGAAAGAAATATCCCTCATGCTCAAACATTTTCCAGTGTGCACAGGAGGCTTGCGGAATGTGGTTCCTTTAAAAGTTATAATGGAAATAGGGGAAGACCTAGAACTGCTAGAAACGTGCAACAAGAAGAAAGAGTGCTTGAAATTATTGAAGATAATCCAGGTATTAGTACTAGAAAAATTGGGAATGAAGTGCGGCTCTGTCAGGCTAGTTCATGGAGGATACTAAGAAAAGAACAACTCTACCCGTTTCATTCAAAAAAGGTGCAGGCTCTTTATGACGATGATCGGCCGAGACGGTTGGAAATGTGCAATCAGATCCTAGCTAAGTATGAACACGATAATCGATTAATTGGCGTCATATTATTCACTGACGAAGCTGGTTTCACTCGTGATGGCATAACAAATCTACACAACATCCACACATATGCTTACGAGAACCCAAACAATGTGGTAGAAACGAAACATCAGCGTAGATTTTCACTAAATGTGTGGGCAGGGATAATAGGAGATTACCTTATTGGTCCTCATTTCTTTGATGGCCCATTAACTGGTGACGTATACTTAGATTTTATCCAAAATCGTCTCCCATTGTATCTGGAAGATGTGCCATTGGAAGTAAGGGCCAACATGTGGATCCTCCAAGACGGAGCTCCGCCCCACTTTAGTATACGTGTCCGACAGTATTTGAATGCAACGTATCCTGAGCGATGGATAGGACGAAGTGGACCATTGGCATGGGCAGCGAGGTCACCAGACCTTAATCCTATGGATTTTTTCTTTTGGGGTCATTTGAAACAATTGGTGTACGATATTCCAGTAATCAACGTCGAGGATCTTCGCTTCAGGATAATCGAAAAGTGCCAAATTATTAAAGAAACACCAGGAATTTTTCATCGAGTTAGGCGACATTTTTTGAAAAGTGTTAGGAAATGTATGGAAGAAAATGGGGGACATTTTGAGAATCTTTTTTAGTTTGTTTAGTACTGTTTCATTAATTTTTATCAATTAAATGTATATCGCAATAATCCATAATATGAATATTTACTGATTAGCCATTATTAGTTATTTTAAGATTATAAATTAAATAGTTTAAAAAGCGAATTTATTTGATGTTAAACTGACAGCTCTAGTATACTTTGATAGCTATTTACCTGGTAGCTGGTGGTAATGAAATGAGAAAAGTAAATTTACCACTTAATTTTTAAGGGTGATTTACGTCTAAACCGTTGGGTTTAGCGATGTAAATAAAGAGCACCTTTTTTAAAGGCCTGGCATCAGTCTTTCAGAAATTATGCCAAAAACTACTGTAGCTGTCAACACTAAAAAATTATGACAAAAAAATAATTTTCAATGTAGGTAAAGTGCCCTCTAGCGGCAAACAATCAATGTGAATTGTTACTAAAATGATGAAGCGCAGAAGACTTAGCCTATCTTTCAAATATTAGTCAAATCGGTTTTCCTGTAAGCGAGTAATTCAAAAAACAAAAAATAAAAACTTGAACTTGGACGGCTTGTAACTCGAAAACGAATGACATTTTGAAAAAAAATTATATGAAGCTCTACCCTTATTTTGTCAAGTAGAATCATCCCCTTAAGTTTCGTGATCGATTTTTGAATCACCCTGTATATATAGGAATTAATTTATTAACGCAAATAGTTTGCGAAGTTAATTAAAATTTATTTTTATAGATGACTTAGGAGCAGCCTTACTGATCAAAATACCAGACATGAAAACCAAGCTCCATCGCACATTCACTGTCATCCCTGAACGAGACAACAATCTGAATTGTATAGAAATTTACAGAAAATATAACCGTCTCAGGCCACCGAATCTCCTACTAAAAACAAACCGTTTCTTTTTATGTTATAGACATGGAAAATGTTCCTCGCAAGTGGTGGGGGTGAATACTTTCGGTAAAATACCAAGTATTATAGCAAAATATCTACAGCTACCTGAACCTGGTTCGTACAATGGTCATTGTTTTAAAAGATCGGCAGCGTCGATCAATAAAAGGGAGAAATTTTTTTAGAGATATCTTCTTTTTAACTTTGTTCAGTGGCTTAAATGAAACTCTTTTACCTCGAAGTTTGCAGGAAATTTTTGTCAAAGAAAATTTGTGTAAGATACTTATCGTCCCCATCACTTGTTTAACGCTCTTTTAAACTTTTTAAGTTCAAAATTTTAGTATTTGCAAGTAATGTATTGTATTTTATTAATCAAAAAACTTTTCTGTAACTCCTATTTTGAAAACTGTTAAATATGTTAACTCGAAAATACATAAAACTTTTATCTTTTACCATGTAGGCCCTTTTTCAAATTTTAACAACTACACTTAACTGTTTTTTTACTAACTTAATACAAATTCTATCACTGTCATAGTCAAAAAAACGTTCTTAATTCATTAAAAAGAGTATATATTTAAAATATATTTGAAGGTATCTAACTTAAACTAATTAATAACTCTTTAACAACAATTGTCAAGAAAATATCGTTTGATGTTTATTTGTCATTATAAAGTAATTCTTGCTAACCACATATTAACTCTACGATGTTAAATGAAAGGATAAAAAATATATCTATGAATTAAATTAACAATATATATATATATATATATATATATATATATATATATATATATATATATATATATATATATATATATATATGTAAAGGTTGTTTGAATTGATACTAGGAATTCCAAATAAAATCAAGATTTGTCATAGAAAAAAATCCTAAAATGCCCCTTAACGGAGATACAGAACCCTAAAGGGGTACCCAGCCATTTACCTTATTGGCTGTAAGTTTTGAATCGACATGTATAATTTAATGAAATTTTAATATTTTGTAGAGGCAGTAAAAACTCATCAAACCATACTACAGTAGATGTTTTAGATCAAGAACGGACTTGCAGCCACACTCGTTGGCCCTAATTTTTGACAGGTGTTATTTTACACATGCTGAAACATTTCCAGCTCAGACATTGTCAAGTCCAGAAACCTGTCAAAGGGATGATCGGGGCTCAATTACTTCAATACATTTTCCTATTCTTCAAATATTTTCCCGCTGCACCGCAAATAATATTCCGGCATTATTAAGGACGACGCGTCGTTAGAACGCTGTGCTATTCTCGTTAGTAGTTCTTATCTAGTATTTACTGGTGTTGCATAAACTAGCACTTTTAGATGTCCCCAGAGGTAAAAGTCTAAGGGATTTAGGTCTGGAGACATTAATGGCCATAAAACAGTCCCACCTCGACCTATCTATCAAGGGCGTTAAGTGTTGACGTACTATACGGTTAAAATGAGGTGGAGAACCATCATACATGTACCACATTTGCTTTCTTCCATCAAGAGGTATGTCTTTCAATAAATTATTATTTAAATTTTGCTGCAAAAATTGTATATAAATACAGGCAGTCCTCGTACTTACGGCATGTTAGGTTCTCGAAATACGCGACGTAAATCGAAACGAGTAAGTCGAGATACATTTTTTCATAGGTTTACATGTAAAACTCAAGGGTTAGGTTCCACAAGGACTCAAAATTTAAAAAAAAAACTGCATTTATAACAAAATATATGCTTTATTATCAAAAGTAAGTTCTTAAAATAATTATGTACTTATGAAATTGGTAGTTATTTTTGGTATATGTGTGTTATTAACTTTAATAATAATAATAATAAAACTTTAATAATCAAAATATGTAATGAGAAACAATAACTTTCGGCTTAAAGAAATTATCAATTCTAGATTGCTTTGCTTCCTTCTTCTTGTTATCATACAGGTCTTGGTGACACTGATAGGCCGCACAAATTTTGTTATTAACATTAAAACTTCTCTCAAAATTAGGATCATTTTCTTCAAAAATTTTCATGGCATTCTCCAAATTTGCAAAGGCTGCGGAAAGTTTTTTAGTGTAAGTTCTTTTTCAGTGTTACCAATAGAAAATGCTATTCCTTGTGACTCGATTGCTTCCTCTTGTACTTGTTCCTCTAATTCAATAAGATCTTCATTAGTCAATTCTTGCGAATGTGAGCGTAACAGATCATCAATATCATGAGCACTAACTGCAATGTCAGGCAAACGGTTAGCCAAATGAACAATGTCAGTTGTGATCTCATTGATATTTGGTTGATCTGTAGATGAAGAACTTTCAGATGGCGTAAAAAAATGTGGACATAACTTTTTCCAAACTCCTTTTAAATTGTTGGGTTTTACCTCATCCCATGAAGCAGAAATATTTTTTACGCATTGCAAGATATTATAACTTTTCCAAAAATCTCTCAGCTCTATGTCATCTTTTTCACTAGCCTTTACAGCCTGTGAAAAAGTTCTCCTGAGATAATAGGCCTTAAAAGAAGCAATAACTCCTTGATCCATGGGCTACAACAACGAAGTCATGTTTGGAGGCAGGAACAAAATTTTGATTTGAGGATCGATATCGGCAATACGCACAGGATGGCCGGGAGCATTGTCCAAAATAAATAAAGCTTTATAAGCCAAATTATTGTTTAAACAGTACTGTTTCACATCAGGTATGGAATGCTTAGTGAACCATTCTTTAAAAAGTACTGCTGTAACCCATGCCTTTGGATTAGACTACCATGTGACTGGAAGAGTATTCTTGACGTAGTTTTTAAGAGCTCGCGGATTTTCAGACCTATAAACCAAAAGGGGTTTCAATTCAAACGATCTTTAGCCGCTTCTCTTCTTGCGATATAAAAGTGCGAGAAGGCATTTTTTTTCCAAAATAAACCAGTTTCGTCCACGTTACAAATTTGTTTAGGCGAATAGTCTCCACTTTCGATAATTTCCTTTAATATTCCAGGAAAACTCTGAGCAGCCACATGATCGGCACTAGCAGCTTCTCCTTGTACTCGAATGTTATGCAACGAATATCTCGTTTTAAAGCGCATGGACCATCCACGACTGGCAGAAAAAGATTTTATTTCTTCACTATTATTCTCGCCACGTTTATTTTGCAGTATGTTGATGATACTGAGTGCCTTATTTTGAATAATAGCCAAACTAAGAGGAACTCGTCGCTGAGTTTGATTTTGAATCCAAGTGTACAAGAGTTTTTCCATTTCACAAATTAAAACATTCCTTTTTCGTATAATAGTGCTGTTTAAAGAGACGGAAGGTAGAGCTGTTAGGAGTTCTCTATCTTTCAATATTGTCTGTATAGTCGTGCGTGATAAATTAAGTTCTCGTCCAATAGATGAAGTCGAACAACCGACATCTTTGAGTTTTAAAATCTTAGATTTAATCTGCATTGTAACTGTCTTTCTTACTCTCTTCTTCACTTTATTGTTACTGTCTTGTTTAGGTGGCCTAGAAAGATTTAAATTCACTTAAATATGTATTAACAAAAACTGTCAAAGATGTCAAAACGAATGTATTACGTCTCGATTGTCCGTTATCCATAAACTAACTAGAGAAATTCGTCAGGGGCATGTGCGGGGTAATCCCCGCTCGCCGCCGCCGCGCCCTGCCCGCCCACAGACGTTGACCTAGGGACAAGTGAATTCTCCTATGCCGGAAATCGAAACAATTGACGTATGCTTGAGGAATAGTGTCAAAACATTGTTCGCCGTAACTCGAAACGACGTAAGTCGAGGACTGCCTATATCACCATTAAGTCTGCATTTCAAAACAAATGGACTTATAAAATTATTTCTGATGCTGCCAGTCCACACATTTATAATAAACCTTTTTTGGTGTTTGTTAGCGTGTGGGTTTTCGTCAGCCCAAAAATGTAAATTGTGTGAGTTTTATTATGCCATCTCTTGTAAAACCGGCCTTATCGATTAGTAAAATTTATATTCAAGTTATGTTGGAATATTGAGGTCTTGCAGATAATCATCCGGAGGCATAACATGTATTTTTTCAACGTGGTACGGGTGAAGTAACCGTTCTGTGAGAGTTTCATGTAACATTGTTTTGTGTCGCGAGCTTTCTTATGCTGTTTGAGGGGTTGTCAGCAATATCTTGCAAAATTTGTTCCACGTGAGGGACTCATACTCTCCTGAGAGAGCCCTCATCTCCACGTCGCGGCAAAAATTACTCTGAATAAAACATTAAAAAATTAATTCATTAACCGTAATAACTATTTTTCTAATCATCTTTTACCTGATTCCATTAGGCTTCGATCAACCCTTTGACACGTTTTTGGACTTGGCAATGTTTGAGCTGCAAATCTTTCAGCATGAAATCTTCTTGCCTTCGAAGAATTTAACAGCGCTTCACCATAAATTAAATGCATATCAGCATAATCTGCGTAGGAATATTCTTCAATTTCTTAAAAGTACTTTTACTTGATGGCGGTTTTGACAAGTTCCGCCAATAGTAATTCATTATGCAGATATTAAAATAACAACCTGATTTTTACCCGTTTGTGTTTTCGCATAAAAACCAATTTATCTCGAAAACCCCCAGTTTTATCGAAATAAATTAAGAGTACCAATGACCAAAGTATTTTAAAAAATCAGTTTTCAGCTCGGTAAAATGCCACCTGTCAAAAATTAATCCCAACGAGTGTGGCTGCAGGTCCGTTCCTGACTTCTCTGATTATCTAAAACATCTACTGTAGTATGGTTTAATAAGTCTTTATGACCTCTATAATGTACAAAAATTTCATGAAATTATACAAGTAGGTTCAAAAATTAGAGCTGATAAGGTAAATCGCTGGGTACCCCTTTAGGGCTCTGTATCTTCGTTAAGGGGCACTTTAGGAGACCGCCCCTGTATGCTCCCGAGAAATTAGGAGATACTTACTGAACACCTTGTATTATGGTATTTGATATTAAATTAACAACCACATGAATAAACCTGTCATTACTTTTTTATTTGATGATAATACTACTCTCTTATGAAGATTTGGAAAAATAATTCTTTAAAACCTAATATTTGTATATGAAAATGTTTAAATATATAAAAAAATCTAATAAGTGAAGTTTAACGTTTATATTGAAAATGTAACAGATTTACAGTTTTCAAAATGATGATCGATCTGCCGAAAATAACTGTTTTAATCTACTGGATTTACTATTAATTTGTGTTAAAATGTATTGTTATTTTTTCTTAAATTATTATATTGCACATAATATTAATTTCGTTGTTATAAAGACTAGTAAAGGAAAGACGATTATCTTAAAAATAACGAAGCTATATGAATGTGCTATGGAAAATGTACAGCTCGCTCAACATTCTGTATAGTGTGAAATATTTCTTTTAAAATTATATTTGCGAGACTTTCACTTGTATTTAGGTGGTTAAGTTAACCGTCTTTTATTTATTAGTCTTTTGTTATTGTTAGTTATTTATTGACAGTAATATTAATTGTTTTCTATATTTAAAATATATAAATTGTTAATATTTAATAATAAAAATTTAGGTGTCTCTGAAATTTGTACCTCAACAATTGTGGGAACAATATTATTACATGTTATTTTTATTTTCCTTCATTAAATCACTAATTTCTTTTAAGACTTCCGAAAAAAAAAACTCAATTCAGGATAATACAAATCTGAGTCTATAAAGACTTCAAAAAGAGTAAGGACTACAAGGATCATTGTAATAAACCGAATTTTAGAGGCTAACATCCCCAAAATGCGTATTTTTTCATTTCTATTCCTTTTTGTAGATCTATTTTCAAAGATAAGTTATTTTTGAAATTGTATATACTTTTTTCTTGAAGATTTTCAAAAGTATCTGAGTATACGTTTTTTTTATTAATAATTTTGGAAGTAAATCGACAAAGTAATAATAATGAAAAATAGTTTTTTTACACATTCTTAAGCTTTCGAATAGACTCGAATGTTTAACACCCTTTTAGAAATTATTGGATTACGCACTTTTACGTAAGCTTTTTTGTATTGGAACTGTGAAAAATATGTATTGTTTTGATGATAATTTATTTTTATTTTTTTTTCAAATAGTTTAATTTATTAATGTTCTCACTAGTTTAATATCATAGTTTAAAAAGTATAGCATTTTTATCGTTGATATTTTAATAAAAAGGTTTTTGATATTTCTATTTCTTGACTTTTTGTACCTATTATAAATTCTGTTAAAACATAAACATAAGAATGTATTATATTTGATATTCTAAAAAGAATTTCAGCAATTTTTCATCAGACCACAATAAGAAGTAAAGAAATGCAGTACCTCGGAGTAACTTTTTTTTCATTTGTAAATTGTATTTCTAAGTGACGTAAAATATAGTATTTTACTTCATAGTATTGATGTACTTATCTCTCTCATGACATATTCTTTCGTGATTCTTACTCCACTTCAACATTAGCATGGAGATATTAACAATTTATTACCAAAAAAATGTGTCTTTTTTACAAACTTGAAAAATGAATAAAATCAGTTGGAAATTAACGTGAATAAAGATTTACCTAAAGTTAGATAATTGTGTCATGCTAATTTTCCAACTATTAACATAACAAAGACCAAGATGATGCCTTTTAAATGTCTACTGGATAATATACTTCTAATCTTTATCAGCCTTGGTGAATACAATGCGGGAACCTGGCCTAAAATGGCATACCACTTATTTTTCTATTTATTTTTCGATATATCGAATCCATAAAAAATAATTCGAATAAAGTAATCTAAAACCAAAAAACCTGTTTGTGTCGTTTTATCCAAATATACCAAGCTAAAACAGCATAAGCATAAAATCTTATATAACCTCAATTAGCATAATTCACAAATATATTTTTATAGGATCTAGCAATACCAGCACAATCGGCATTTTGAGTACTTTAGACACCTACTCCAAAATTTTTCTACTTTCAGCGGAAGTACAAATCTTTGCAATATAAACATAGAAGGTTATTTTTATCATCACTAGAGACAACTATGTCATAATCTTCTTCAATATTGCATAGTTGAATTGCAGTTATATTATTTTTAGCATGTTTTTGTTCCACGTCGAATGTGTAACGCACTTCTCAAGAGTACTTGTAAAAAAATGTGTTCTCTTGGCTTGTCGTCTTTTAGGCTCTGATTGGACACCTGAAATAGTGGACACAGGAAAGATTTTATGTGATTAGATAACAAGAGGATTGTTTGTGATCGAAACCATCGAAGTGTTCGCTTTTCGTGCAGAAACAAGTTCGTAGGATAACGCTAAAACTTGATCCTTCTCTAACAGTAAAGAAACTTTATTTTGTGAACATACTGTTTCATTATTTTTTTTTTTTTTTTTTTTGAAATGCTGTATCCATCTCAGTCACGTCTCCTGCGTTATTCCAAGGGTTTCCGATGATGCTTCATCTGTCAACTTTCTTTTCCAGGAATATAACTATCTACCAGCTAAGCGTGTTATCTGCTGTCCTCTTTCTGCATTCGAAATTAGCCCAATGTGCTTTCGACCCTTGATAACAAATTGCCTTTGTTTTGAACCGTAAATAAGCCTCGTTTATTTACAGTCTCTATACATGTACAATTAGTTTTGAGGTTTGGACTATATTGAAACAATGTACGTGATAACTGGTAGGCCAGTGAATGAACGTTGTTAAAAAACAGGCCGAATAAAGTTAACTCTAATAGTTTTATATACTCCACTAACTCTGTTTCAAGTGACATGTTAACGATCAATGCAGTAATAATAATCTGGATTTATATTTTTTTGTGGAAGTTCTGCTTCGCAAAGTAGCTTGGAATACATTAAATAATTTTCATACTTCTGGCCAGCCAATTTCCCTATTTTAGATTGCTTGAATGGGTCTTAACATTGTTGACATGGGTCCCATGACTAACGTCGTTTGTAATGTTCGAGCATTCTCAAACAAATAATACATATTATTCAGCTTCATTATTTTATTTAAAATAACTATCAGCAAAATGACAGATCATGTCATTTAACCCAATAATATGGTGTATCATCTTATTTAAAGAATAGATTGACGTGTTGTTCAACATAACACAACCAATTGTGTAAAAGAAGCTTTGAAATGTTTCAAACATACAATGACATACAACTTTGATATTATAAATATTTTAATGCAATTTTTAAATTACAATATGCCAATGTCTATAACGTCTAATATGTATTATCACGTTCTCAATACCTTAGATGTCTAAATGACCGTTACGTTCTTGTGAGGAAATCTTATTCACTAGATGGCGCTTCTATACACTGATGCAATTTTAAAAATCAATGTTCCTTAGAGAAAACTTCTATGTGTCAATTTATCCTAGTGTATCATTTTAGAGAGAGAGAGAGAGAGAGAGAAAGAGAGAGAGAGAGAGAGTTATGGATTTTGACTTATCGACAATATTAGCCTTTTATCGTCTAAACCGGGTTGTTTTGAATTCTATTTCCACTTTCTTATGATTTGCTCAGCAGTTGGATGTCCTTACGTTGTTGATATTTTGCGAAGAGAGAATGTTAGTAGGGCTACGTAAGATTTTGTACCTGCTGCGTTGATTTTGATAACTGGAACAGACAAAAAGAATGTGTTGTATGGTTAAGGGAAGAGCGTATGTAAGACACAGAGGTTGATCCTGATTTTTTATCAGGTATTCGTTTGTAAAGCGCGTAAGACCGATGCGTAGTCTAGTAAGTATCACAGACTCTCTTCTAGTGAGTGGTGTGTTGTATTATTGAAATAGCAGTGTTTGATGTTGTGGAGTTTATTTTCCTCTAGGATTAAATCCCATTCGAGTTGGATGAGATTGTTGACAAGGTTGTTGATATAGGTGTTAAGATCTTTGATATAGAAGATATAGTCTATGATGATGGGATTGAGGGGGTGTTTGGCGAGGGAATCTGCTCTTTCCTTACCTTATATACCTACGTGGCTAGAGATCCATAGGAGAATTATATGTTTGGTATATATGCGTCCCCTTTCGTGGAGATATTTGATATCTTTAGTTAGAGGATGCGTAGAGTTGTAAGAAGAGATATTTTGAATAAAACTGAGTGGATCGGTAGCTATTATGCATTTTGTTTGGGGTGATGATATGATGTACTTAAAAGCACTGTATATGGCGTAAAGTTCTGCAGTTAGAATACTGGTTATTTCATGTCTGTACTTGAGGAGTAGATTGCTGCACTGGTTTGAGTGGCAGTTTTAAATCCATCTGTGTAGCTAATATCATAATCCTTATATGTGGCCTGAATTAATTGACCGAAGGCTTTTTCTAATCAATTAAGGGGAGGTATTGTGTTTATCAATTATAGTGAGAGAGAGATGTTATACAAAGTGGGACATGCGCCATGGAGGAAATGTGTGTCGGTATAAAGCATGGAGGCAGAGAAATTTGCAATTTTCCCTTAAGCTCTTGGAATCTTTGGCTAGAAATGGGGAGTATTTGTTGGAGGGTGGATAGGTAGTTCTGCGGAATAATTTTGATATACGGAGTTTGGACCTAGTGAGGAGGGAGTGACCATAGTTTAGAACTTGTTTGTCTTTGATGTAGTCTATAGGTAGAGTTTCTGCTTTACACATGATGTTATTAATGGGGCTTGTATGAAAGGCGCCTATGGCTAGCCTAATTCCTTTATTATGTATTTAATCTGTTTAAATACATAATATAGAGAGAGCCATATATAAAGGAGGCGTAACGTTTTAGAAAGAATGCAGACTTGGTGTATTTTTACGAGAGAATGTCAATCAGAACCCCATGTGGTGTCTGCCAAGATTTTTACGATTTTGAGATCAAGCTTGCATTTGTCCTTGAGCTTATCAGTGTGATATTTAAAGTTTAATAATTGATCGAAAAAAATGTGGAACGCTTCACGGTTTTGCATATCATCCTTGCGCAGGGGCCATGTTAATCTTTTCTGTACTGTTCCAACTTTAGTATATGTACCGCCGAGGCGAGTACGGTATCGTTTTAGACCAGGTTTCTCTATATTAAATATTTAAGTTCAATGTTTACGTTATTATACGTTTTTTTAAATATACTTGACTTACGAGAAGTATTGTAAATAATAAGGCATCTGTACAGGGTGAGTCAACGATTGGATGAAGTAGGTTTGTGCCTTTTCGGTGAAATTAACAAAGAAACTATATTTATTGTTTGATACAGTTTATATTTACGCAGATTTTAAAAATATTTAGGACTCTACAGGGTGAGCCAAAAAACTAGGACAGCATAAAGTTGTATTTTTTTAAATAGAACACCCTATATACGAATCGTATTTTCGATTTAGCTTATAATTTTAAATCTTTTTTATTAAGGGTTTACTATAACAAAACTTTATAGTTTCTGAGATAATTAAGTTTAAAGAAAAAAAGTCACATTTTCAAGCATCAATTCAATCCTAAATAACGTTTTCAATTTTGTGACAAATATATTCAAATTTGGAATTTAGCAAGGCCAAGGACAAGTTAACATAATTTTTACCTAATATTTGCAATAAAAGCTGCAGGGTGTTGAAGACATCGGCTCAAATTTGAACAAGTTTAAATGAATAAATATCTTTTTTTTTTAAATGGTACACCCTGTATATTTTCATGTTATTTAATAGAGTAATAAAAACCCTAAAAGTTTTGTTCAATATATCCTATACCTATTTATAATAGTTTTTGAGATATTTCAGTTTTTCTTATTTTCCATACTTTTTTACAGAAATAGTCTTCATTATTATAGTAGCCATGTAAAATAATAAAAAGAAACTACAGAAACAAACAGAATGTGGTTAAATATGATGAAATACATTATTCGTTATATTACAACGGCAATAGTTTAATTAAACATAATGTGAAAAAATTAACACAACAATAACGACAAGGCAAATACATATTTACTTTTATACTAAATTGAAACAAAAAAATTACCTATTAAATACTGAGATTAATTATTTCTTTTTAATAAGTGTTCGAATAAACGACCCTCTTGTGCAATGCACAAATTCAGTCTTTTTTGCAGATTTTCTCGGACCCTGGACAAAATTAGTGGCGTTATTGTTCTACAGGTATCCCTAATCCTGTTTCGCATATCTTCCACTGTTATTGGTGGATTAACATACACCTTATTTTTAATATAACCCCATAGGAAGAAATCTAATGGGGTGATGTCGCAAGACCTTGGTGGCCACTCAATGAAACCCCCACGTCCAATCCATTTTTGCGGATATCGTTGGTCCAAAAACGCACGAACTTCACGATGGTAATGCGGAGGCGCACCATCGTGCTGGAACCACATACTGTCGAGCTCATCCCTATCGAGACCTTGAAGCAGTTGGGGTAGTTCTTCTTGTAGAAAGTTCAGGTAACTATGGCCATTTAGTGGTTCATTAAAAAAGTGGGGTCCAATAATTCGATTATGATGAATACCACACCAAACATTTAATGACCAGTGGTTTTGATGTTGCACCTCTCTAATCCAAAATGGGTTTTCTGTGGCATAATAATGCATGTTGCGTCTATTTACGGCACCGTTACTTCTAAAAGTAGCTTCATCACTAAACATTACCTTGCATAATAAATTTGGATTTAATTGAATCTCCGCATTTATTGTACGACAAAAGTTTACACGACTTTCAAAATCCTGTCCATGCAATTATTGGTGTAATTCCATGTGATCTGGATGATACCTATATTTCTTGGTAGTACGATTAGCGGTGGATTGTGATGTTTCACATAATGCTGCTAACTGACGGATACCAATAAAAGGATTTTCCTGAACATTTAACAATACTTGTAGTTCTTTTTCTTCATTAGTTACTGGTTTGTTGACCACTTTACGTTTTGGATAATCAACAGTACCAGAAGAATCAAATCTTTGCATTAAGTTTTGAAAAGTATGGGTATTAGGCTGGCGTCGATCAGGATACTTCATTTTGTAAATTCTTTGATCAAGAAGGCAATTTTTTTGAGCATCTCCTATTGTATAAATCATATCTATTAAATCATTCTTTGGAAAATTCATTTTACAATATAAGATGAATGCAAAAAAAACCAAACTACACTACATAAAAACCAAAAGAAGCGATTGCGGTTATAAATTTGACACACAGAAAAATGTTCTTTTACATTGTTTTTGCCATGGCTACTATGATAATGAAGACTATTTCTGTAAAAAAGTATGGAAAATAAGAAAAACTGAAATATCTCAAAAACTATTATAAATAGGTATAGGATATATTGAACAAAACTTTTAGGGTTTTTATTATTTTATTAAATAACATGAAAATATACAGGGTGTACCATTTAAAAAAAAGATATTTATTCATTTAAACTTGTTCAAATTTGAGCCGATGTGTTCAACACCCTGTAGCTTTTATTGCAAATATTAGGTAAAAATTATGTTAACTTGTCCTTGGCCTTGCTAAATTCCAAATTTGAATATATTTGTCACAAAATTGAAAACGTTATTTAGGATTGAATTGATGCTTGAAAATGTGACTTTTTTTCTTTAAACTTAATTATCTCAGAAACTATAAAGTTTTGTTATAGTAAACCCTTAATAAAAAAGATTTAAAATTATAAACTAAATCGAAAATACGACGTATATAGGGTGTTCTATTTAAAAAAAATACAACTTTATGCTGTCCTAGTTTTTTGGCTCACCCTGTAGAGTCCTAAATATTTTTAAAATCTGCGTAAAAATAAACTGTATCAAACAATAAATATAGTTTCTTTGTAAATTTCACCGAAAAGGCACAAACCTACTTTATCCAATCGTCCCTGTATGTCTGCGGACATAAATCATTCATATTATAACGTTTTTTTTTATTGCAAACAAAGTTATGATATTTTCCATTACATTGTGACCATTTTTTTGCCTTTAAAAGTCACTAAATCATAATCAAATAACAATGATACTCATTTCTTGCTCATTAATTTTAAGTTTCTAAATGTAGATATCGTCCCATGCCACTTATTTATTAACACCCTGTATAAAATAGAGTCTGAATTGTAACTATACTGATTGAGTACCATTTTTTTAGGTTTTTAATCAAATTAGAAAATCCCATGTTGAATACGAATGTAAATAATACTATTTATATCAACTTTTTTGATCCTTCCCTTTTCTATAAACGACGTGTACCGCTGATCACAAATTTTCCTTGTTCCATTTGTAAAAAACCTTTTCCTTCCGAGTATCGTCTAAAAATACACATGGAAATACATCGAGAAGATCGTCCCTTCAATTGTACGTTGTGCTTAAAAACTTTTAAAACCTGTCCACCGTTCAAACGTCATATGAAAGAACACAATAAAGAATATAAAGCAGAATGCAAACAGTGCAACATGAAGTTTATGACACCCGGTTTGCTCAATTCTCATAGGAACTCAGTACATCATGGTGGTTTGCTTTGCTCAGAATGTGGTAAAATTTACAGAAGTCAAAATTCTTTCGTTACCCACGTAAAGGAGCATGATCCCAACTTCCAACAAGATCCTGTAAAATGTAATTATTGCGATAAGAAATTTTCAAAAGTTATATATATGAAGCGACATATGGTAAGGTGTGATCAGAACAAGGAAAGACAGTCGTTTGTTTGTGATACTTGCGGGAAAATTTTTTATTGTAAATGGGATTTAGACATTCATTTAAAAATGCATACAGGAGTCAAGAAGATGGAATGTGACGTATGTCACAAAAGATTTTTTAGACTCTATACGCTCAAAATGCATAAACTTACCCATACTGGGGAAAAACCTTTTAGATGCAAATATTGTGAGAAATGTTACAGTCAACCCGGTCCATTAAAAATCCATAAAAAGCGAGAACATTCAAAGGAGAACAGTTTTTAATGTTCTATTTGTAATATTAGTGGATAACCATAGCAAGATCAAACATCCGAAATAGTTAGTACCTACTAAAGTAAAAAATTTGTTATATCTTGTATTAGAGTCTGATGAGTATTTGTTATCAATAAAGCTTGGTTAGCCTTTTTTTTGTTGTTATTTTTTAAATTCCCCATTTATAAAAAGTTCCTTTCCCTAGCTTTTTGCACTCCAATTTACAGGCAAATGAAATTTTAACTTTAACAATAATTAAGGTTTCATGTTACTAAAATTTGAATTAACTTGGGCATAATTACTTTACTACGTTAAACGACAAATATCCTAAGATTACTCTGTAAATTTTAAGACTTTCTTCATTAAATCTCCATAAATCAAAACATATTTTAATATGTCTTGTAATTGTTACCCTCGAATATGGCTTAACCAACAAAAAACATCTCGATATATCAGATTTGAAAGACCCTTAAAACTGCTATTTACAATGCCCCCGTAGTTTCCCCAAAAATTGCAAACTTAAATGTACCACAAAAATTTACAGGCGTGTTTCGTCCATAGTACCGATGATAGGATTCCTCAGTGGGACCGTCGGTACCTTTCTCTGACACCCTGTTTGACGTACTATATTATAATCGAAACTCGTGTTAATAGTTATTTCGCGTCGGGATGTGTCGGTAAAATATTAATTTTAGTAAGCCCTCCCAGAATTCTCTTAGTCTGTTGTCCGTTCGTCGTCATATTACGAGAAAATAAATCCTTTAAACAACTTATAGTAGACAAAATATGAAATCTAATACAAGCAGCGCCATCTCTCAGTTGGTTAAGAACTAAGTTTCTCTTATATAATTGTATTTTATATACCCAACTACAAGTATATTGTATCCACTATATATATATATATATATATATATATATATATATATATATATATATATATATATATATATATATATATATATATATATAATGTCGTATTATCCAACATCTTACCGCTATCCTCCGGCCAGACTTAACTTCAAATATAAGTTCCGAATATTAACAAGTACGACGACGGGTGTCTGGGAAGGTACCAACTAGAATCCCACTGACGAGTCCTATAGTTGGTACCGGGACGAAACACCCACATTTTTGAGAGAAATTCGTAATACGAATTAACCCGATTGTGACACGACAGGTCTTTTCTAGGTTTTCCCTGCCAAATAGCCCGATGATGACGAAATAACCCGGAAGTGAAACAGATAGAGACTACCCTTATGAGAGACAAGAAAAGAAAACCGAACTTAATAAGTAGACGCCCATCGACTTTCTCCTATATTACAACATGGCATCCCTGGTGGGGACGAGTGCAGCGGGTCGCAGCTTCGATGAAAGATAGACCCCTGCATGGAAAATCATTGGGAATATTAAAACAACCCACAACAAACGTGACACGGAAAGGGATAACCGGCAGAAAAATAGTTGAGCTATCAGCCAAGGGGTCTGAAATATAGCAACAAACATATAAAGTCCGGTGAGGCTCTAGTCACGATGTTAATAATACAGAATTCGGGGTGTTAGTCCCCGCAGTTCCTGGGCATCCAACGTTCGGCGCTTCGTTCGAGATAAGGACTTATATCTCGAAGAACGACGAAGTTGTCTGGCCTAAAGGAGGGGGTGTTGTATTATCCAACATCTTACCGCTATCCTCCGGCCAGACTTACCTTCAAATATAAGTTCCGAATATTAATAAGTACGACGACGGATGTCTGGGAAGGTACCAACTAGAATCCCACTGACGAGTCCTATAGTTGGTACCGGGACGAAACACCCACATTTTTAGAGAGAAATTCTATATATACGAAACCCGATTTAGACACGGCAGGTCTTTTCTAGGTTTTCCCTGCCAAATAGCCCGATGATGACGAAATAACCCGGAAGTGAAACAGATAGAGACTACCCTTATGAGAGACAAGAAAAGAAAACCGAACTTGTTTGTAATGTAGGAGTATACGGGGATAAGTCGATAAGTAGTCGCCCATCGACTTTCTCCTATATTACAACAATATATATATATATATATATATATATATATATATATATATATATATATATATATATATATATATATATACAGATTTCTACAAGATTATATATTCAGATTGTGGGGAACGTTGGGAGATGGCGCTGCTTATATTAGATTTCATATTTTGTCTACTATAAGTTGCTTAAAGGATTTATTTCTCCGATGCTGAAGTGCGCCGATCTTGTGTGATCCTGAGATCCTGTAACCAAATATTGCTCTAACTTCATCACATAACCGAAGCACCATAACGACATGTCTATAGCTACATCACCTTGTTAACTAATCATTTCGCATTTCGATATTTATGCGGCAACAACTTTTGGGTTGTAGAGTGATATGGTACTGGAGTTATTGGGTTGTGAGTTTATCCTGCGAGTTAATAGGCTAAATGTACTCTAGAGATCACGTGTAACGAATTCTACACGAGTTTCTGGTCCTTTTCTTCTAAAGTACTGGTTTAGAAGGTCGTAGAGTCATACGGTTATTGGGTTCCTTGGTTAGGAGATTAAGGTTTTATAAATAATTTGGAGTCAAAGTGGTTGAATCACATAATTTGTTTAGATACGTTTGTTGATCAGCAGATGTTTCATGTAGAATGAATTTAAAAAGAAAAAGAAAACCGTCAAAGAGAGGGTGCAATTAAAACTTATATGAATACTAGAATTGGAAATACTGAAAGGTTGAGCAAAACTGGTGTAATGTCCTAGGAATAATTTTATATTTCAAAGAAGTTAATAAATTAAAAATATTTAAAAAGCAAAATTTATCTTATTTTATAAAAAGGAAAATCGGATTGAAATCAATTTTATTTTAAAATAAATAAATTGGAAATCTTCAAAAACATTTACTTTAAAATTCAACAACAGAAAAAAAAACTTTATTAAATTCAAAATATTAAAATCAAATTATTGTTCTTTAGCTAGGACCAAATTCTTCTGTCATAGGTTACAAATTTTATCACAGACGCCCACTTCTTATTTCAACTCTATACTAAAATCGAATAAAATATAAAGTCTCCCGGACAAGACGGAATTCATAACGAATTGTTGAAATACGGAGGACAGCGACTAAAACAGGAACTCACAAGCTTCATTCAAAAAATCCTGACACAATGCAAAGTACCAGATAGGTGGAGAACCAGCACAATGATGCTTATGTTTAAGAAAGGTGACAAACAAGAACCAGGGAACTACAGGGGTATTAATCTACTGGACACAACTCTGAAACTCGTTACGAAAGTAATCAAAAATAAAATTAATTCGGTTACAACACTGGAAGACGAACAGCAGGGATTTAGATTAGGAAGGTCTTGCGTGGATGCAGTATTTATTCTACGACAGATAGTCGAAAAATCTATAGAATACAATAAACCAACATTTTTATGCTTTATAGATCTAACAAAAGCATTCGATCGCATAAAGCTAGATGACGTAATCCACCTGTTATATAAGAGAAATATTCCTATCAATATAATTCAGACCATCGAAAACATATACGCAAACAATAAAGTTCAGATTCGCACTAACGGTAAATTATCAACACCCATACCAGTCAACAGCGGTATTAGACAGGGAGACTCGCTTAGTCCTTTGTTGTTTAACATGATAATGGACGAAATAATAAAGGAGGTGCGACTTGGTAGAGGATATAAAATGGGTGATACAGAAATAAAAATTCTCTGTTACGCTGATAACGCTGTGATATGTGCCGAAAATGAAGACGACCTCCAGAGATTGTTAAATACCTTTAATCTTACGGGAAGAAAATATAATATAATTATCTCAGCAGAAAAAACTAAATGTATGACAACCTCAAAAGAACCCCTCCGATGCAAACTAGAACTAGACGGTCAAATAATACAACAAGAAATGAGTTTCAAATATCTAGGAATCGACATAACTAGTTATGACAACATCGAAGATGAAGTAAGAGGGCAGGTGGCCAAAGCAAATAAAGTGGCGGGTTGTCTCAACGACGTGATCTGGCGAAACAAACACTTACAACAAGAAACAAAGGTTCAGATCTACAAAACCACAATTAGACCTATTATGACATACACCTCAGAAACACGGCCAGAGACGACAAAAACGAAACAACTATTAGAGACTACAGAAATGAGAATACTTCGACGAATAACAGGAAAAACGCTACTAGACAGAGAAAGAAGCGATAACATTAGGCAATCATGCAACACAGACTGCATTAATGAGTGGGTCCTACAGCGTAAGACACAATGGAACAAATACATAAGCCGAATGAGAGGATAGATTGATAAGGATCGCACGAGATAAATCGCCTAGTGGTACACGCAGTAGAGGTCGACCACGGAAAAGGTGGAGCGATAATTTAAGTCCAGAATGAGGAAAATCGAAGAAGGAACAGGTCAGGGACCTATTATAGAAGGTAGAAGAAGAAGAAGAAGATATAAAATCTGAATCTAAACCGCGCGATATTTGACGTATTTTGTTCTGAAACGCTGAAAAATAAGCAAACCAAGAAAGAAATGCCCGTCTGCTGACGTAGCAATCACGAAATTTTTGTAAAGAACTAAAAATTTCAACATATAGATCCTTCATCATGAGACTTTTTCTTGCAAAAACAAGTAGATTCGAAAAATTCAGCTTTTGCCAAGACGTCAAAGCAAATGTTATTTAAATGCAAGCCATCTCGCTATGGGAAGTTAGTGAAGAGCAGAATTAAAAACAGTGAGTTGAAATAAAGAGTTAAAAAGTTAGTTCAACAAGAATTATAGACAGAGCAAGGTTGGAAAAACTATATACTATATGACTAAACTATATGAAATAAAGATAAAAGAGGGGCTAGGCGTTACACTAGCATAGTCCTTAAAAGCTGTCGATGGGAGTTCAGTCCTTTTGTGCTACCCCCTATTTATAAAACTAGATGAAATGTAGCACATGTTCAAGCCACCGACCTCCATTATGGATCCCGATTCTTATAGGCTGTTGAAACCAAAAAACGGCAAAACATAGACGAAAAATGCGTTTCTGCATCTGGGGCATCAGTCAGATTTTTGAAAATTGGCATTTTTCTAGTATTACAAACAAACGAATAAACAAAGGGCCTTTACCTTATTTTATTAGAGTAAATTACTGTTGCGTTTATCTTATTTAGGTTAGTTAGATCTAAATAGAACGTGTCTTGACACAATTTATTTCGTCTAAAGATAATTGCTTTAAGAAGAGAAGAAATATTATCAAGATGGAATGAAACTTTTAAATGTTTTAGTAATTTCTGTATTGTGTTTTAGGGGCTATATAAAATTGGAGGATGTCAAATACGAATTAACTGAAGAAGACCTCCATAAAACGGCAGAAGACTTAATTAAATACGAATATATTGAAACTGAACTAACAGAACGAGTCAGTCACAATACCGAAGAAGACAATTGCTGTAATGACATTGACAAACTGGAAGACATTAAAGCTAAATCAACCGAGGAAGACGATTATAAGAAAAAGTATGACAAATGCAAAGATATAAATCTAGTATGCATTTATTGCAACAAATCTTATGGCAACATGTATAGACTACGGCAACATATGAATATGAATCATAAAGAAAATGGATGTTTTAAATGTACCGACTGTCCAAAGACTTGGAAAAATTTATCACATTTAAATAAACATTTGAAAATCCACGATCCAAACAGAAAAACTTTTAAGTGTGAAATATGCTTGAATATTTTTGCTTCTAAGAGTAACTGGAATAATCATATGAAAATACATAACATGAAATATGATTTTCAATGTCAACACTGCAAGAAAGAGTTTTTTACTGTGGCTCAAATGAACACTCACGTAAAAGAAAAGCACAATGGTGGTTTGCTTTGTCCAGAGTGTGGAAAACTTTTTTTCACGTTTAAAACGTATCGTTATCACCTACAGCAGCATAATCCGGATTTTATAAAGAATAATTCCATTAAATGTGAATTTTGCGAAAAAATTTTTGTCGGCATGGAACGCCTAAGATGTCACATGAAAAGATTACACCAGAAAGAGGAACGAGAAATTGTAAAGAATTTCGAATGTAACGTGTGCAAAAAAAGATTCCGTAAACTCAGTACTCTTAAATTGCACACAAGGATTCATACTGGGGAGAGACCCCATAAATGTAACTTCTGCGATAAATATTTTACTCGATTGACTATTGCTAACAAACATGAAAAGCTTATGCATTTAAAAGAAAGTAAAATTAACAATGGAAATTAATCCCCATAGAAATAAATAACTTTTTTGTTAATGTGTTTTTTTTAAATAGCACTGTAAAATTAAAATTTTATGATGAATTGCCCAACTAAATATATATATATATATATATATATATATATATATATATATATATATATATATATATATATATATGCTTTATTTTGTCTTTTCTTGGGTTTAGGTTCTTTATTTAACAAAAAATGCAAATAATTGACGTTTCGCCCTTTATTTAAGGCATTTTCAAAATTTTTGGCTTATTTTCCTTCCTAAAAATATTTTTATATAATTAAAACATTCACACAAGAAACATATCTACAACTTTAAAAAAAAAAACAAACAAAACACTTTAAAACAGTATTTAAGTTTTTTTTTAATGTTCAATTTTACCGGTACACACCTTGACATGTTGTTAATCTATTAATAATGAAATTCAATCTTTACATCGTCTATTGAGGATAGATGGAATGCGAGTGTGTTTTATTTTTAATATTTTACAATGTACCTAAAAAACCAAAAGAACGAATACATTTAATTTTATGTTTAAGAGGATATTCAATTTTTGATTCTTATTAACAGGATCGAATACTTAATATTTTTATTTAAATTAGGCTGGTGTAAATGTGGCTCAAATTTCCGATATATGTTCTGTCGTTAACAGTGTTTTTATCTTTTTTAATTTCAATTATTTCCTTTATCTGGTAATTCATATCTTTGTTTTTTATTATGGTACTGTTATAATCAAAAGTATGTTTTTCGTCCTATGTATGTTTGTTTAACGCTGTTGAGGCGTTTTTCGTTTATTTACGGCCATTCAATCTGTTCTTTAGCAATTGGCTCGTCATGCCTATATATTTTTTGGGACAATTTGTGCAAGGCATCGAATATACTACATTTGATTGATTCATGAGAGGAGTTTTACTTTGTAAATTTGTGAACAGTGTATTTAATTTATTATGTGACCTGTGGCATACGATAATATCATACTTTTTTTTCTGACAGTTCTCTAGTGTAAGGTAATGCTACATATTTTTGCTGTTTATGTTCTATGTTTCTTGTTATTACGTTATTATAAAATTTATATGTTCGTTGATTAATTATAATAATAATATACTTTAAACAAAATCTAAAACTATATTTATACCGTAACCGAATTGTTTTGTGTTATTTACCAGTAATTTTTTCTATTAACTGTTATTATCACCATATATATTCCTTGATAACAGCTATTGTCACATAATTTTTAAGACTAAGCAACTATGTTTTTTATTTATTTTAATATAATTTCTTTAGTATAAATAAAGACTTTTTTATTTATTTATTTTATTATAATATTAAAGGTATTGTTTCGAAATATACCGTTTATTTCAAAATAACTTTTATCAAAATACCATTCAAAATAATAACTCATCGAAAGCTCCAACTAACTTCAAAAGCTCGAGTTACCATGATGTCTGGCTTGGAAAAAGATTTTTAAATTTTAAGATGAGTAGAGAGTAGAAACAGAACATTCCTAACGGAACGTGAAAGAATTAAAATATTATGCATGACTGGTTTTGGAGATAGAACGCGCACACAAAGGTGGTCGAGTTATTTAATGCAATGATCGGCAAGCTATAGGCCAAAGTATGGTAAGCCGAGTTAAGGCAAAGTTCAGAAAATACGGGCATATTCGGAATATCAAGAAATCTGGTTGACCCTCAATGACAGAAGAAGATCAGTTTAATATTTTGTTGACAGCTCCAGATCACTCATGAAAACAGCTTCAACTTTTAATGTAGCCAAATTATACTGAACTTACAATACCGGAAGAGACGAAGTATCACCTCTACAAAATATGCTTAGTTCAGGAGTTCACTTTAAATGGTCATATTAATGGACAAAATTGTCGCTATTGGCCAACTGAAAATCCTCAGTAGTTCACAGCAGTTGATTACCAAAATCCTCAGAAAGTGAACGTGTGGTGCGATATACTTGACAGAAGAGTCATAGGCACTGATTCCTTTGATGGTGCGAGATATTTGAACTTTCTTTAAAATAACCTCATTCCTGCACTAATAACTTTGTATGTAGACCTACAAGAATCCGATATATTCCAGCATCACCTTTTTTTGCAACAAGATAGTGCGCCACCCACTACGCTGCTCCTGTCCGTGCTATTTGGATGAAGTTTTTCCTAATGGTTGAATAGGCAGAAAAGTGGCCATCCAGATCACCAGATTTGATCCCACTTGCTAATTTCTTGTAGGGCTACTTAAAAACATGACTCAACCCGACGATTTGAAAGTCCTAAAAGTTCGAATACGCCAAGAAGTACAAAACATAACTGCAGATGTCATCGACAATATTCAAAAAGAATTTATTTATCGACGGGGCCCAGTTTGAACATTTAATTTAGATGGCAATAATTTGTTCACAAGTTCCTTATGTAACCAACATTAATATTTACCTTGTGGTATATGAGAAATCTGCCCTTTCTGTTTCTGAAAAAAAAATGGGTTTTCACGTTTCACTCTATATAATACAATCCTCTAAATATATCATATTTTACCGAAATGTATTTTGCAAATTTGGATTAAGCGATGCTTTGATAACCTTAAAACATCCATAGTTTATCAGAATTATTGCTTTAAAGATGCTAAAAAATTGAATATCTCGAAGAAAAAGAAAAATATTTGTACAAAGTCACCGGCATTTGAAATAGTAAAACTTACACTTTAAGATGATATAATATATATATATATATATATATATATATATATATATATATATATAGTTTTTTTTTTGAGAAAAATAAATCTCGCGATGAAACATAACCTCAAATATAAGCCAAAATGACTATCCTTATTTAATGTACAAATTTCACGTCGAGCTACTAGTAATCTAAAATATGAATCTATTGTATATAACTATTTTTTGTATATTTTTATATAGAAAGTTATTTTATACCTTTTGGTGCACCATTTTCTTTAAAATAAAATAGTTTTTTTTTAAAAAAACATTATTTATTTTATCTCTCATCTACCTGACATATAACCAAAAAAAAAATAAAAATATTATGTAATCGATTAGAATATACCAAGGTCAATTCAGTAAAAGATGTTGTTATCTATTTGCGAATGTTAATAAAGTTCAACTTTATTTTTACGATTTGTGAGCAAATATCATTTTTTTATTATTTTATTAATAATATTACTATATATATATTACTTTCTTCTCAATGAGCTTTAGACAGTTAAAGGCTTGTAATAATAATATTTTGTTATTATATTTAAAATCGGTAGAGATGAAAATATACTCCTTGGCCAAAAAAATGTGTCAGTTTTCAATATAAAATTTAAATTTTGTTTTAAAACATTATATGTATACAGGGTTATTCAGCCTATAAGACACGGAATATTGCGACCAAAATACGTGACTTTTATTAAGTTTTACTTTTGGGATATATGGGAGTCTAATATAGTTACTTTTTAAAATTATTTTCATATTTTACCGGGTGTCCCAAAAGCTCTGAAGGTATCAAAGTTGTTTTTTTAAATGGAACCCCCTGTATATTATTGCATTTTTGGATTCTCCGATCAAAATAAGTGCCTATTTTAATAAGGTTTATAGTACCTAGACCTTAAGCGTTTTTAAATAATTTTAATCTTGACAAAATATAACCCAATTTTCATGTTTCAAATACTTAAGAAGTATTTCAGTTATGTACTCGAAATTTACAGTGAAGTGTAACAATAAATCATATTTTAAATCTCAATTATAATAAATTTGCTATATTATATAGGGCGTCCATAAATTAAAACTAATCAAATAAGAACTGTAAATGGCTATAACTTGATTAATTTAAATAGAACGCTATACTTTTTAACTTACCAGAAAATGCACTTTTTAAATACCTATCGAATGCTATCAGGGTGTTCTATAGCTAAGTTTTCGCGTTTTCACACAATACGCCAAATAATCGTTTTCTGCACCATTTGGTGTTTTTTGGATAGATGGTTCTAATGTATCTAGTTGTCTACGGCATTTGGAAATGACAAGTAATTTACAACTATAAGAATAATAATTAGGAATATCTTTACAAATGTTCAGAAACTCGGAACGCAATTTATAGTCATCCAACAGGCTATAACAGCAATAATGGTAATAACATATTGATGATAGCACAAAACAGAATCAAAATATTTATAATAGATGTTCGAACATCGACCATCCATTTCTAAACACTTGCATATTCTTTTTTCAAAATCACTGCTAACTCTGCACAACATTTGCGAGGTTACGATTTGAAAAGCGTCTCTTATGCGTACTTTCATATCATGTGGTGTTGTCGGGAGCGCATTGTAGACAATTCCTTTTATGTATCCCCATAAAGAAATCTGGTGGAGTAAAGTCCGGACATCTCGGGGACCAATTTTGAAATCCCTCTCTCCCAGTCCACCTGTTTCGAAAGTTGACATTTAAAAATTGTCGAACCTCGCAATGATAATGAGGCGCAGCTCCATCTAGTTGAAGCCACATAGTTGTTCTAATATTTAAAAGGATATCTTCTTATAACACTGGAAGTTGGTACAAAAGAAAATCACGAAACATCAAACCATTTAAAGGTCCTTCAAAAAATTAGGGTCCAATTAAACATTGGACTCAGTATTCCTCCCCACACATTAACCGATCACCTATTCTGATTTCTAATAACTCTGTATTCATGCGTATTTGAATCAGAATAGTAATGGAAGTTGTGTCAATTCACGAAACCATTTTTATGAAAAGTACATTCATCACTAAACAACATATTTTTAAAAATGTGGTCATTTTCTGCCACTTTATCTAACACCGACAAGCAGAATTCACTTCGGTTGTCAAAATCATTTCCGTGAAGCTCTTGACAAAGCTGTATTTTATAAGGATGAAATCTGTATTTGTTAAGAATCCTTACAATACTTACTTGGCTAATGTTAGTATTTTCGGATATATGATTCTGACTAATATTGGGATTTTCGATCACTGAACCAAGTACAGTAAAAACATTTGCTTCATACTCAATGACAGGTTTTCTTATAACAGGTTTTTTATAACTAACACTTCCACCGTCCCGAAACTGCTATAATAGTCTCACAAAAACGGCTGGTTTAGGATAGTTACTTTAAGGAAACCTTTGAGCATAGACTGGAGAAACCAAGAAATAATTTTAATGACATTCTCCAAGGATAAAAATTATATCAATATCCTCTTCCTTTGGACAAATCTTCATTTTGATAAAGCAATAACACACCAATATTTAAATAATTCAGTTCAAAAAATGAAGTTTTACAGTTACAAAAAATAATACCTCTATTATAGCAAAAGGCTTTGCAGACTAAACTGACAGATTAAATGAATTATCTGACGTTTCTAAATGCCATAGGCAACTAGATGCATTAGAACGTTTATTCAAAAAAACACAGAATGATGCAGAAAACGATTAATAGGCGTATTCTGTGAAAACGCGAAGACTTAGCTATAGAACACCCTTATACCATTCGATAGGTATTTAAAAGGTAAATTTTCCGGTAAGTTAAAAAGTACAGCGTTCTATTTAAATTAATCAAGTTATAGCCACTTAAAATTTTTATTTGATTAGTTTTAATTTTTGGACACCCTGTATAATATAGCAAATTTATTATAATTAGAATGTAAAATATGATTTATTGTTACACTTCACTGTAAATTTCGAGTACATAACTGTAATAGTTTGTTAGGTTAGATTTTGTCAAAATTCAAATTATTTAAAAACCATTAAAGCTTAGGTACTATAAACTTTATTAAATACAGGCACGCATTTTGATCGCATAATTCAAAAATGCAATAATATACGGGGGGTCCATTTAAAAAAAACACAACTTTGAAATTTCCAGAGCTTTTGGGACACCCTGTATAACATGAAAATAATTTTAAAGAGTAACTATATTACACTCCCATATATAGCAAAAGTAAAACGTATTTTAGCCGCAGTATTTTGTGCCGTATGGGGTGAATAACCCTGTATATATATATATATATATATATATATATATATATATATATATATATATATATATATATATATATATATATAATAGAAGGTTTTCGGGCATCCCGTGTATGTGCTGAGTCCCTCTCAGGACTGTAAGGCAGCTGATGTTTCGGAGAAATCTCATTCACCATTTTCAAAGCTTACTGTATGGCGTCTACGAGCGAACTGACGCCTGCGACTCCGGTGTTGTCGGTACCGTGTGCGCATCGGACGTGTTCGTTTTCCGAATGGTTCCGGACCATCAGGTGGCGTGGCCTGCTGCGCGTCATCGGCCCTGTTTGTGGTTGCGTTGCCGAGTTGTAATTTCTTTCGTTACTAAGTGGTACTGGTTGATGTTTTGTAAGCAGATTTTTCCAAGTATTGGGCACACGTTGGCTATCATATCTGCCATTTAAGTTGTTGGGCCTCTTTGCAGTTTCAATAGCCTCCCTTATAACTCTTGTGGACAGGTTTTCACATCTCGATAGCATTTTTGTTCCCGAGAAATTTATCTTATGTCCTGTGTTTAACCAGTGTTGGGCCAGAGCAGAAGAAGTTGTTTTTTGCTTGACAGCGTTTATATGTTCGTCTCTTCTGGCGCCTATTTTACGGTTGGTTTGGCCTACGTAAGATGAGCTGCACTCTCCGCATGGAATTTCGTACACTCCCTGGTTTTCTAGAGGGATTCTTTCTTTAGGTGTTGGCAAGAGATCTTTTACTTTACGGTCCGTGGTGAAAATGGTTTCAATGTTGTGTCTCCTGAGAATTCTTGCGATCTTGTCTGTGGTGCCTCTTACATAAGGAACAAAAACCTTGGAGCTATTCTCTTGGTTTTCGCGATTTTTTGGGGCCACGTGTTTGTTTTTTTCTTCTGCTCTGGCCCAACACTGGTTAAACACAGGACATAAGATAAATTTCTCGGGAACAAAAATGCTATCGAGATGTGAAAACCTGTCCACAAGAGTTATAAGGGAGGCTATTGAAATTGCAAAGAGGTCCAACAACTTAAATAGCAGGGATGATAGCCAACGTGTGCCCAATACTTGGAAAAATCTGCTTACAAAACATCAACCAGTACCACTTAGTAACGAAAGAGATTACAACTCGGCAACGCAACCACAAACACTGGCAACAGGGCCGATGACGCGCAGCAGGTCTCGCCACCTGATGGTCCGGAACCATTCGGAAAACGAACGCGTCCGACGCGCACACGGTACCGACAACACCGGAATCGCAGGCGTCAGTTCGCTCGTAAACGCCATACGGTGAGCTTTGAAAATGGTGAATGAGATTTCACCGAAACGTCAGCTGCCTTACAGTCCTGAGAGGGACTCAGCACATACACGGGATGCCCGAAAACCTTCGATTACACATCACACCCGACATAACATATATATATATATATATATATATATATATATATATATATATATATATATATATATATATATATATATATATATATATATGGAAAACTTTATTATTTCAGTTTTTTCATGCAACTCAAAGAATTCAAAGAAGAGATGACCCTAAAAGGTATAAATGAAGATGTTAAACCCATCAATCTATCCACTGATTATAAGCCAGACCCACCGAAGCCTACACAAGATCCTATCAAATCAAAACGAAAACCACGCAAACCCAAAATATTTCCTTGTAATTTATGTGAAAAAACTTTTCCGAAACCGTATCGTTTAAAAGTGCATATGCGGACCCATATGAACGATCGACCTTTCAAATGCACTTCTTGTCATAAAGGTTTTAAATCGACCAGAGCTTTACATTTTCACATTCAAACTCATAACCCTGATCGGGAAAAATTCCAATGTGAATTGTGTTCTAAGTGTTTTACACTCAAAGTATCTCTAAATAATCACATAAAAAGACACACCAAAGAATATATAGGCGAATGTGAACACTGCGATATGAAATTTGTTTCAACATTAGACAGATACGTACATATGTCTGCAAAACATCATGGGGGGTATCTGTGTCCAGAATGTGGAAAATGTTATAACGCTAAAGATTCATTCGATCGTCACCTCAAACGACACGATCCGAATTACGAAAATATAAAAGATTCCTTTAAATGCAAATATTGTGAAAAAACTTTTTCAGCCGCAAAATACATGAAACGTCATATGACGACGTGTAACGAGAATCATGCAAGGCAAAGATTTGTTTGCGATACTTGTGGAAAAGTTTTAAGTGGTAGGGCAAGTTTTAAACTACATATTTTAGTGCATAAAGGAGTAAAACGTTTAGAATGTGATGTATGTCAGAGAAAATTTTCTCGGCATTATGCTCTTAAAATGCACAAATATACTCATACTGGGGAAAAACCATTTAAATGCAAGATTTGTAGCAAATGTTATACTCAGTCAGGTCCATTGAAAAGACATATTATGAATGAACATTCCGAAAAAGTCAATGATGATACTGAAAAAGCTGATCAGATTGACCACATGGAGAAATCCTGACCGCCATAGTGGAGAATGAGCCATTGAAATCGTGTCCCATTTAGTGTATGTGTTTTTATGAAAAATATTGTATTTGCGAAGATATAGATACTTATTTTTAAAAATAAAATATGTTTTTTACAAATAACATTTTTAATTTTTCAGAGTTATAAAAAAATTTGATTATTTTTAAATTACGATATTATCTTACTCCATGGAAATTAGATAAAAAAAAGAGCTGTTTTGTTAACAAAAATGTAACATTGTTTTTTTTTGGTATAATGTGTTCATTTTGACATCCTATAAAACATATTTCGATGGTAATTCTGAAAGACCTGTGCAAAAAAAATGGCGGGCCAAAAATGGTTACGATTTTCGGTTTTTTGAGTTTATCTCGAAAAATAAAAGTTGTATCGAAAAATATTTCAAACAAAAGTTGTAGAGAATTAAAAAACCTATCGATTTATATAATATAACTTATAGGTGGCGCCACTAGTTATCGAGATATTTTTTTTTTTTGACAAATTTTACGGTTTTTGGTTTTTTTTTTTTTAAAAAGACATTTATTAACAAGTTACCGTTAAAATTTAACATACATATAGGTATTATCATGCTAAAAAAGTATGTCAAACCCGGAATCTGTGAGTTTTTTTTTCCGAGAAATTCGATGTCAAAGTTGAAAATTCAACCTTTGTTTTCTGCTTTCTTAATTAAGATACAATGCTCAATTTTCATGGAAATTGTTTATAATGTTTTATATTTTGAAGATCTATTAAAAAAAAATTTTTTTCAATCGTGGGCTGAGAAATTTTGCAAAAACCAATTTCTTCATCAAAAAAAATTGCGATAAAATTTCACCGGATGAAGCCAAATTTTTTTAATGCGTGCATTGGATTTAGATGTATCATTTCCGATCTTAAAAAAAAAATTGGATGAAAAAACCCTTTTTTTTAAAAAAAAAATCATAATGGCATGGCAAATGAATATTAAATGCTCAAATTTGCAGAAGATGCTTTTTAATACTTGTACTTTACCTGTGAATTTTTTGGATCCAACAAATACACTTCTATACGATCTGTGAACCTTCGAAAATTAGGCCGAATCTAATTGAAAATAGCTGCTACAGGCCGCTGTCGGCGGGTTGCCATAGTTCAGGCGCATTATTCATTGGCGCTTCAAGGAAACGTATGCATCACAAGTAATATTTATAATATCGATGTTGTTTTATTAATTTGTATGATAGTAACAATTTGTTTAGTCATATTAATTATTAATTTGTTTATTAACAAAATTTTTACAAAAAATTATAGAGAAAATCATACAAATATTCAATTATATATTACATATTATACTGTTTTTTTCCTTTATATTATTTTTACCTAATAGTTTATTAACAAAATTTTTACGAAAATTTCAGAAATTTCTGAAATGTACTGATTTGTGTGAGCACTGTGATGAACAGTGCGATAATTGCTCTGAAAATTTTATTTCCTGCAATTTAGAAAACGATGATGACAATTCAGAGGAAATTAATAATGTGTGTGAGAATGATTTTGACTATGAAAATGAACAATGATGAAAATGTGCAATGTAAGTGAGAGTAATACTTGCGATGATGAAATGGACGCCGATTGCATAGAAGTAATAGAAAAAAAAAGAAGAAAGATGAATGTATAGTTGATATATTTGTATGATTTTCGCACGTAATTTTAATGTATTATTAAATATTTATATGACCTATTATATATTATTATTATATTTTTATATGATTTGCTTATTGAAATTTTCGTAAAAATTTTGTTAATAAACTATTAGGTAATAATAAAATAAAGGAAAAAACAGTATAATATGTAATATATAATTGAATATTTCTATGATTTTCTCTATAGTTTTTGTAAAAATTTTGTTAATAAACAAATTAATCATATAAATTAATAAAACAACATCAATATTATAAATATTACTTGTGATGCATAAGTTTCCTTGAAGCGCCATTGAATAATGCGTCTGGACTATGGCAACCCGCCAACAGCGGCCTGAAGCAGCTATTTTCGATTAGATTCTTCCCAATTTTCGAAGGTTCACAGATCGTATGGAAGCGTATTTCTTGGATCCAAAAAATTCACAGGTAGAGTAGAAGTATTAAAAGGCATCTTCTGCAAATTTCAGCCCTCATATTAATTTGCCTCGCCATTATGAATTTTTGAAAAAAAAGAACGTTTTTTTCATCCAAAATTAATTTTTTTTTTGTGATCGGAAATGATATATCTAAATCCAATGCACGCATTAAAAAAATTTTATCTCCATCCGGTGAAAAGTTATCGCAATTTTTTTGGTGCAAAAATTGGTGTTTGCAAAATTTCTCGGCCCACGATTGAAAAAAAAAATTATTTCAATAGATCTTCAAAATATAAAACAATACAATCAATTTCCATTAAAATTGAGCATCGTATCTTAATTAAGAGAGTGGAAAATTGAAGTTAAATTTTCAACTTTGACATCGAATTTCTCGCAAAATAAAAAACTCACAGATTCCGGGTTTGACATACTTTTTTAGAATGATAATAGGTATTAAATTTAAATCAGTAATATATTAGTAAATGTCTTCTTTTTTTTTTAAACTCAAACCGTAAATTTTGTCGAAAAAAAATATATTTCGATAACTAGTGGCGCCACCTATAACTTATATTATATGAATCGATTAGTTTTTTTAATTCTCTATAACTTTTGTTTGAAATATTTTTGATACAAATCTTACTTTTCGAGATAAATTGAAAAAACCGAAAATCGTGGCCATTTTTGGTCCGCCATTTTTTTTTGCACAGGTCTTTCAGAGTTGCCATCGAGATATGTTTTAAAGGATACCGAAATGAACACATTCCAGCAAAAAATCAATGTTCCATTTTTGTTACTGACAAAAGTCTATTTTCCATGGAGTATAAGAGACTCCACAACGGTTTTTACATGGATTTTGACCCCTGGTTACAAATATCGAGGATAAATTCCCAAAAAAGTGGTCTGAGAATTTGTTATAAACAAAAAAAAAATGTTAATAATTAAAAATATTGTTTTTCTTGTAAAATAAACAATATTCTCCTGTTCCTCGGGCGGTTCTAAACAAAAAGTGTCTCTTGTCAGTTTTCCGTCTAACGTATAGTTTTTGAGTAAAAATCGTTAAACATTTGAAAAATTGTATTTTTTGCCACTTGTCAACATGAATATATATATATATATATATATATATATATATATATATATATATATATATATATATATCAGGGACAATCCGGGTCAACTGGTTCAGAGCTGTGACCAAAATTAGAAGCAACCAAAAAAATTGCATAGGCTCATTTTAAAGCTTAGAAGGTCTACTTTCAAATGTCGGGTACGCCTTTGAAAAATCCAATATGGCGACCGGAAGCCGTAGAAAAATGGAGTGTCAAACAATAAAAATGTAAAAATAAAAATTCGCAACCGATCGGGTTGTTTTTGGCTCAAATTGTAGTTGATGGACGCCTCTAAAAAACTGGTGTGGTAAATTGACAAAATCAAACATGGCGGATCTAATATGGCGGTAAAAAATCCAATATGATGACCGAATTTTTGAAAATCAATCGATTTCCACCAAATTTGATATACAGGAGTTTTTGAGGTCGTTGATCACCAATTTGAGGTCGGATTTACCAAATTCAAGATAGCGGATTCAATTTGACAGACGTATTTTTTGAAAATCAATTGATTTGCACCAAACTTGTTATACGGGGATTTAGGCCGACTACGAATCAAATTTCCAAAATTATCAAGTTCAAAATGGCGGATCTACGATGGCTGATCCAATATGACGGCCGTATTTTTTGAAATTCAAGAGATTTGTTTGCACCAAATTTGGTATATGCGGAATTTGAGGGTTGCTGATTACGAATTCACGGTCAGACTTGCCAAATTCAAGATGGCGGAACCAAGATGGCTGATCCAATATGGCGGAAGTGTTTTTTGAGAATCAACAAATTTACACCAAATTTGGTATGTGGGGGTTTCGGGGGGTGCTAATTACGAATCCGATAGTTAGATGTTTTCAACTGAGGAGGAATTAACCTTTGTGATCATACAGAACTGCATATTAATCCAAACGGGATTTTAAAAGCTAAAAGGAATATTACAGAGATTTCATTTTAATGCACGATAATGTTCCGCTGCACACATTGTTGCAGGGTTTTTGTAAAACACAATATTCATGTAACGAACTATCCAGCAAATTCACCTGACCTCAGTCCAATAGAACATATATGGGATCAATTTGGAAGAGCCTTAGATGTCGAATAAATCCACCGGAAACCTTGACGCAGTGCCCTTATTGACGAATGCAATGGTATTTTAGAAGACCATGTTCGAAATCAAATTTTAGATATGAGAAAACATATAAAATTAGTTGTAAGAACATAGTATTTCTAATAAATATTAGTTGTTTGTTCTATAATTTTTTTGGTGTATTTTGACTGAAAAAAAAAATAATTTCTTAAGTCTGACGATACTTTCTTTTATTTTAAATAAAACTTGGTATTTTCTCACTCATTTTTCTTGTCAAAAACATGTGCTTTAAAATAAATACATACGAAAAATATGCAATAATTTTTTTCAGTAGTATAGAATAACCTTCCATTCATAGAACTTAATTATTTTAGACTTTTTGTACAACACAAAGATATCAAGCAAGAGATAACCCTAAACGAAAATTTAGAAGATGTTAAACCCATCAATCTCCCCATTTCTTACGAGCCAGGCCCACCAAAATCTACACAAGATCCGCTCAAGCCTACAGGAAAACTACGCAAGCCTAAAATTTTTTCTTGCAATGTATGCGGAAAAACTTTTCCAAAACCGTATCGCGTGAAAGTGCACATGCTAAGTCATGTGAACGATCGACCTTTTAAATGTACTTCTTGTCATAAATGTTTTAAATCAGCCAAAACTTTACGTTTTCACACTCAAACTCATAATCCAGACAGAAAAAAATTCCAGTGTGAATGGTGTTCAGAACGTTTTATACTGCAAGCATCTTTAAATGATCATATCAAAAGGCATACAAAAGAATATATAGGAAAATGTGAGCACTGCGACATGAAGTTTGTTTCAACTTTAGATAAACACGTTCACATGACAGGAAAACATCATGGCGGGTATCTGTGTCCACAATGTGGAAAACGGTATAATGATAAATATTGTTTTGATCGACACGTAAAAGGACATGATCCCAATTACAAAAATATAAAAGATTCCTTTAAATGCGGGTATTGTGGAAAAATCTTTTCTGTTGAAAAATACATGAAACGTCACACGGTAACGTGTAATGAAAATCATTCAAGACAAACATTTGTTTGCGATACTTGTGGAAAAACTTTAAGTGGTAGGGCAAACTTTAACAGTCACATTTTGATGCACAAAGGAGTGAAATCCCTAGAATGTGATGTGTGCAATAGAAAATTTTTTCGGCCTTACACTCTTAAAATGCACAAGTATACTCATACTGGAGAAAAACCATTTAAATGCAAGTTTTGTGACAAATGTTATACTCAATCAAGTCCATTGAAAAAACACATAATGAATGAGCATTCGAAAAAAAGTAATAATGCTGTCCAAAAAACAGATCATTAACAAGTTGGCCATATGAAAAGACATAAAGTGAAGAATAAACGTGTATTTGTGACGAGTTCTTCCAGTTTATTTTTCATCCCTGAAATTTTGTATTTATAATGATACAATCAACTATTTTAAAAATAAACTACCGAATTTTTTTCAATCATATTTTTTAAACTTCATTTAGAAAAACTAAGTATTTTATGGTAACATTTACTTTAAAAATCACTTGGAATTTGCATTTTGACAGGTCTAGTATTAGTTTTTGGCGAATTCTGTCATTTCCTTTGTAACTGATTATGCGAGAAGGGTGTAGAACTATTAAAAAATAAAATCAGTGGTCATCTGTGTATTTAAATATTTGATTTGATCAGTCTACGCCAAAATCAGGTACCTACATATATTCTATATTTCTCGTTATAGTCGTCGAGTTCAATAAATTAAATTACTTCTAAAATGCGCGCGTCATGAGCTCATAAAAAATCTTTATAAAGGAATAGCCACTTCTTGTTAAAAATTTCTAATGTCCTCCCTCTTCCTTTTAAATTTTGGATTAGTTATCATTGTATGGGTCATTGGACTGGTTACTTTGTGTGTGGCTTCTAAAATGCCTTGGTTATGTTTTCTAAAATTATGATTGTACTACAATACATGTCTAATAACCTTCACGAATATTAAACAAGTGACTATCAATACATAGCGTGGAGTAATTTAGAGTCTCGAGTGTTGGACGTGCTGAGTAAAATATGTACTTGTTCTAAACAAATGCTGGAAGTCGTACACCCTAATATAATATAATATAATATATATTATATTTATATATATATATATATATATATATATATATATATATATATATATATATATATATATAAATGTAGTAAACAATAAGATCGACAAATTGATGTATCGATTTCTTTACATTCTTAATTTCCAATTAACTATCTTTATCTACTACGCACACATAAAAGGAGATAACATTGAACCGACTGTTTTGACCCTAGAAGAAAGATCGACAAATTGATGTATCGATCTCTGTACATTCTTAACATTCAATTGACTATCTTTATATACTACTCACACACAAACAGAGACAACAATAAACCAACTGTTATAACCCTAGAAGAAAGTGATTTAAGTTCAACCCCAGAACAAGATAATATATATATATATATATATATCAAAAATTATGTATGAGGCAACGGTCTTGCTGAAACCACACATTATGTAACTGATCATTTGACAGACCTTCTCGAATGGCAGGAATAATTTAATTTTAAACATTGCAAGATATCTTTGACCTGTCAATGTTTGGTCAGAAATAAATGGACCAATCAGACGATTGGAGAATATTAAAAAAGGTAAATCGTAATTATTACCATATTAATAAATGCATTTTGAAGATAAATAATTAAAGCATTTCACAAAAATGCTAATCATTTATACTTAACTAGGATATTTTATACTGATCTTTCTGCACCACATATTAAAACTAAATCGCACTCGCAATCTTCGTGGTTCGCTTAATTGCGGGTTTTCAAGAGCCCGGTAATGGTGGTTCTTTTTATTAAATACTCCGCAGTTACTGAAACATATCAAACTTCTCCTGGAAAAATTTAATACCATTTTAAAAATGTTTATTAAAACGTCAAAAAACACACTTAAAATCATACGTAAAAATTGAATCTATGACAAAGTAAAAAATTTCATTTATTTCAGGTTCAAAGCCTACTAAACAAAAATACTACAATAGCCCAATCAATGTCTTATCTTGACTTAATTTTAAGTATCTTTTAGAAGATGTCCACCTAAAGTAAACTCCGGATATAGAAATATTCTGTATTCTTAAAGAAACGAATTATTTAAAATGTCGGTGTTGTCAAATATTTAAATTTTCGTTAAAAATGTGTTTTTAATTATTTTTAGGTTAAAACGTTGTTTTTTTTTTTGCATCGGTGTTTCACATAGAAGAAATTAAGTACTCTTATAGTTTTCGAGATTACAGTGCTGTCATCGCCAATTTCGGACACACTGTATAGTTGTACAGGAAACCAAATTAAATTATTCCCATTACGAAATAATCAAACATCTTAATGTAACATAAAAATATATAACTTATAATTTAAAAAAAGTTATGTAACATTTCCTGCCTACCATTTTAGGGCTTCCCAAAGATTTGAAGGTCACACACGCTTCTGGTAGTAAAAAATAAGAACAAAAGTAAAAGCTTTAAAAACAACTCACTATTATTTGAATCTGCAATAAATGTAATTTTAGGTTAATCTCAGAAATTAAGAAGAGTCCTTCATATTTCGGGAAGAGGCTCATTAAAGTTGTATACAAACGATGTTTTAACGTATCTTGCCATTGAAAATCCTAAAAACAATTTTAACCTAAAACTAACGAATGAACCTTTTACATTTTTACAAATAAAAAAATCTATCTGCCGTATTTAAATAGTTATATGTATTATCATTTCAAGCAGAGAAAAAGAAAGAATATATAGAAACAGTTTGTTTCCTGCAAATACAACTCTGGTCTTCTCCCCATACACGTTTCTATCATCTTATGGTTTCGTCTGTGGAGCTGTATCAAACCGAGAGCAACATTCACAGAAAACAACTGCTATATAAAATATAAATTCCAAAATATGTCGGTAGGATATTAAAAAACTTGCTGACTTCGAGGCCAGACTGAAAAATATCGCCAGTCAAACGACATCTATACAATCACCGGAGTAATGCAAAATTTTTAAAAATCAAAATTTCATTAAGAAATAAAGACATCTATCTGTATTTATTATATAATGCAATTGCACTACCCTAAATAAAGTCTTCACAATGTAGCAACGGCTATTTAATTTCAATGCGAAATTAAAATGTCCGTTACCCTTTTTTCAGACTAAATATACACTATTTGGAATCTAATTCAATCTTCTCTTCAACCAAACCTAACATTTTTTTGCAAAACAGTACAATATTTTTTTTTCTGTATAGAATGTCCATTTTTTTTAATAGCACACCCTGTATCTAGTAGTAATTATCGATACTAGATAGGTATTTGAGGTAAATTCGGCTTTGATACTTCGTTTGGAGAACATTCACTCATCCCATTGATATACTAGGATATCTTAAGGCTGGAACTCTGTAGATGTCCTTTCCATGTTGTCGGGCCCTTCGGCATCTCTCATGAGCTTCCGGGCAGTCCGAGCAGATCCAAGTAGTACTGCGTTTTTCATATTTAGGTGTTCGCTAAGGCTCAATCCCTTGATATTAAACAGAACACTCTTCGGTACTACGCCGATTGTCTAATGAACTCGTTGGTTAGTCCGGTCTTCATAGTTCTTTGGTCTTGCCTGTGGCTGCTTCATAGCCAAGTATTCCTAGGTCTGTTCAATCTCCATTCCCACAATGTTTTGACCTTTCTGCCTCTCAAATGCTATAGTTGTGTTTAAGATGAGGCATTTATTAAAGCCAAACAGAATTCCTGTATCCCTCGAGAACTCCTTCATAATTCTCAACATTGGTTCCAACTGATTTCTAGTGGCAGCCTCAATTTAAGATCACCCATATACAGAAAATGATTTAGTCTTACCACCTCTTCACGATTGTCCTTAATACAGAAGCCGCATTTGGTGGAATTTTAACGGTATGATAGTGAGCTCATGGCAGGGCAGAATCATGATAAGCCTAATGAATCTCCTTGAAATATTTCCCTTCGTGCTAGGATTATGTCTATCTTGATGTTGTTGCTGGAAGATATTTGCATATGGATTCTGGTTCTCCAAGTTGACATGACCAAAAAGGACAGAATACATATGTACATATTCTCAGTATAGCTGCCAGCTAGTCACGTGGTACTGAATCGAAGCCTTTTTGGTAGCCCACGTAGGCGATGAAAAAGTTTCTTCAGTTGCTGCTTGCAAGCCATTGCTCCTCTGGCACATCCTTTTGGCTAAATTGCAATGATGTTGTTTTCCTGACAATATGCATGTATTAAGTAGGATTTGATCACCTTATATAGCATGGGAAGGCAGGTGATTGGTCAGTATTTGGTTGGATCTTATATATTATACCGATCTTTTGGGAAGAGATGTGTGAATCCTTCTGTGAGAAGCAATGACATTTCCTAAAAAACATTATTTTTTAACCAATAGTACTGGACATGATGAAGACTCGGGGCTTTTCAATTATGAAGTCTATTGACCATGTTAGTTATTTCGTCAGTAGTGAAGGGTTCGAATTGCATTTGACTGTAAACCTGGGAGACTTGATTCTCTTCATTGATCGGGCTTGATATTGATCGTTGATATTTCAGTGGGTGATTGTAGCTAGTTGACTTCTCTAGAACACGTCTACTTGCTCTTTATTCAGGTATCTATTATGTGCCACGTCTAACTTTCGAAAAAAGTTCTTTCTGATCGCTCAAAAAGGGAAATGTCTCGTTTTAGGTTGTTGCTGGCTTTATATCTCTTTAAGTATCTTACAGCTACGCAAAGTTTCCGTTTTAATGTGTCAAAGCATTGTTGGGCAATGCTGTTTATTGGGTCATGTTGCAAGTGATAATGGACTCCATTCAATGTTCCTTGTATTCCACTCTGTAGTTTTCTTGTTCTTACACATCTAAGATACTCTATCAGCTGCTCTATGATTTATCTACGTCGTGGCGATCCTAACCTCCATAATTTTAGTTTTTGTAGTTGTAGCGCAGCAGATCAGCATATGTAGATGTTCTAAAGTGTGAGCCTCGGAAATACACACTGGCAAACTCTATTGTTTGTATGATCAAATACAATACCAAGCTTTTTAGATGAGTTTACTCTTGGCAGTGCTATGATAGTTGGTTCTATCATACTCCAACACCTCCTTACACGTTTCAGTAGATAGTTTCTAGTAGTTCAGCGTTGTCGTCTTGAAAGTCGTTTAATTGTTCTTCGACCTCGGGTTCTGACTGTAGCTCAAGTTCAAAGGTATGTTCAATATTATCGTCAGTATCTGTGATTTGTCGCTCAATTTCCATTTTTATGATGTTTAGTCTCATTTCTGGGAATAACCCTCTATTGGTCTGTTACTCTATATTGCGACACTTGTTTATATTGGTACTCTCTGCTGAATTCGACATGTAGTTGTTGTCTGTAGCCGATAATTTCTCGTCCTAGATAAGTTATTTTGTAAAAAATGCTACTTCATTTGCTTGAAGTCTTGGTTATCCCACTTGAATAAGCGCTATTGCACCTATAGAGTTTATACTTCATATAATAAAACTTTATTAGTGTGTATCCTTATAAAAGTTTTAATGAATAATTAAAATTCGGTCATTCTTTGTCTAATAGCAATTTTTTGGAAAAGTGTAAGAAGATAAAGGGAAACAATAATGTTATCGATTTGAAGATGTCGATACATGTCATTAGATATAAAATGTTCCATTTAAAAGAAAGTAAACAGCGTAAATCAGATTTAAAAATATCAACATTTAAGTAACAACTTTGAACACCCTGGAAACTGAATATTGCACTATTGTAAGATAAAATGGCCTCAACTAAACCTTCTCACAAATATTTACAGAAAAGTAAAAAACTTTAGTGTGGAAATTAAAATTTAAATGAAGACAGCACTGTCACATTTGAAGGATAATAAATTTAGGGTTGAAGAGGGGATTCAATAAAAAAATATAGATCATTGCAGTTAAAAAAGAAAAAAATTATGCACCAGGATTTTTTAGACACCCTTTGTGAGTTAAACTATTTTTAAAAATATATTTCTTTTAATCCCGTTAATAATCCGCCTTTCAGATTTTTCATCGATGTAACTTTATAGTTGCAATCCAATACCGGTGTACTAAATGGAAACCCTGTATACCTGTATTTGAGAATACTTCGTACAAAGTCTATAATTAAGATATGACAGCATGTCATTACGGGTTCAGGTTCCCGAACTTCTGTTTAATCAGCAAAAATAAACAATACCCAAAATCTTATTTTCGTCTTTTAATTGAAAAATACATTATATTACATAACATTTTGAGGTATTGCGTAATATATAATATACGATATAAAATACAAAATATTTAATGTTAATTAATCTCACTTTGGCGTTTTGTTATTTTATGGCATCGTTTATTTTAGATTGTTTCTTTCAATGATTACTTTCTTATTAATTAAAACGATGAAAACAACACTATTAATTTTATAGGCAATTATTCTGCCGACAGTGATAATTGTCTAGAAGACATTAAATAATTTGCTTAAATAATATCACCTGCTGAAAATACGACATAGGTGTGTTAAAATTCCTAGTAAAAATGAATAAGGTTCAATTCCCATTATCCTATACCTATGCAAATAAAATAAAACAAACTAGTCGAAAAAACAAGTTATAATTAGATTTAAACAACAATAAATTTGTTTAAATGTAGTTTATCGTCTTTGAGAGGCATTTTAGATGTTTGATAGACACAGATATTTTTATTTAATTGTATTTGCTTGTCGTGACAATATTGTTAGATATTGTTCTATCTATCTGCGAGGCCTATAACAACGGTTTTTTTTTGTGAGATAGAGGGTGTTCGATTTTAAAATGTAAATATCTGGTCTATCCTACAGCATTAACCTATCAAGTCCTGAATACCGAACCCAGGTCATTCAAAAATTACAAGAAGCCTTAAAAATGAACTGCTATCCCGAAATCTAATAAATAATATTCTTAAAAAAAGAATCCATAAATTTTACAACGAAAACTCACCACACACTCATACAAAACAGAAAAACGAAAAATTTATATCACTTCCATATGTCCCGACACTCTCTGAAAAACTCCAAAATGCTTTTAAAAAACATAACGTAACTGTCAGTCATAGGGGTCGTAATCTCCTAAAAAAATGCTATAGCAAACTAAAATCTGAAATAGCAAAAGATAAAAAAACAGTTTACAGCATTCTATGCAAAGATTGCAATGGCGAATACATAGGACAAACAAGCCAACACTTAAAAAACAAAATATACGGACATAAATACGACAATCAAAATAAAACAGCGTTAACAACACAATGCATGAAAAACCACCATTCCTTTGTTTTTGAGGGAGTCAAAATTTAAAAAACTGAAAAACCACACAAAAGAAAGAGAAATTCTGGAAATGATAGCGATACAAAAAAAATAAATATTCACCCCTAAGACCCCTTAGACCCTCAATAGCTAGAACAATCTTTATTACCTTACAAAAAAATCACATCTGATTCTTTCAGTTCTACTCTAACTTCAAGATCACCCACGAGGTCATATTTATGCTGTTATTTTATAAAAACTAACTACTTAATGTAACATAATATTAAATTTAATTAATGTGTACACGGTATGCAGTGTTGTTCGTAAATTTTTGTTCAAGGTAAATATACAATATGCTCTAAATAATTTAAATTAAATAAAAAACGCTCTATTATTTTTAGCATCCTGTAAATTCTGAAGAAGAACAATAAATGACCGAAACGTCAGTTATATATAAAAAATGTAAAATATAGAAAGTACACCAACATTATTACATTTTAATTTAATATTTTAACGGACAACAAACAAAAAATATATATCATTGAAGGTCCAAGAAAAAAAATTAAAAAACATTTGATATATATATATATATATATATATATATATATATATATATATATATATATATATATATAAATAAATAAATAGATAAGTTTTTGTCCGTGTAATTTCTACATGATTCTCGTGTTAAAAAGTGCGGAGCACTCCTAAATTTGGAAAAACTCCGGGCCCGACAAATGGCGACAGCGCTGTTTCGTCCTAATATGGGACTCGTCAGGCCACCGCATTCGGTACAAACCATCATCTCGCCTTTGCATCCTATAAACCTGAGTTTAAAATCAAAAAACAGCAAACAGGACGACAAAGGCGACATCTCGATGGTCCACTTGATAACACAAGAACCACACAGACTAACAAAGTTTGTAAAAATCCGTCATATGGTGGCGCGACGGTGAATTAAAACAGAAATATGTAAAATTGAGTACACGAAACGCGCTGCCCAAAAGGATAGGGGCCGCATTTTTCGGTACTGGCAATCAAGCCTACAGTTTATCCATATTTTGGAGTGCTCCGCACTTTTTAACACGAGAATCATGTAGATTGACAAATTTTCACGTCCTCTTCGCCAATATTTGATTCTATTTTATTTTAAATTACACGGGCAAAAACTTATCTATTTATTTATTTACTTGTTTGGCTTTGAAACACGCTAAACGTTGCTCTCATGGTGGGATCGTTTGGTGCGACACGTGGCTTTGGCTGCTAAAATAAGCGGTAGGCTTGGTTACCAGTACCGAAAAATGCGACCCCTATCCTTTTGGGCAGCGCGTTTCGTGTACTCGATTTTACATATTTCTGTTTTAATTCACCGTCGCGCCACCATATGACGGATTTTTACAAACTTTGTTAGTCTGTGTGGTTCTTGTGTTATCAAGTGGACCATCGAGATGTCGCCTTTGTCGTCCTGTTTGCTGTTTTTTGATTTTAAACTCAGGTTTATAGGATGCAAAGACGAGATGATGGTTTGTACCGAATGCGGTGGCCTGACGAGTCCCATATTAGGACGAAATAGCGCTGTCGCCATCTGTCGGACCCAGAGTTTTTCCATATTTTGGAGTGCTCCGCACTTTTTAACACGAGAATCATGAAGATTGATAAATTTTCACGTCCGCTTCGCCAATATTTGATTCTATTTTATTATATATATATATATATATATATATATATATATATATATATATATATATATATATATATATATATAGACAGATAATTGTCAAGATCGGTAGTCATGATTGATTGAATTCTAGCAAAGTTTTACCGAGAAACGCTAACTGAGGTTTAGTATATAATAATTTGTTTTCAATAAAATAAATTGTATTAACATAATCAGTTTTTAGGAAATATACGAAAAAGTTAAGAAGGTCCCGAAATAAAACTCCGCTCTCCCCAACTCCAGGATGGGAAATTGACATCAAAGACGACATTATTAAATTGAACGTGAAAGAAGAAGGTGTTAAAGAAAATTCAGTAAAAACGTCCGAAACAAAGAGAAAATTTAAATCATTTATATGCGCTCAATGTGATGCGACATTTAATTCTAAAAAACTCTTAACTAATCATAAGAATAAGTGTGACGAATATATTCCTCCCAATCACGTAGACATGAAAACAAAGACAGAAAAAATCAAACAACCAATAGAAAATGATAAAGAACGTAGACCTTACAGAGTACCACGTCAGTGTAAAAAGTGCCCTCAAGTATTTATGACTGTCAAGGAACTTAGAAATCACCAAAAAGAACATAGTTCTTTAGAGCCAATTGAAGAGCATACATATATCTACGAGGAAAACTTGGATATCTACATCTGCCAAACTTGTTCGGCCGAATTTCAAGATGTCTCAGAAGCGGAGGAACACTTGAAAATCCACGAACAACAAAGTTTTGCTTGTTTAAAATGTTCCAGTAAATTTAAATCCCTTCGTGCTCTTTTTTGTCATATGGAAAATCATCCCGAAGACGATAAGATTCCTTGTCCTATGTGTAGTTTTAAGACGACCAAAAAGAAAAAGCTTCTAAATCACCTGTCTTCTAGTCACCTCAATACAAATATATGCACAAAATGTGGTAAGGTCTTCAACAGTCGCTCGAATCTTCGGAAGCATATGCTTCGTCACGACGAAACCAAAAAATATGCTTGTGTAGTCTGTACAAACGTTTACTTTGGCGAAAAGGCACTTCTAAGGCACCAAATATGCATGCACAAAGCTGATATTATCAATGATCCGTCCCTTTTATGGTGTCACATCTGTAGGGTCGAATTCAAAACCTTAAACCTTTTCAAGTACCACATAGAAAAAGCTCATACAAAGACAACAAATAAACCGGTAGAAAAGAAATGTTTATGTGATATTTGTGGTCAAGGCTTTAAAGATGCAGATAACCTCAAAAAACATAAAATATCACACACGGAAGACAGACCTTTCATGTGCTTCCAGTGTGGAAAAGCTTTTAAGCATAAATACGTCCTAACATACCACCAAAGAATCCATACTGGGGAACGACCTTATAGTTGTGGATACTGCGGAAAAAGCTTTAGACAATGGACTCCGTATAAGGTTCATTTACGAGGACATACAGGAGAAAAACCTTACGTATGTAAGATATGTAATAAAGGCTTCACTACGAATCAAGGTTTGAAACTTCATGTTAAAAATTGTTTTGATAGCAGGGAAAATGTAGGGATATTTTAGTAAAGACTGATAATTCTTTTTCTAAGAATAGTACGTAGAGAAAAATTATTGAAATGCTTATAGAATATTTGCAGAAGGTTGCCAAAAAAACTTTATTGAAGTTTTGTAAAGTGGTATTTTTTCCGTTGATTTAATTTAAATCCTTTTTTGCCTCAACCTGCAGCTCTTTGATATTTCGAACACGTGCTACAGAAAGATAGATTTTGCAGTGAGCATCAGCATGTTTAAAATATAAAGAATACAGAATCCTGTTGCGTAGAAGAGATATTTAAAGTCCATAATTTTAGTTATTTGCCCACTTTCGACGCATTATTTCTCTTGATCATTACGTAGATATTTTTGTTTTGTCTTCATATTTGTTTTTGTATTTTTATTTACATTTATTTGGGTATAGATTTCTTTTTAAAAAATTTTGTTCAAGGTACAATATGATTGTTAAATAGTTTTTGTTCTTATTATTATTCTTAACTATTCGTCTACTAACGTCAAATATTTACAAAAATTTGTTTCCATTAAGGCAATAAGGCTTTATAAGCATTTTTATAGATATAACTGGAATACACAGAGAAAATAAGTTAATTCAACGAAAAAAAAACTCACTTTATATACTTGAAAACTCTGTTGTTTAACAAGACTTTGAAAACTCTTCCTTGATGTTTCCCAAATATTTTTATTGCCCAGAAAAATAATACAAGCCAGTTTTCATAAATATGGAAAACAATATTTTGCCAACTTCCATTAATGTCGAGCGCCTTCGGCATCTGGGATACAATCATAGATATAAAATTAGTTAATAGTACTTAATATAGACTGCGGATCCTGTAGAAGAAAGTTGGCTCACACTATGAAAGAGATAGAGTATGTTTGATGAGTAGTACCTCTCTTTCTAATTTCGGTCGGGTGACAGGAGTATCCAATGACATTTGGACTATGGTGCTTAGTTCCGCTATTAGAAAAAGAGGTACTACTCGTCGAAAATGATCTGTTTCTTGTTAAGCGTGAGCTAAACTTTTTCTATAAAATCCGCGGTCTAGTATCTTTATATTTTGTCTATGGATACAACAATACAAATCAATTTCATCATATATCTATTGTCCGAAGCTCGCAGTGCCACTTTTCTGTCGGTTTTTGGTGCGAATCAAAGAATTTTTTTATCTAGTTGGACAACTTTATAACATGCTCTTTCAAAAAATTTACTTTGCAGCAAGACCGACGACGCCAGAAATATGATGAAATTGACTTGTTGGTTACCAGACGCTTTTATTATCTCCTTCGACGCCGGCCGCCGAATACACCAAGGTTTCATGAGAAATTCGCGTGGTGCGCTCGATATTAATCGAAGTCGGCAAAATTTAAAGGAGGTTCGCGGTAGACTCGTCACATTCATTGGCCTGAGTCAATTTTATAACTCTTAAACTTTGATGTTTTGACTTTCATTCTTTCTATTAGAAAATTATACACAAATATATTTCTATCTTTTATCAACTATACAGAAAGATAATTGTTTTTTCAATGGAAAACACATGGACAGTACTCCGTTAACTAAATAGTTATAACGAGATGTCTCAATAGTTAAGGGTAAATACAACATGAAAATATTTACAAACGGGTAATTTCATTACCAACAGTGAAAAATTAAGTATATACATAAATAGACCAATCATTATGGTTGCAATAAAAATCCTGCAGTTTTTTATTACTCGTATTCAACGAATTTATAGTACTTGTTTTTCCTCCCATAAAAATATTTCGGGAACATCAAAACACAGTTTTTCAATATGGCCAACAATACTTCGAAGTGCGTGCTGGTACAGGGTGGGTCAACGATTGGATGAAGTAGGTTTGTGCCTTTTCGGTGAAATTAACAAAGAAACTATATTTATTGTTTAATACAGTTTATTTTTACGCAGATTTTAAAAATATTTAGGACTCTACAAGGTGAGCCAAAAAACTAGGACAGCATAAAGTTGTATTTTTTTAAATAGAATACCCTATATACGAATCGTATTTTCGATTTAGCTTATAATTTTAAATCTTTTTTATTAAGGGTTTACTATAACAAAACTTTATAGTTTCTGAGATAATTAAGTTTAAAGAAAAAAAGTCACATTTTCAAGCATCAATTCAATCCTAAATAACGTTTTCAATTTTGTGACAAATATATTCAAATTTGGAATTTAGCAAGGCCAAGGACAAGTTAACATAATTTTTACCTAATATTTGCAATAAAAGCTACAGGGTGTTGAACACATCGACTCAAATTTGAACAAGTTTAAATGAATAAATATCTTTTTTTTTTAAATGGTACACCCTGTATATTTTCATGTTATTTAATAGAGTAATAAAAACCCTAAAAGTTTTGTTCAATATATCCTATACCCATTTATAATAGTTTTTGAGATATTTCAGTTTTTCTTATTTTCCATACTTTTTTACAGAAATAGCTTTCATTATCATAGTAGCCATGTAAAATAATAAAAAGAAACTACAGAAACAAACAGAATGTGGTTAAATATGATGAAATACATTATTCGTTATATTACAACGGCAATAGTTTAATTAAACATAATGTGAAAAAATTAACACAACAATAACGACAAGGCAAATAAATATTTACTTTTACACTAAATTGAAACAAAAAAAATACCTATTAAATACTGAGATTAATTATTTCTTTTTAAGAAGTGTTCGAATAAACGACCCTCTTGTGCAATGTACAAATTTAGTCTTTTTTGCTGATTTTCTCGGACCCTGGACAAAATTAGTGGCGTTATTGTTCTACAGGTATCCCTAATCCTGTTTCGCATATCTTCCACTGTTGTTGGTGGATTAACATACACCTTATTTTTAATATAACCTCATAGGAAGAAATCTAATGGGGTGATGTCGCAAGACCTTGGTGGCCACTCAATGAAACCCCCACGTCCAATCCATTTTTGCGGATATCGTTGGTCCAAAAACGCACGAACTTCACGATGGTAATGCGGAGGCGCACCATCGTGCTGGAACCACATACTGTCGAGCTCATCCCTATCGAGACCTTGAAGCAGTTGGGGTAGTTCTTCTTGTAGAAAGTTCAGGTAACTATGGCCATTTAGTGGTTCATTAAAAAAGTGGGGTCCAATAATTCGATTATGATGAATACCACACCAAACATTTAATGACCAGTGGTTTTGATGTTGCACCTCTCTAATCCAAAATGGGTTTTCTGTGGCATAATAATGCATGTTGCGTCTATTTACGGCACGGTTACTTCTAAAAGTAGCTTCATCACTAAACATTACCTTACATAATAAATTTAGATTTAACTGAATCTCCGCATTTATTGTACGACAAAAGTTTACACGACTTTCAAAATCCTGTCCATGCAATTCTTGGTGTAATTCCATGTGATATGGATGATACCTATATTTCTTGGTAGTACGATTAGCGGTGGATTGTGATGTTTCACATAATGCTGCTAACTGACGGCTACCAATATAAGGATTTTCCTGAACATTTAACAATACTTGTAGTTCTTTTTCTTCATTAGTTACTGGTTTGTTGACCACTTTACGTTTTGGATAATCAACAGTACCAGAAGAATCAAATCTTTGCATTAAGTTTTGAAAAGTATGGGTATTAGGCTGGCGTCGATCAGGATACTTCATTTTGTAAATTCTTTGAGCAAGAAGGCAGTTTTTTTGAGCCTCTCCTATTGTTTAAATCATATCTATTAACTCATTCTTTGGAAAATTCATTTTACAATATAAGATGAATGCAAAAAAAACCAAACTACACTACATAAAAACCAAAAAAAGCGATTGCGGTTATAAATTTGACACACAGAAAAATGTTCTTTTACATTGTTTTTGCCATGGCTACTATGATAATGAAGACTATTTCTGTAAAAAAGTATGGAAAATAAGAAAAACTGAAATATCTCAAAAACTATTATAAATAGGTATAGGATATATTGAACAAAACTTTTAGGGTTTTTATTACTCTATTAAATAACATGAAAATATACAGGGTGTACCATTTTAAAAAAAAAGATATTTATTCATTTAAACTTGTCCAAATTTGAGCCGATGTGTTCAACACCCTGTAGCTTTTATTGCAAATATTAGGTAAAAATTATGTTAACTTGTCCTTGGCCTTGCTAAATTCCAAATTTGAATATATTTGTCACAAAATTGAAAACGTTATTTAGGATTGAATTGATGCTTGAAAATGTGACTTTTTTTCTTTAAACTTAATTATCTCAGAAACTATAAAGTTTTGTTATAGTAAACCCTTAATAAAAAAGATTTAAAATTATAAGCTAAATCCAAAATACGATTCGTATATAGGGTGTTCTATTTAAAAAAATACAACTTTATGCTGTCCTAGTTTTTTGGCCCACCCTGTAGAGTCCTAAATATTTTTAAAATCTGCGTAAAAATAAACTGTATCAAACAATAAATATAGTTTCTTTGTTAATTTCACCGAAAAGGCACAAACCTACTTCATCCAATCGTTGACTCACCCTGTACATTTACGTGAAAGTAAAATTGCCTTTTTAATATTCCTTCAGTAAAATTGAGTATTATTGAAATTAAAAATTAATATAAAAACTTATTAATCTTCGGACTGCAAAAATGATCTTGTTGGCTGATTATATCTAAGTAATCTTTTGACTTAATTTGTTTTAAGAATAATCATGAGCAAAGTAAATGCAGAGCTGAAAGGTGTTTAAAAGCTTTTAAAACTATTCTATGCTACAAGCTCTTTTTTATGTGTGTAAAGCTTACAAGCAACACAATTTCGTAATAATTTGAATACCAAAAAGATTTAAAGTTGCGATACTTTGGAACTCTCTTAGTACTTAAAATTTAGTGCTGAAAATTGCGCTACTACCGATTTGTAAAGTTTTGAAGTCGCAGTTCAAAAGCAAAAATCTAGGAGGCAAAAATACGTAAACATGTTATTAGAACATTTTTCAAAAGTTATCTTGAAAACTTCTGTTAATGTACAAGGTCTCTATCATTTCGCAGAAGCAACAGTATTGCTGTTTTTTAAACGGTAAGAAATGAACAAGTTTCATTTTTTAGACCTCTTTGTTATGCCTTTTCAAAACTGGGAACATTCCATTCGTTCTTGTAATATTTTACTGAAAATTTATTAAGTTCTAAAGTATTTTCTCAGATAATATTTGGAGGAAACATTTAAAATTTTGCATAAACGGGTAATTGATCAAGATAAATACGATATATCATTGGATAAAACTAAAAATTAATATAATGTAAACCTTATTGTACTATACTTTATTCTTCAGAAATCCTCATAGAAAGTGGTCTACGGGATAACGGCACGGAAAAATTCTTGTTAAAAAATTCTCGAGCAACTGCTGAATTGTAAGCTGCTTAACAATCTTGCATAAACTATTCAATATTTCGTAAGGCTACTTAAAACATTTCTTCCGTAACTTTTGTTAACAGATATTTAAATTCTCTTCGATGAATGAACCGATAATCTGATTTCTCGTAACCTCAAACCCCATATTAGATACTATACAGAATTTGAGGTCTGATTTGCTGCATTAAATGAAGATTATTAAACCTGAAGAACATTCGAGATTTATATTTACATTTTTTATTTTTGCCAAGTTTTTACACCACACGCTTTTTCAAAACATGTCCAACTTTCGCAAGTTTTTTTTTTGAAAAAGGTTTTGCTTGATGGAGCATTTCTTTCCCAATAGAATTTCATATATTCTCGAACTGCATTATCAACATTTCTATAACACCTAATGTAAAGGTCAAAAGTTTTTTTACCATTAATATAACGCATCATGTCTTTATATAACTTCAAATTAATACATGTATTTAAAAAACCTGACTCCAAAATGATTTAAAATACAAATGTCAAAGTGTAATTAATACTGTTATGATGGCAATTAAAAATATTTTATTGTTTTTGTTTATTTATCTATCGGATTTGAAAGAATTAGGTAATTGAATGTTAAGGCGGTTCATCGGATCTAGTCGTAGTCAAAAGTATCAGTGGCGTTTCAATGCTTTTTCATACTACACGCCCCTACTTCTCGCCTGAATTGTTGACGCTGAATATATACTCTCACACGAGAGAATCATGTATGAATAACGAATCGATGATTCGGCAATATTGCGTATATCGCGTGGGCTTGACAGATCCATCTACTACTCTACTAAGTCTCTTTATCTGTATATGCTTACTTAAAAGCCAGGAATACAATACTTAAATTGCAATTCTAATATTAATCCACGTGACAATCCGCTCGAAATATTATTAGATAACCAAATCTCCGTTACAGTAGTGAATTAATCGGCTGGACTATACATCCTATCTTGTAATATATTATGCCTTATAATATTATACGTCATATACTCTTTTCTTAGAAAAATATATAGGGAAGTTTTTAAGTAATGTGTGATTAAGTCTACTAACTATGGCTTTTCCCATATAGCCAATGTTAAATGTTGCATTTTTTAAATTGACTTATCTCGGCTATGAGATGGGCAAGGTGTCTGAAATTTTGCGGTCTTAAGGAAAATTATTCCAACAATGAAAATCCAAAGTTTCAAGAAAATATATAGAAACTTGATTTGCCGACAAACTACTTTCAGCAGTGTTACTCGTATCTCGATTACTTTGCAAAAAATATTTATTTACTGGTTACATGATAATGTTGTATCATACATAGCTGTAAAGGGAATTTTTAGCTTTATCAGCAGGTATAAATATCAAATGTAACGCCCATGAGAGAAACAAAAGTTGTATAGCATTTTGAAACTAAAGTATCTTCGCGTTGGAAAAATAACAATAATGTCTCTCTGAAATAGTTGGAACCCTATATAATAAATTTCTGCTTTTGTCAGGGCCATATTCTACCCGATTTTTACAGCATTTCCACCAAATTCAAAGTATATAGGTTAGTTTATAAAGTCAGTGGGCAGTTAGTCTGCATACTCCACTTCGATCGTATGGTATATTGTGGCTTGCAGCTTCTTGATGTAGTCAATAATTTTGTTTGACGAGATAATTTCCAGTGCCGTTAAGGACCCCATACATTTCGGTTATCCTCGACGATTTTACCTGTGAAATAAAATTGTGCAGGGATGAAGTATGGACTGACGTCTCCATACATTAGGAGGTCTAATATAGAAGAGGAAACATCTATTGGTAGTGGCGATAGCTTTAGTGGTGAAGGCAGGGTTTACTTTATTTAGTATCATCATCCTCAATTATGCTTCCTACTCTGTTAAAAATAATAAATATCAAAAAACCACAAGTGAGGCTTTTTCTTATTTTCCGAAGCAATATTGGCACTTGAAATTTGTAGGCGACTGTTCATAGGCCTTATTCTTTTTTATTCTGTCTCAGTACTCAGCGAATTTTACTTGTCATCTACAGGGCAAATTTTCCCTGCCATCTACAGGTCAAGCTTTAATAAAACTCAATGAATTCTAAAACAAAATTTCTGATGAAATGACGAAAACCGGATAGGCTGGGGCGGAGCAACTTGCTTATTTATGTTTTAAAGGTGATACCAGGCAGATGGCGTTCATTATTCTCAATACACTGCGTTAATCGAAGTCGGAAGTTTCGTTCAACTGTTTTCAGCATATCGAGGAGTACGTTGACGACAGCTTGACGATTGTTATTCTTCAGATGGGCCAGGATTCTAGGACGATCATTGTAAATAAGTGATTTTAGATAGCTCCATAAAAATAATCATTGGGGGCTACATCAGGCGACCGTGCTGGTCAGTGTATATCACTCCTCAAAGAATAAAGCGTTCTGAGAAGTATCGCGGAACAGTCATTGACACACGCGTTGTGTGTGCCGTGGCACCGTCCTGCTGGAAACATACATCTCCCACATTCATCTCGTTGAGTGTTAACAGGAAACACTCCAGAATCATGTGGAGATAATGGTCAGAAGTCACTGAAACTGCCCGTTCGTTTTCTTCCAAAAACCATGGATCAATTATTCCAACTCGCGATAGTGCACACTAAACAGTGACATGTTGTGAATGTAGGGAATGCTGATGAAGTTGTCCGAAGTTATCAGGGATCCAATACCAAAGATGGAAGTAAGCCTCATCACTGAAGAAAACAGAAGGCATGCCAAAAAGCGCCTCACGTGTTCAAAATCGCGTGGATTAAGTTCCTGCATCACAGCCAATTTGTATGGATAAAGTGTTAGCTCTTCAGAAGGATTCGCCTCACAGAATGAGCAGACAACCCAACAGTAGCTGCATGTTTGCGGGGTGAGCCCTAAGGTGGTGGCAAGACAGAATTTTGCCGGCCTGGAACACGACCACGGAACACAATATTGAAATTGATACGGAATGCACGACAGCGAACGCGCACTCCAGCTTCGTCCTCACCATGATTCTAACTAAACCAAGCGAAGTTCCAACTTTATTCCAAGCTCTCTCAAATATAACCCCACCCACCTCAGAACGACCATCTCTTCAGGACGCCAAAGTTATATAAGCATAATTTTTTCGCACTGGCACTCAGGCAGTCAATGATTTTCAAAAACAGATTCCGTCAAAGCAAAAGAATGCTAAGAAAGCATAAAAAAATCAATTAATATATTGATTTTTTACCAATACGATCGAATAATCAACGCATTAACCAAAATATTGACGATTATTTTTCCAACTGGTTTCTTATTTGTTTTCACTGTGCCACTGCCTGGTCACGTCACTTTTTTGTCACGTAGTCCACAAGCGCACGAGCTTCTATCCTTTACGAATAATTATTTATTTATTGTTATTTAAATTTTGTTATAACCATAAAATTATTATTTTTTAAACAGAAAATTATTTAAGTACTATACGTATCGATCAGAATTTATGTCGTAAGTTTAAAAAAGCTATGATACCAATCACAAAACATTTTTCGTAATCACTTCTGATCCCAAAAAGAAAAAAAAATGTCAGTACCAAAAAGGTTCACTTTAAATAGAAAAAGATTGTAGTCTCATTACTGCACAATAAATTGTTGGAACATAAAAAGCACAAAAGTGGTTACAGTCCCATGATGACCTTTAAGTTATAAAAAACAGAGACCTCTAGAGCCACAAAATTGAATTCTGTCCTTAGAGACACGTAACTTTACCAATATACCTGGAACTCATCTTTTTTAAAACTTGTAATTTTTGTGTTCTACATTTCAAAATGAAGAATCAAAATTTTATAAATCGATAGTAGTTATGTTCATATCAGCACGGTTCTCCTAAGTTTTCTCAAAACCAAGGCCATGTTATTTTAATTTTTTTTATGAAGAATGTTAGAAATATTTGCGTCTAACATTTCGTTACTTTGGATTTTTAAAAGTATATGTTTGTAATAGTAATTTCGAAAACCTCAGTCTATTCTTTACAGAGTGTACAAATTCGAGTCTATTTATAGGGATTTCGCTAACTGGAAAAGATTCCAAGTTACTTGAATAAGAACAAATTCAGTCAATTTAATATCTAATTAAATACCGCTGGGGTTTTTAGAGAATTCGATTATTTCCGAAAATATCCGTACGAAACGAAAATCGGTTATTTCGTTTTTATTTTTCTCCATTTATTTGAAGAAATATTTTAAAATAAGTCACATATTCTTGTTGTTTATTTTCTCCTCTGTAAGACGGTGTAATTAGTTTTAAATTTGACGTTTTGGGACTTCATGGATCATCTACTTTTTCTCATATTACCTGTGGTTTTTCTTTCATTTCTAAAGTGCTTTTTGTCGCCCCATTTTTTTACTACATTGGCCTTTAAAGTATATATTTTCGGCTTTTTCGAATGCGGGCTTCTGGAACATACTCCACTCTCTCTCGCGCCGGGCCAGCAGCGAATTCAGCATTGCCAAACCTAACCCAAACTCCATATCCCCCGTAACAATATTGAGTGAATGACATTCGATATTACTTACGCAACTAACGATTTATAAAATGCACACGATCTGAGTTGTGAGCGTCTTGCGGCGTGCCTGTTTATTCTTCACGGCGCCTCGGCGCACACTTTGGGAACCCCTGCCCTAAAGAAAAACTTTTTAGTCCTTTCTATAAAAACACCATGTGTCGAAGATACAGTAAAAATCAATTTCTTTCTCTCTCCAGTTCACGAAGAAAGGACTAGGAATTAAAACTTTTGGGGCAAGTGTAATACGCCATTAAATTAGAGATACAAGAAACCCTTTAAAAATATAATAAAAACGCCAGATCCGTATTTTGGGGAAATAAAGTTGATGATAAGCCATGAAATCTGATTTACAAACTGATTATGCCGTCCTGTAGAGAAAGAAAAATAATAATAGGAATATGTGATTTATATTGAAATATTTCTTCAAATAAAGCAAGAAAAATAAATAGTCGGAATTTTCTAAATTCTTCACAGACATTAAATTGTCTAAATTTGACCAAAATTTACTGACTCTAGACCCCTATTTATACACCTGACTTTGTAGTACACTGGATTACCTAGTATACTTTATTTTTAGCATTCTTAGCACAAATTGTTTCAAACATTTTTTAATGTCAATGTCATGTAAATATTGTATTTAGTTGTATTTTATTTATAACAATAAATTATTTTCTTTTTAAAAATGTGTGTGTTGTTTCTCAGTTGATTTCTGCTATTAAAGACACGAAAATATCAGCTTTATAAAAACCAGTTATTTGATTTACCGTCATAACAAGGGACTAACCTACCCAGTAAATGTAAAACTTTATTGTTTAAATTGAAATAATGCTTATTTTAAAGGTCTGTTCATTCTATCAAATAAGTTTTGAAAATTCCAAACTTAATCTTTTTAAGATAACAACAGAATTTTAGAATAAATACTAATTGTAAACAGACCCACATACACTCCCTTGCACAGGTTTTTGCCATCCCTAGATGAGAATCTGGAAACACAAAAAGTTTTGTAACTTCAAAAGAATTGGTCGCAGCGTAAAAATTCCAACGGTATCTTAAAATTTAGATATAAATCTTCAAAAAGCCGTTACATTTATCTCCAAAACCCATAAACATAAGTATTAAACAATATCATAAAAAAGTAAAAAAACGATTGAAAAAATTTTGATATTTGTACTGTTATAATTTCAAGTGCAAATATTGCAGAATGCAAAAACTAAAACAGTTTGAAAGAGTATTGCTTCACCTTTAAAATGAGCGGTAGATCGTCCATTTTGGTCCATTTGGACCAAAGTTAGACACATTTTTGTAAGAAAATATGTTTTTTTTTTGAAACGCGTATGTTTAAAAAACTAAACAAAATAGAAAAAAGATGTGTTTTTGTGCAAAGGGCATAGATATATAATTTTTAAAAAATCTAAGAAAAAAAAACGATATTTTGTTGAATTTAAAGAAAAACACTTTTATTTATTAAAGGGACAATTTTAATTCATATTTACTTTTACTAGGTACTAAGCCTTTTAATGAAAAAATAAATAAATATCAGTCATTACTAACTAATTAGCCGTCAGTTCTTAAATATCAGTATACATAGAATTCAAAATTTAAACCAATAAATAATACAAACAAAGAATTTTAACAAACAATTATAACGAAAAAAATAAATATCAATTTGTTAGATAGTATAATAGTTATGTCTCAACATTTTTGTCATCAAAGTGGTAGCCCTTGCTTTTAATTACAGCCGGGCACATTCTTGGCATTCGCAAGATTAATTTGTTGAGTGTATCTGCCTTGATTTTTTTACACTCGTCTTGTAAGATCTCCCATAAGTAAGAAACCGATGTCGGGCGTTGCTTTTGAACAGCTGTTTAATTCATTCTATAATAATTCTATCGGGTTTAAATCTGGGCTGTGTAGTGGCCACTATATGACTTTAAATTTCTTCTTTTTTTCAAGACTTTCCAATTAAGTTTTCGAGATATTTTCAGTGTGTTTGAGGTCGTTATCATGTTGGAAAGTAAAAGGAGTACCTACTAGACGAGGACCAGACGGCAATACGTTCTTCTGTAGAAGTTTTTATAGCCTTCCTTTTTCAAGATTCGTTCTACTTTTACAGGGTCACCAACACGGGATCCGGCTAAGCAACCTCAAGCCACTACTGAGCCAGCTCCATGTGCGACACTAGGAACCAAACAATCTTTCAAAAACTTTTCATTTGCTTTTCTAAGCACATACACTTTTCTTTTCGATCCAAAAACTGCAAACTTCGAATCGTCGCTAAAAGCACCTTTTTCTACTGAACAATGATTCAATTTTTTTGGTGTCTTACCCATTTTAATCTGTTTTTTTTTATATTTACGAGTCCTAGCAACGGTTTTTTAGTAGCAAGTCGTCCAAAAATTCCATATTCATGAAGTCTTCGACGTACTTATACTTTCAAATTATAATATATTAATTATAATTTTCAAATTTTTATTAATTTGCACAGTTATATCAGAAACATTGAAACGTATATTATGTAAAGCAGTGTGAGCAATATATCTATCTTCTTTAAGAGTTGTTTTCTTCAGATATTCTCTATTATGTCTACGATTAATAGAGCCAGTTTCCTTAATATATTTTCTAAAGTTGTAATCAACAGTACGTCTACTTATATTAGACTTTTATGCAATTTGTTTTTTTTTTTAACTTCAACAAAATATCGTGTCATTCTTTTTATTAATTTTACAATTCTGAAATTTTTTGTCATAAAAAATAGGAAACTTTTTTCTCTGATTTTTTTTTAATTATATACCTGTGTTCTTTACACAAAAACACGTCTCTTTTCTTTTTACACTTTTTAACCGATTTCTAAAAGAAGGAGGTTCTCAATTCGTCGAGTATGTATGTTTTTTTTTATGTATGTACACCGATCACTCCGGAACAACTGCACCGATTTAAATGAAATTTTTTACGTTATGTTCAGGAAATTGATGCGGTGGTCCCATATTTTTCTGGATGAAATTGGTGCAGTAAAATCCAAGATGGCGCTGACAATATGGCGGCCAAAAAAATTAATTTTGTCTGATTTTCTTCAAAATTGGTATAGGGAGATTTTCGCGGTCATGCACAACGAATCTGAAATTATTTTTTAAAAATTCAATATGGTGGCCAAAAAATATTTAATTTTGTCCAATTTTCTCCAAAATTGGTGTGGGGAAGTTTTCGGGGTCGCACAAATCGCATCCAAAATATTTTTTAAAAATGCAATATAGCGGACGAAAAAATCAATTTTGTCCAATTTTCTTCACAAAATTGGTACGGGGGAGTTTTCGAGGTCACACATAACAAATCCGAAATTATTTCTGAAAATTTTACCTTATTCGCATTTTTTATTAGAGGGTTTTCGGCGTCGTGTATTACGAATAAGAAGTTAATTTTTTACAATTATTAGGTTGATAAGATACAATATGAGGGACAGAAAATTTTACATATTCCGATTTTGTCTAAAATTAATATTGTGGGGTTCTTGAGGCGTATACAAACTCAATATGCAGTATAAAATATATCGAGCTAAGATATTTACATCTCAGGTTCTTTAAATACTGAAAATTGATATTGTGGGTTTTCTTGAGGCGTAAACAAACTCAATATGCAGTGTAAAATATATAGAGCTAAGAAATTTACATCTCACGTTGTTTAAACATCGATATTGGAAGGTTTTGGGGCCTATATTACCAATCAAAAATTAATTTGAAATTTAAGATAGTGGATTTACTTTGAGAGACTAAATATTTGTTTGACACAATTTTACTGGTGTTTGGAAAACTCTAAGAACCAAAGAATTTTTATTGGTTCATTTTACGGTGATTTACAACTTTGGATAAAATGAGTACTTTTTTGCCACCTTGGAGTCATTGCGAGGTACACTTATCTCGATTAGTATTGAATTCAAATAATTTATGGATATCATAATGAATTCTAAAACTAAAAATAGGAAAATAAAATTTTTATAAAAAAATTGAACCGACTTCTAAAAGTGCGCTAAAAAGTGAAAAATAACTATAAATTTTTATATGAAATTGAACTTTTTGAAGTCGGCGCCAAATTATTTGTAAATGAAATAAATAACTACGAATATATACAAATTATGGTAAGAAATCAATTACAAATAAAGTATTTTTAATCTGTTTATGCAAATCACATTTTGTCAGGTATTAGTTTGGCGCCGACTTCAAAAAGTTCAATTTCATATAAAAATTTATAGTTATTTTTCACTTTTTAGCGCACTTTTTGAAGTCGGTTCAATTTTTTTTATAAAAATTTTATTATCTATCTTGCTTAATTTTTTAAAAATAGGCATTTCGAAAAAAAAACATGTTTTCTTCCAAAAATGTGTCTAACTTTGATACAAATGGACCAAATTGGACGATCTACCGCTCATTTATAAGATGAAGCAATGCTCTTTCAAACTGTATTGGTTTTTGTATTCTGCAATATTTCCACTTGGAATTATAACAGTAAAAATATCATCAAGATTTTTTTTAATTTTTTTATGATATTGTTTAATACCTATGTGTATGTATTTTGGAGACAAATGTAACGGTTTTTTGAAGATTTATACCTAAATTTTAAGATACCGTTGGGATTTTTACGCTGCGATCAATTCTTTTAAAGTTATAAAACTTTTTGTGTTTTCAGATTTTCATCCAGGTATGGCAAAAACATATGCAGAGAAGTGTACGTTGAGCAGCGCCTACAGAGTATGACAGAATTGATCTGTGCAGCTAACTGCACAGGAAACCGGAGTAACTGAATAAATTCTTTCGTCGGTCTAGGCAGATATGTGGATTGGAGTCTGCATGTCTGCATCTCTCAGTAATATTTTTGGTTTCTCAAACTGCTCCTATAAAGTAACAAGTTCTAATAAGTATCATTGAATGATGACTTGGTGGCGACACTATTTACTGCTAGGAAGCTATATTTTAAATTGAAGGATGTGTCACCTAAAATGTTAGTCAGATATACAGTATTTTTTCAGTACTGTTGTCCATTACAAGGAAAAAATATGTCCCACTTTTTTCATCATTCTAAAGATATCTACTCACAGTATGTAATAATTCAACAATGTATTTTAGGTTTAGCAAATATCTTGAACAAGAACTCTACTCATGCCAAGTTTGCTCTCAGTGTTTTGGTAGTCCAGAAGCACTAAAAAAGCACTGGAAAAAACTTACTATAAAAACGATGTGCTTCTGCAAGACCTGTGGTCACTTTTTTGGGCCCAATTTTCAGTGCGACGATCCCCCAGAAAGAAAAAAACTTAATTGTTTTCTGTGCAAAATGGAACTTCAGCACACTCGTTTAGAAGATCACATATGTTTTCATCTGGGAAGAAAAGCCAGTCCGAAAAAGGAGAGATTATGTAAACGAGTGATGCGAAGCAAAGCTTTAAAGAAAGGTCGCAAGGATAAGGCTGTAGAACAAAGAAAGATATCTGAATTAGAGCTCTACGCACAAGCTAGAAGTAAGTATGCCAAAGCGAGAAAGGAATACTTTGAAGAAGTAAGAAAAATAAAACAAAGTCATTACGATAAAATTGAAACGATAAAAAATAGCGTTGAAGATGAGAACGAAGACATTTATCTAGAGCCAGAAATCGTTTTAAGTGAAGAAAGCGACCAAGAAACAGATCTATGCGTGTTTTGCTCAGAAGAAATTCCATTGCAATTGCTATCCAAACACGAAAGTCGTCACAGAATCGAAGAGCAAATACTTTCCTTACAACAAAAACGAAAACCCAAAATAGAACCCGATAAAGACGAGCTCACCATCTGTCACATCTGCGGACAGTTCGTAAATAGAAAGAACTTCAGAAGTCACAAACAGTTTCACACTAGACGTAAAAAAGCAGTCATCTGTGAAATTTGTGGCTTCTCGAGTAAAAACATTACTCAGCATCGAATCAGTCACAGTGATCAAAGAAAATACAGCTGTGAAAAATGTGATATGTCTTTCAAAACGTCCCACGCTCTTCAAAAACACGATCTCGTCCATACAGATGTAGGTCAGCACAGGTGTCCTACATGTGATAAAGCGTTTAAAGCTCCATATAATCTTACCGTTCACATGAGAAGTCATATGGATAAAAAACCTTTTGAATGTGATTTTTGTGATAAGACTTTTACTACCAAACAGTGGAGGGATAACCACATGAAAAGTCATAAATAATTGTAAAAGAGTTCGTCTCTGAATGGGTGTGATGTGATTTAAAGTTATGTTGGACGTTCAAACACATCTAGATTAAATGAAATGTTTATTTACCATGTTAATAATGTTACATATAAATTTATTTATATGATTTAAAATTTAATAAATATTTATTAACGTGACTACGGTATGTATGTTATTTCCTTTATTATTAACGTGAAATATAAAAAAAGTTTTGTTTATTAAAATTTAAATAAATTTTCCATGCTAAAAAACAAAAATTGTACAGGATGTACGAACACATCAGGAAACTAACGGCAATCATTAGCGTGCAATTATCAAATATACTGTATTATTGTACAACTAGTACGCACGTGTAAAGTAATTGTACTGATCGTATAATAAAGTGAAAATGTCTGGACCATGCTATTCGCCATATTGGGGAAAGTTCACTTATAATAACAGTGAATACGCTGTCGCCGTGAGAAAATTATACGAGCTAAATATAATCGGCTCTCTCTAAATGACAAGGGTAATGGCAATTCGCATAGCTTTCCGAATTTGTCTCGACATAAGTAGTTGAACAAAACGAATAGTAGAAAGAGATAAAATGATAGTATTATGTTTTAAACTGAGCATATTTTTTGTTAAAAATACTTTTTAACTAAGAGATTCATCAGGCGCGGATCCAAGGGGGGGGGGCGGTGAAGGCAATCCCCCCCCTCAATTTACCTCTTATACTACAGTTTATTCAAGAACTAGAGAGAGTAATAAATCATTTTTTACCCTTTTTTTCTTCGCAAACTACCTGTGTTCTTTGGTCTGGTGTCTTTGGCAAAATCTGTTAGACACATATATTTTTCATATATTATCAACATTTCTAGGACATTTGATGTTTCAGTGTATTTATTTCTTAAACCATCTGCAGAATTACAATTAAACACTAAAAAGGGATTCAAATGTAATTAGTTTTATATGTTACAGTTAAAATTAGACCTATCTATTTTTATTTCTATCTATCTTAATTTAGTTTACTTTATTATATGGAAATCCGATAGCCCCAAAAAAATAAAATAAACATGTTAATTCTACACGCTTAAGAAAAAGACACAAATACAAGAATAAAATAATAAAAAACTTACGGCTAATTGGAGTTAAATATATATAAAATTAACGAGTGAGACACACTAAAATAAAAATATATAAAAACATAAAAAAATATATAAACAGTATTAAACAATAAAATACAACAAAAACAAAAATTTAAATAATAAATTGTGTTTATACTGGTAAACATTACGTATGTAATTCTTAATCAAAATCAGTAAAGCTATCTTCGCTCAAATTAATTATAATTGGTTCCTCTATCTCACCGATCATGAGATCGAGTTTCAACATTTTGTTTAATTCTTTTATTATATGGTTTTTTCTCAATTTTCCGCAGTAACTTTATCCAAAAAAATCTTTTAAAAGTTCAGTTAAATTACTAATTTTGTAAGGTGTTATTTCTAGTAACTCTACCTTTTACTTAAGAGAGATATTTCCTTCTCCAACGGACAGTGTCCATACGATCTATAAGAACAGATTTTCTATCTGGTTTTTCCCAGCAAAAATTAAGTTCTCTGAGCAATTTCCAGAGTTCATTTCTTTTAATTTCAGGTAAATCGCGATCTTCATTGATTTTAGCTAGAACTTTGTCGACGGTTGAGATCTGCTTCTCATAATAAAATGTATGTACAACTCCTTTTATTGCAGTTTTCATTTCTTCTTTCAACGAGGTTTTTCGTCTGCCTGTGATCGAATGTGGCTTGGAATTTGAAATAAATATAGAGATGGAAGCCCTATCTTTTGGGTATCTCCCTAATTTCAATTAATATATAAAAACAAGCGCAAACAAGATAAATTACTAAGGACACACTGTAAGGTGTACTTTTCTCACTGACAGAAATTAAATTGAACTATCAGAAATTTTATTGTTGCAGTAAATTTATAAAAGCTTGTAATATTTAAATATAATTAAATATAATTAGATTGATGACAGTCCTCAGTTACCTGTGGCACTGGAGCAGGTACGTTGGAGGTTTCGGTAACAGTTTTATTACTCTCTCTAGTTCTTGAATAAAGTATAGGAATGTGTTAAGTAATATTCTAATTTGAGTAATATAGTAATTAAATAAAGTTGCTATTGCAACAAACGAACAAAATCAACGAAGAGTAATGTCTAGTGCCAAAATAATTTGTTATTTAGAATAGCAAAGTTATTTAAGAATATTTTGATTGTGATAATTAAACTAATTAATATATGGAAGTAGTTTTAATAATGGTGTCTGATGTGATGGGAAAACCACTGTAAAATTCTCAACAACTTTTACACTGTTTAGGCGCTTACTTTAATGACTCCATCAATTGTTTCTTAACATAGATACTTATCGAGTGTAACACAAAAATATACATACTACTAAAATGCAATTTTATTAACTAAAAATAACCATACTGCACTACATACCATTCCTCTTAAAAAAAAGTAATTTCAACCGATTTGACAAATTAAATTAATAGTTATATTAAGATTATCTTGAAAATCTGGATGGTAGATTCCAAAAAAATATTTTGTTGATTTGTTGTCTTTGTCAATTTTTACTTCTTACATTAAATAATTTAGTACCATTTTTAGGGTTAAGATAAAAGTAGAACCAGATCTCCACATCTGCGTTGTTTGTTTTCAAGCGTTCACTTCTCCAGAAGCATTGTCCGAGCACTTGGAAAAGCTGACCATTAAAACAATGTGTTTTTGCCAGACCTGCGAACATTCTTACGGTCCAGAATCTCAATGCAACGATTCGATAGCAAAGAAAAAATTTTACTGCTACTTTTGTAAAATTCGCCTTCAGTACTCTGAATTTAAAAAACATATTTGCTTTCATACAGGAACGGAAGTTATACTAATGGAGACAGAAGGATCCGAAAAATTGGAGACTCCAAAGAGGAGGAAGAAAAAGTACAAGACAAAACACCGCGAAAAGTGGTTCGAAAAAAGTCTTTACTCTAAAGCGAGAAGCAAGTATGCCGAAGCAAGAAAAAAATATTTTGAGCAAATTAACAAAATAAGAGAAGGGAGATATGATAGACAAAAATTACAAGACAGTAGCACAGATGAAAATAACAGCGATCACGTAATTAGTGACGATAAAATATCTGATGTAACTGACGATGAAACTGATCTATGCATGTTTTGCTCAAAAGAAGTACTTGTGTCAGAACTGACTGAGCATGAAATTAACCATAAATCCGAGGCGGCTGTAGTCGCACTACGAAAAAAGAAAAAAAGAGTAGAACCTCCAAACGTTACCGGAGATGATTATAGTCTCTGTTTCATTTGTGGTGAACTCGTGAAGAGAAAAAATTTCAGAAGTCACAAGCAATATCATTTTAGGCGAGTTGAAGTAGTCGTATGTGAAATTTGTGGTTTTGCATCCAAAAACATCAAGCAGCATATGGCTAGTCATAGCGATGAAAGAAAATATAGTTGTAAAAAATGTGATATGTCTTTTAAAACTGCACACGCTCTTCAAAAACACGATCTCGTTCATACAGATGTAGGTCAGCATAGGTGTCCTACATGCGACAAAGCATTTAAAGCTTTATACAATCTTAGAGTTCATATGAGAAGTCATATGGATAAAAAGCCTTTTGAATGTGACTTTTGTGATAAGACTTTTACGACCAAGCAGTGGAGAGATAACCATGTAAAAAGTCACAAATAATGAGAAAAAGAGACTAAGAGGTCGAGCCGATTAAGAGAATCGGAACTGCCTCCTCGATAATAAAAAAATATAAAAGCACCTGGCTGTTCTACATCAAAAAGTACCCACACAAAAAAATTTTTAGCCACTTTTATTATCACATAACCTCAAAAAAAAAAACATTTTTTTCGGGTTTTGACGATATTTTCAATTCTAATCATCGTAAAAACTTATTTTTTTTCTTTTTGTAGGTTTTTTATTACCTACGACAAGATATTTTTTACAAAAATATTTGGCGCGAAACTCAAATTTTTATGGGTGCTCGAAAATTTTAAAATTCAGTAAAATAAAAACTAGGACAATAGCAAGGCCGAAAAAAAAAATATGTTGTTTTATAGACGTCAAACTATGTCCCTGAATTTTTTCGGATTCTTAAAAGTGATGAAACATAGTCAAAATCTCAAAAACGGCATTTATAAGCATTTTTTTCGAGTTTTGAAGCATGGAATTTTCTACAAATCCTCAGTTGATTTCAGCACTACAACAGCATAATGTGGATATAACCACTGCTAATGCATCTCACACGGAGGAATCCGTGAAAGCCGTATAAACATATATACACCATCCGGTGAGAGATCGGCGAAGTCGCGTTCAGTGTTGCATACTCCTTTCCGATTTGTCCTTTGCACAACCAGGTGCATGTCGGTACCCTGATGAGTCTAGTGAGAGACGAAACGTGTACCTCTGCCGTATCACTGTGGCGGGGAGGGTAAGCTTTGACTTTCTTCTCGGTATGGTGGCACAGGTAGGCCACCATCTCGATGGTGGTGGAATAGGATGAATTGTGTTTTATAACAATTTATTCTAACTGTGCAACCTCTAACACAGAAAAGATATGATGGAGAGAAGTTTGCATTTACTGTTTCGCATTTTACTTCATTTACATACGGAGTTGCATATAGTTGTACGTTTTGCTGAATGTGATTTCAGCACCACAACAGCATAATGTGGATATAACCACTGCTAATGCATCTCCCACGGAGGGATCAGTGAAAGCCATATATATATACATATATATATATATATATATATATATATATATATATATATATATATATATATATATATATATATATATATATATATATATATATATATATAGTTTTAAGACAACTGAGGATTTATAAACAAATTGCCTGCTTCAAAACTCGATAACCATGCGAAAAAATAGTAATAAATGGCCGTTTTTTGCGATTTTGACTGTTTCACCACTTTCAAAAATCTGAAAAAAGTCCATGGACATAGTTTGGCATCTAAAAAACAACATATTTTTTTTCGGTCTTGCTATTGTCCTAGTTTTTATTTTATTGAATTTAGAAATTTTCAAACACCCATAAAAATTTGAATTTCGCATCAAAAATTTTTGTAAAAAATATCTTGTTGTAGACAATAAAAAAAAACTACAAAATGAAAAAAAAAAAAGTTTCTACGATGATTAGATCCAAAGATATCATCAAAAAACGAAAAAAGACGTTTTATTTATTTATTTATTTTTTTGAGGTTATATGACGATAAAAGTGGCTAAAAATTTTTTTGTATGGGTACTTTTTGATGTAGAACAACCAGGTGTTTTTTACTTTTTTATTAGCGAGAGGCAGTTTCGTCTCTCTTAATTGGCTAGACCCTTTCGCATTTCTCGTAATAACAAGGAATTTAAAATTATTTTTTCAAAAGTCAAATAAACAATTTAAAAAGTAAAGATAGGTGTTCAGGAAACCATTTTACATATTAGCGTATGCCGGTTGCACAAGAAGCCAGGACAGTAAGACAGTCCAGTAGGACAGACCAACAGTGTTGCCAACTCTACCGTTTTAACCGTAGATCTACCGTTTTTCAATGAAAGCTACCGTTCTAACCGTTTTCATAAGGGATCTACCGTATTTTTACTAACGGTTAAGATTTCATATTTATCTAAAATAATTACAAAAAAACTATTATTATTGCATAATATTATCATCATATTAATTATAAAACAGGTATACGATGGAATCTAAACGATTTCATGCTTAAAGACCCACGAATTTTCTTCAATTCACTAGGTGGCGCTACACTTCCCATATAAGTCCGTTGCTATTCTATGTTGTTTGTTGTGCACAAATAAAAAAGAACGTTACTGTCTTGAAAAGTTAGACTGGCATTCTATCTACTGTCCTGTCTCAATTACTAGCTTGCAGTGTTGCCAACTCTGAAATAGGTACGTTACGGAATCTAAACGATTTCATGCTGAAAGGCCGAAAAATCACTAGGCCGCGCATGTAAGCCCGTTGTTGTTCTATCCTTGTTTCAAACGCGTGTCTAGGAGGGGGGGGGGGAGTGATCGCCCCCCCCTCAAGTGCTTCGAATTCCGGAAAATAGACCCGACTCTGCCTCTTTACACTAGGAATATTGCTGTTGGCATCTCCTCCCCCGTCGACAACTTGCTTTCACTTGCCAGACTGTATTTTTGTGATATCACCGTCCAGCTAGGAGAGGCTGGATCCGCCCCTGCCTTGTTTACCAGTACATAATAAATAAGAAGATATTCAAATCTGACTTTTTTCACATATAAAACTGATTTTGTATATAGAAAGATTGGTAGAAATATCGCATTTAATATTTTCAATTCTCCTTTGTCGCTCAAAAACCATAAAAAAGCTATAGTAATAGTAATTGAAGTCGGCAAGTTAATTAAAAAAAAATAATAAAACAGATTTAAAATAATATTGATTTTCTCAAGTTTAAAGTAATCTACCGTTTTTCGTACAAGGTAGGTTGGCAACGCTGCCGGCTTGAGACGGTTGCGCTGTCCTAATAATACCACGCCCACGGAAACAATATTGGTCTGGCTTACTGGCCTGGCTCAGCTACTGGCTTCGTGTGCAAGTGGCTTTAATGTTTTTCTTACGATCATGAGAACTACTTCAACGAAAAATTCAAGTTTATAGAAAATTTATCTTGAAATAATTAACAACATCCTAAAAAAATTAAGAATGGTTGAACATTGTCATATAAAAATTTTCTTATATAAAATATTACGTTCGTAGGAAAAATTCCATGTAATCCTCGAGCAAGAGTGGTCTTTAGTACCCCCAATGATCATAACATCACCGTAAAGCCTTTTTTCGCTGTTTTACAATCTAACTATTTTTTGTTTTGTATTAAAAACTTTCCGTACTATGTAAATATTGTTATAAATAAAATTGTATGATTTAAAACAAAATATGTTATTATCTGAACCAATTTACTACGCTATAAAATAATTGATTTGCAGTATTACTAGTCCGAGAGCGCAGTGGAGATAAGGCTTCACCAAGGTTTTTATATGTGTTTTAACCCCTTGATTACAAATATCGAAAATTAATTCCCGAAAAAGGGACTACGCCAGTGTGCTTTTTAAAAATTATACAACCTTCAGAAGGTAAGACGAACACATATGTTAAAAATTCTACACATTTCGTGTACAATATTAGTAGTATCATTCTAGAGCCAGACGACAGACTAGTAAGTTTTGATGCAGAAAGTCTGTATACTATTGTGTCATCAGGGGAATCACTAGACATAATCAAAACTAGACTTTTAAATGATACATCATTATCAGATCGAACCACGTTACCACTGGACGCGGTGATGGACCTTTTGGAGTGTTACCTGCGTAGTTCTTACTTTCAAGTAAAGGACAAGTTGTACGCACAGGACGACGGGCTTCCGATGGGTTCTTCACTTTCTCCAGGCGTCGCCAATATACAGGGTGTTTGGTACGTCGATACAAAGTTTGGAAGAGGTGATAGAGAATGTATTTTGAATAATTTATGCCATATATGACTTAGTACAAAAATGCATGGTTATCGAGTTACAGCAATTTTATAATTGTTCGGTTTTCTGGTAATTAGTGATTGAAAATTTAATTTTTACGATACTGGTATAATTTTTCGGTTTGAAATATTTTTTTCTTATTCTTTGGTTCATACACTATAAAAACAACAAGAGGACTAAAATTAAAATAACACACAAAAAACTGTGTACTCAAAAATCTTATTCATCTACGAAAATTCAACTTTCAGAGAGGTTTTTTTTCTAACAGTGAGAGAAATAAACGCATTCAATTTATTTTAAAAATAACTTTACTGAATTACCTTTACAGTGGTTGATCGAAACCCGTATCAATAAAATGTTACATACATAGACATAGTAGAGAATGGACCAGGCTAGTCATTCATGAATATGAAATTTATAAGCGCCAACATGTTTGTAGGCCAGGGGTTAGAGGAGTGTCATAGCTCACAATCTATCATACGCCAGCGGCGTAACAATTTTAAAACAAATAAAAATATCAATTAATATTCTATGATGCTTTTATTTGCAGAATTGAAATAAATATTTTTTCATAAGAAATAGTTAATTACTCTATCAATATGTCGTGATACGGAAGTTGTTGTACTTGTACATAAGTCAGTATTCAATATACAAATAATCGTAATATTCATATCATTTATCTTTTACGACATTAATGACTTGAAATAACCTTTTTTTTATCCAAGGCACTAGTTATTATTTAAAACAGAGTACCATGTAAGAATTATCTAAATCCAAAGTAAAAAATTGCGTAATATTTTGCCGGATTTTAGTTAAGTGGCTAATTAATACCCACAATTCTAAAATCGACAAAAACTTTGTTTCTTGAACATTACTGTGATTGAAATTTTTTTTCTAAATTGTATGGACTCGCTGTCTATTTTTATTATTCCTAACAACGTGTCTATGCCGTACAGACACTCACATATGAAATTTAACGTCAGCCATGAACATCGTAAAAAAGTAGTCTTACCAAAGTTCTAATGTCTCAAATATTGAAGTGCAATACTGAATAAATGTAACGACGTCGCGGTATGCAAATGACTACTTTGACGTTTGGTTAGTATACCAATTATTTGTAAAAATAATAACACTTGTACAAAATTCCTAAAACGAGAAAATGGAGATATTTTTTGTAAGTTAATAACTGAAGCAAATTAAAAATGGAAATATTTAAAAAATATATATTCGACGGTGTATGTGTTCAGGAGAAAATAGAGTATTTACAACTTCATTTTCAAGAAATAACCTGTTAATATTTGTATATAATTTCAATTATGATTTGGAATATATATGATAGACTGTTTCAATTTAGGTATTAATCTGAAAGACTTGTTACAGTTAAACCTGTTTTACTGAACAGTCCCCAAACTCCAATCATAAGAAATTGGTATATAAAGAAATACAATAAAACAAATTAATAAAAATAACTATTAAATTTGTTTGCCCATTAAGTTTTGACAGTACTATTGTTGAAAATTTTTAATATCTCGAATCGACAATCTGTCATGTGTTTCTAACGGAAATTATTTATTTTAATATGATTATTGTATTTCTTGATTTTCACTGTTTCTAGTATCCTAAAGTATTTATGACAAAATATACCGATAAGGAAATGTGTGGGATAAAAATAAGTATATGCTATTATTAAATATATTACTTGTTGGTCATATTACAATTATATATATATATATATATATATATATATATATATATATATATATATATATATATATATATATATAAAATAGAATAACGTACAATAAAATATACTTTTTTTCTTACTTACTGACTATCTAATTTGTGTAAAGCAAATCTGAGACTATGTAACTATCGGACATCGAATAAAAATAAATAAAAATTTCAGAAATTGAAGTTTATTTTCTGGACTTTTCACACATGACAGTTATTATGCAAGTCATATATTTATTTATAACGTTTATGAGTTTTTTTGCAGATTTTGTAATATCTTGGTTAAATGAAAATTTTACACTTTTACAAGTAATAGGGAAAACAAAAATTAAGGAGAAAATTGTAAAAAGATAGGAAAAGCGGTACTATTTGGTGTAATATTACAAGGGAAATGTTAACGAAAAATAATAGAAAATGGTGGGCTTCTATTATGTTGGTCTCACTTTAAAACACGAACACCATCAAATCGATAATAGAAATCGTTTGGGCCAAAATGTTCACTACAGATACGAAGACTTGGGCAAGATTTTATCTTGTAGTCCTAATATATTAATCCAAAGGTCTCGGCGGTTACAATCACTGGGAAACCTATAAAAAATCACTGATAACAAAATCTAAAATCCCAAGTTACCCGCCTATGATACCAAACTTAACCTAACCTACCTGTGAAAAGTTAAATTTGGAAATAAATAATCCAATTTTCGGCAAACTTGGCAGTGATTGACCATTTTGTCACTAATGAATAATTAGTCACTTACAAAAACACTTTTGGAATCACAAAAAATTAAAAAACGATCCAAGACACACAACGTCAACCACAAAAATGTCATATGCCAAAATTTTTATGAATGGACCGGATTCAACCTTGATCGTAAGATAGCGTAAAAGAAATTTGCGAGGTTGCCAGATTTCATAGTTTATCACACTACTTAGAAATCTTGAATTTTCTGTGAGTTAAACTGACGCATTATAAAGCATACTATTTTAAAGATATTAGTTTACTATTGTAGCAATAAATTGTTTATAAATATTATATGAAATATATTATCATAATAATATTTTTTTTTCATAAAAATTGGATATTAACAAATTATATTGTTTTCCCTTATTTTTTTCCAAAACAGTTGGCAAATTACTATTGATTGTGACCCATTCGTGGCGTTTTGTTTTTGTAAACATTCCATGTCCAGACGTCCATGGTTACATACATTAAATTCAGGGAGGATATTCATTTTAACAAAATTAATAATTTTCTCTATTCACTTTTTCTTTATTTAATTAAAATACAAAATATCTTGGATGTTCTAAACGCTTAAAAGATGAATTTTTGTGTTTCTGTTCACCAGGCCGGTAATTTTTATTTCTAAAATAAACATAAACAAAATAAAAACACCAATAGATAAACAACCAGTTGTGGAACGTTTTGAAAGTTGAAGGAAAACATCCATTCCATTACACCCCGGTTCAAGACCTTGAAGAAGGCGATCCAGCATAGAGAATTATGTTCTGCCGTTATTTGTTAAATGCTGATATGGAACATGGACTTTTCTTAAAAAGGATTTTGTGGTCCGAAGAATCGAAATTTTCTCGGGAGAGAATCACCAACTTCCACCATCTGCATTATTGGGCTGATGAGAATCTGCATATGAAAAAAGAAATATCCTTCCAACACAAATTCAGTGTAAATGTATGGGCAGCGGTAATCGGAAGAACTTTCATTGGGCCATATTTCCTTCCTATACATTTAAACGGAGACAATTACGTTTTGTAGTGTTTTTACGAAATGAAATGGATGAAATACCATTGAACGTAAGAGACAGAATAATTCTCCAGAACGACGGATATCCAGGACATTATCGGCTTGACGTAAGAGATTTTTTAAATGAAACATTCCCTAATCGTTGGATCAGAAGAAACGATCCCATATTGTGGCCTGTGAGGTCCCCAGACTTGACGCGTATAGATTTTCACATCTGGGGACGTATGAAAGAACTTGTCCATCAAGTTGAAACAGTGGACCGTAATCAACTGATTGAAAAAATTAATGAAGCAGGTGTCACACTTAGGGAAAAAATGAGACTAGGCGTAATCACCACCCAACTGGGGAAAAGGGTCTGAAAATGTATTATAAATAATCGCTCACATAAAATAAAAATAAATAGAGACAATTGTTAATTTCGTTAATATGAATATCTGAACTAACCTGAATTTAATGGATTTAATATTTTATTGATACGGGTTTCGATAAACCACTGTAAAGGTAATTCAATAAAGTTATTTTTAAAATAAATTGAATGCATTTATTTTTTTCACTGTTAGAAAAAAACCTTGAAACTTGAATTTTCGTAGATGAATAAAATTTTTGGGTGCACAGTTTTCTGTGTGTGATTTTAATTTTAATCCTCTTGTTGTTATTATAGTGTATGAACCAAAGAATAAGAAAAAAATATTTCAAACCGAAAAATTACACCAGTATCATAAAAATTAAATTTTCAATCACCAATTGCAAAAAAAACGAAAAATTATAAAATGTGCTGTAACTCGACAACCGTACATATATGACATAAATTATTCGAAATGACATTCTCTATCACCTCTTCCAAACATTCTATCGATGTACCAAACACCCTGTATTTATAGAATGGTTCGAAACTCATAGCGACAGTGAAACCGAAAGTCTGGTTGATATATGTCGATGATACATTTATTATATGGAAGGGCAATGATCAAGAACTTAATGATTTCTTGAAACATCTGAACACCAGTCGACCTACCGTTAAGTTTACCATGGAAAAAAAAAGTAATACGCCAGTCAAAACAGATTTCACCTATGTATGTTTGTCCGTCCAAAAAACAATTTTTTGAAGCAAAATATTTTTAATTAGATTTTAGAATTTGGAATTGTTATTGTTCGAAATACATCATATTCATCTCTTCTTTTACAACCGATATGTATATATATCCATCCAAGTGATAAAAAATATTATTAATTTTTTGGTATAGGTATATAATTAGAAAAATAATGGACAGCTTATGAACTACGTATTCTCAAACAATATTTGAATTGGGCAGTCCAATCTCGTCGAAGAACCCCCAGGCCTATTCCTGAAAAGTCATTTACAAATTAGGTAAGTTTTCGAAGATTTGTTACTAAGAAAAACGTTCTTTACAAATATAATCGATTTTAAGAGATCAGTTCAGTGCGAAATAGACCTGGGAAAAATAACAACTCATCATAATTGCACACGAGAATCGCTCTATTATTTATTATTGAACAAAGAAACCCAATGCTACCTATCTCAGTGCTTCAAAAGAAGGTGAGTCATTTAGTTAGTATTTATATAATCATTTAAGCATAAAAAAATTGATTATAACTTATTACTTATATTATAAAGACTGCGTAAATCCACGAATTAAAATCATTTCAAATGGTAATACCAATTTTTGCTGATTCAGTTAGGCGTTAGGCGTGCATAATTTTAAATATTTCTTATTTATACCGAGGTTTCGAGAATAACAAAAAAAAAACATATTTATTATTGAAAATGGTTTTATTATTTTTTAAAATATTCTCCACCACTTTTACACGCGTTTAAACTATTCTGGAAAATATTTTTGCCATCGTCAAAAAGATATCTCCAAAACTTAGTTTTTAAACGTATCAACTTCTTCTTCTTCTTCTTCACAACAAAATTTAAGTTCTCTGAGCAATTTCCAAAGCCCAGTTCTTTTAATTTCAGGTAAATCCTGATCTTAATATATTATAGTTTTTATATCTGCTCCTCATAATAAAATGTATGTAAAATTCTTCTTATTGCAGTTTTCATGCCATCTTCCAGCAGGATTTTTCGTCATCCTATGATCGAATGTGGCTTGGAAGCATTAACAATACCAGTCGTCTTTTTCTCCTTCAGCATTCGGTAAACAGTAGATTTTCCAGCTCCTGTCATTCTGGAACACATCGCTATAGAGCTTTCAACATTATTTTCCAGATATTAATGTCTGAAGGCATCGTAATAAGTTTTCATTGGAAAAAAATGGTTTTAACGATTTTGGAAAAAATATAGAGGTGGAAGTCATATCTTTTAGATATCTCATTAATCTCATATAACATATAAAAACAAGCGCAAACAAGATAAATCACTAAGAACACACTGTAAGGTGTACTCTGCTCACTGACAGAGATTAAACTGAACTATGAGCAATTTTATTGTTGCAATAAATTTATAAAAGCTTACACGCTGGAGCAGGTACGTCGCAAGTTTCGGTGACAGTTTTATTCCTCTCTCTATTTCTTGAATAGAGTATATGTGCACTTTAGGTGCCCTTAAGGTGTTTTATCCATATTAATCGAAAGTTTGTCGCTTACCTGCTCCTCTGAGTGACGTTCAGTGCATTTGATGAAGAAATAGATATTGCTCTTGACAATGTATGATAGTTTGAGTTGTATTACCTTGAGCATAAAACTTTTGTTTTCATTTCAAGATAAAAAGATTTTAGATTCCACACAAAACTTAACATTTGAAAATCACGTTTTGTTATTATAAATCTAATATATCATGAACTTTCATCGCATTAATATACATTTTTAAATTAAAAATAAGAAAAAATTATATAAAAGAAAAATCGACAGCCAAATTTGATCGAAATTTTTTTTTCAAAATCTCATCTTAACAAGTGAAACGTCGGCTTTCTTTTCTCTGAAGCAATACCTTGACAACAGTTTAAAAGAAAAATTGCGAATTTTTAATTTTTTCTCCTATTTTTTTTGCGTTTATTTTGCAGAAAAAATAATTTTTTGACCTCCGAATACGTTTCGATAAAAAATTCAATTCTCTACAAAAAATTGTAATATATGTATATGCTGAACATGCATAGTTTTTCAGTTATTTTTGAAAAATTGAAAAACTGCCCTTTTCACCCTGTTTTCAAATACGCACGCCTAAATTTAGTAGCACTTTGTGACTTTATCATATATATGAGTGCCAAAGGAACCTATTTAATCATCAAAATGCTGTTACTAATTTGTTTCTTACAAAAAGTTATAGTCAATAGGCTATTAAATGGAAAAATAATAACATTTAGCGAAGTCAATACAAAATTTTATATTTGGTTATAATTTTTGATATAACGCATTATTTTAAATTAGATTTGGCACTACAAATTATATCATTAAAATAATAGCTTCATTTCTAAACTACAATAGAGGGACTAATCTCTGAATAGAGAATAATGAGAGCTGGGGTACCTCAAGCATCCCCCCTATCGCCTACATTATTTAATATTTATACTGCTGATATTCCCAAAACAAGATTCACGAATTAGTATTTTACAGATGACACTGTTATAACATCTAGCTCCTCCAGTACTAGGCTCATAATTTTAAGGCTACAACAGTAAAATTTGCCAAAATCAGCTTTATTTAAAAAAATTAGAAATCACTAACTATTTAAAAAAAAATAATGGAAAAAAAACCGTGGGCACCAATGAAATATTCGGATTTTAGGCGTCAGGGAAATGATGAATTTTTACATGAAATTAAAAGTAAAATTACCAACTATAAGTATGGTCAAACGCCTCACAACACCCTGTAAGGTATCTCTGTTCAGACTTACCTAATTTTTGTCCTTATGCTGACTGAAGTGTATCTACACGCTAGCTCATCTCAGAGTAGATTCGTTATTTTATATTTTTCCACTACTTTTAACCAACTTTAACTTTACCTTGAACTAAATTCTATTGTCTGTGTAAGTTTTATGAATATCTAATTGAAAGAAAAGCGCCACCAAATTTTACTTTAAAATTTATTCAAATGATTTTAAAACGAGCAGAAGTAATGGAGAAAATTTGGAAAAGAACACATATTTAAAAAATCATATCCGGGTAAGTAATCGCTTAGTTTAATTACTTAGTAGTTTAATTATAGGAAATAAAAACAAGTAAATAGAAGCCACTACTTTTATTCCTTATGGTATACCCCTTCCCAGAAATAAGTACGACCCTGGGAAAAGCTATCACCGACGTGAATTATTGTAAACTCTTTTATAGGGTCTCTTAACACTACGTATGTTACAAATGACAAAAGAAATAGATAGGCAACATAGGTCAAGCAAAAATCTAATTACAAAACTTAAATTGTTAAGTCATTAAAATTTTCAATTATTTATCAATTATTTATCAATATAAAATTTAGTGAACTACAGTAAGTAATTATTAAACTATTAATTGGCTCAGTCTTGAACTGTAAACCATAAAAAAACTTCAATTACAGAAATGTAGCTCAAAATAAAACAATGTTTAATATTTGAGATACAGCTCCTCCGCGCAGTCGATTTCGTGTCACTTTACAAAATTATTGGTTCACCGCAAAGATCTACTTCTGTTAAATGGTTTAGTTAATTTTGCAAAAGATAGATAACACAATAGGGTAATTAAGTCCAAATATTTAAATTCATGCAATAAAAGATTCAAAACCATGCACACAAGAATCCCCTACCTGTTAGCCCTCTAAGGTAATTGAATCATTGTTTAGTATACTAAGCGATCAAGAAAAATTGATAATACCCCTAAGGCTTAATAGATAGACACTCCCGTGTACATGTCTTTGCTATGACTAGGCACTTAGCTGAGTAAATTTCAAACTGGCCTGTGAAATAGATGGCTTCACTAGAGATGTCGTTGACCTGGTTTTAATATGGAGTTTGTGGCATTCAGAGACCCAAAAGTGCAGCACAATTCCCAAAACTGCAAGTTATTATCACAACGCTGTATATTGCAAAAGTTTATTCAAAGATAACTGCAACCATATACGAAATCGTATAGGGAAGATATCGTGAAGATACTCTAAATTATATGGACGTATCCAAAAGACCCTAAAAAAAGAAATAAAAATCCAACTCAATCAATCGTACAAACAGTTAATGTTAATGTTAATGCAAAAACGAGCTAAACAAGCTGATTGTTTCAAAAAAATATACATACCTCGAACTTGACAAAATGGTGGCCTCTAAGGGAAATTCTAAGCCATTATTTCTGGCTGGCTGAAGAAAATTTATCGCCAAATTGGCTGCAGGGTGAAACGACAAAATCAAACTTAAAAATGTTTGCATCCAGGTTTTGGTTTTAGTTAACTTAATCGACCATTATAGTCAAATCCCTGAACTTGGGAAAGAAGTAACGCAAAACGCTTCTTCGCGCTCTTGTGTTAAATAGCCAAAAGAGTGATTTTACTAATAATACAATCATTATCAAACGCCTTCCAACGGAAGTGACAAAAGAAAACTTAATCTTGATCCAATAATCTAGAAACCTTTTTATTTATCAAATAATTTCTTCTGCTCCAAGAAAATCTATACAAAAATACTTCTCTTTCAATTAACTGGTCAGAAGTCAAACAAGACAGACAGAGACAAACAATATCCTAATACTCTGAATTTTTTCGTCCTACAAAACGATTTTCCTATTATCAAAGGTACTTTGCTGGTTCGAAATATTTAAAATGGAATGGAATTAATTCGAACTGGTTCGAGGATTCAAATTCAAATAGAATAACTACCAAAATTCTAATTAGCAAAATTAAAAGAAATATTTGCATTTGTTCTAAAATTAATTTCCAAATTAAAAATAATTTAATCATAAAGTCAATTTTTATCGTATAAATTTCGTAATTCGACATATTCAACAGTTGTGCCGTCTAGACAACCATAAATACATTCAGTGAAATGAAATGGACGCCCGGCAGGTGAAAAATAAATAAACATTTTCTGAAAAGGAAAATCAAAAAGAAAACAAGCAAACAGTGTTTATATTTATGAAATCTTGAAGAAAATACTTTTCCCAATCCGTGATACATTTCCTTAAGGAACTAAATGAAATTAACAAATTATGGAAATAGGTTAAGTTTTGATATGTCAACAAACGGAGGGATCTCATACAGAGAAGGGAAAAATTATTAATGATAGCAAAACTCAAGGTAATCATTAGTTCTATAATAAAAGAACATAGTTTGCAACAAATTTAAATTCCGAATTATGTATATCATTAACAGTCCTTAAAGAAAATTGTACAAAATAAAAAATCTATAACTTTAATTATCTGAAATTGTAATTTTATCTAGAAAAAGGTATTTTGCAATATACCCCCTAAGAAGGGGCATCAATGTCCTGCAGTGTACCCTTAGAAGGAGAAAAAGCTATCGCCATTTAAAATTTGACAGGAAAAAAGTTGCAGTGATTTTTAAAAAAGCTCGAAACTGCAGAGGTTTGTAAAGGTGAAGAAAGTCTGCGGTAGTTTTGGCTTAATTTCTGAAAACCACCCTTACAGTACTGCCATAAACTTGATGACACCGAAAAAAACATTAATCTAACAGTATTTCTATTTTTCTCTTAAGAGAAACGAGTGAAAAACATAAACGGCAGATTGTAAGAGGATCGTTCGAATATAAAGTAAAAAATTACTATGAAAAGATATAATAAATTGACTACCTTTTATATTTTGTGAAGGAGAGGGAGGTTTCAAGTACAGCGTCGAAGTTACATTTGGTTCAATTTCTTGTCACCTCTTCAGAAAGCAGAAGTTATCAGTTTTTTCAAAAGCATTTGTACTAGTACTAGCCCTCGGTCCCGAAGGCCCCTGGGATAGGTAATATATTTACTATTGAATTAAAAAACAAAATTAATAACTGCAGAATAAGCTAATTACTGCAATAAAATGACTAATAAAGGATGATATTTTAATATATACCTTAAGGTTAGCATCCATCGATGCATCCTTCAGTCACCAAGTGAGAAATATACCACCACTGAATAAATATATATATATATATATATATATATATATATATATATATATATATATATATATATATATTTATTTATTTATTCATTGTATCAATAACTTTTACAAAGCCAATTACAGATACAACTAAACTTAATATACTAAGACTACAATCTAAATTAGAACCTAAATAAAAAGGCACTACAATTGCCTACATAACTCATTTCTCACTTCCCTTCTAAACCTTTTACAACTTAGGTTAAAAATATCAATGGCACCACAATACTTATTAAAATATGAACATAATATTAATGGGGAATTTTTATACAGGTTAGTCCTAGGGGCATTAATATAAAATAAATCTCTGGATCTGGTGGTAACTTGGCCTATTTTAAATGGAAGCTGTACTAAAAACTCTTTATCATCAATTGTGTTCCCAATCAATTTAAACAAAAACACAACACCCGCTTCAATACGCATGTGCTTCAAACTCGGAGTTGAATAAAGAACACAAAAGATCAGTTCCTCTTTGAGGGTATACCGAGAATGCCTTGTAATGCAAAAACTTTAAAAATCTCCGCTGAACCACCTCTAAGCTGTAAATTTTATTTTCATACTGCGGATCCCAAATTACACAAGCATATTGAAGCTTAGCAAGCACCAATGACTTATACAAGACAATCATTGTATTGATATTATTGAAATATTTACAGCTCCTAATAATAAAACCAAGAATTTTTACTGCACTTGCAGTTACAATATCAATGTGCCTACCAAAACTCAACTTCGTATCCAAATAAATACCAAGATCCCTATGTAAATCAGTTCTTTATATATATATATATATATATATATATATATATATATATATATATATATATATATATATATATATATATATATATATATATAGAAGGTGGGGAAAGCGTGGGGCTCTCACTGTGTGACCTCAGTCGTGCCTTTGATTGTGTTTCTCATGAACTTTTGATTAGAAAGCTTCATAGATACGGTGTAAGGGGCGTTCCCCTCGATTTGCTTTCATCTTTCCTGTCAAATAGAAGGCAGGCAGTCGCATATGGTGGAAAGCTTTCTGAGCCTACGGCGGTACGATGTGGAGTGCCGCAGGGTTCGGTATTGGGACCTCTTCTTTTCATATGTCAATGATCTCTTTAGGTATTTGTCACCAGGTCTGTGTATTTGTTACGCTGACGATACGGCGCTAATTTGTAAAAGTAGAGATCCAGAATGTTTAATGAATGAAATGTCTGTTATGGGAGAGCGTGCGAGATGTTGGTTTACTAATAATTCCCTTAAATTGAATGAGGAAAAAACACGGAATTTGTTTTTTATGAATGGACGTGGAGTGGTTGATGGTTCTTCGGTGACATTTTTGGGTGTCAATTTGGACGATGGTTTGAACTGGAATTCTCACATTGCATTGTTGAGGAATAAGTTGGCATCCTCTATTTTTGTTCTCAGGCAACTTCGTGGGTCTCTTCACTGTGACACCCTTCTCTCTGTTTATTATTCCTTGTTGCATTCTCATATTTCGTACGGTGTTCACCTTTGGGGTTGCTGCGTTGGCGCGATTCAAATCTTTAGAATGCAGAAGAAGGCAATTCGACTTGTCTCTGGTATCAGCTATAGGGACCACTGTAGGCCACACTTTATAAAATTGCGGGTACTAACGTTGCCTAGTTTATTTATCTTATACCAACTACTGGAAATTCATAATAACCATGGAAAATTCCACCAAAATTCCCACTTTCACTCTTATAGCACTAGATCAGCTAATTTAATTAGGCCTTCGAGGTATAGATTGGAGAGATCTAAGAAAAATACACTGAATGTGTCATTGTACAACACGTTGCCTGAAACATTTAAAAATTTAAATTTTATGAGATTTAAAATTAAATTAAAGGAATTTTTGTTAGAGCATGCATTCTATTCGGTGGATGAGTACATGGAGACTTCTTCTAGAGCTTATTGTTAGGACTTTTTTAATGTAATTTACAGATAGTTTTAACCTTATTTTTATTTTGTTTTGTGACATATTACAATTGTATTTTTCTGTACAAAATGTAATGAAATAAATTTATCTATCTATCTATCTATCTATCTATCTATCTATATATATATATATATATATATATATATATATATATATATATATATATATATATATATATATATATATATATATATCAAACTTAAAGTTTGCTGAAGGGCCCTTTTTTGCGACCAATTTCCCTTCTGAATGATTTCTTAAGAACAGCAAAGAGATTTAAAGCACAACAGAAGAAATCTGTAAAATGCGGACTTATTTTAATATATAAGATTTTACAGAGGAGGGAGTTTTTACAGCCTAAGAAAGTAGAATTTAATAAAAACTGTTTGACGTGAGTTCCTAAGTCTAACTTTGAGTACTATGTAAATTTAAGCAATCATTGTATCTGGAAAAATGGAAATACTTTTATATCAACGTTTTTTTCTTATTTTTTGTGTCATGTTACATGGGAGTTTTTGGCAATAAAGTGATTTTCAGAAATTAAGCCAAAACTAGTGCTTTTTGAAAAGTCACTGCAGCTTTTTTCCTTTTAAAACTTAATTGAGGGTAGTTTTGCCCCCTTTTGAGGGTACATTGCAGGACGTTGATGGTACATAAGATTCTATATCTATTTGAAAGTACTACATAATTTCAGCCAATCATGACATCCATGAAAATAAAAATCTTCTTAGATTTAAGGTTTTTTTTTCTTACTCCGTGTCCTTAAATGTAGGTTTATCAACTATATAGGGGTGGTTTATAAGTATTACGTCGAACCCAGTGCAGTTTCTTATCAGTAACAAAATTCAGGAGTTTCAAGATTTTTCAGCAATATTTTGGTTCAAATTTTTTGTATATGAGGGGTAGCTATCACTCTTTTTGAGGGTATGTTGCAAATCCAGTATATTGAAACTGCTGTTTACCCTTAATTTAACAAATAATATACTTTAAAATTTTGTATAATTTGATTTATTAAGATGAAATAACTATTTTCATAGTTTAATCTCATTTTCACCCCATCCCAAGGTTGTTTTTGGCTTTAGCCAATGACTTGGAGGTGTACGATTTTTTCCGACCTTGGATTCCGATTGAGCGATTATAAATACATAAGAATACGTTGGTTTGGTTCGCTGGTCTAAAGTTTTGTTTTTTGTGGGAGTGTGTTATTCATACATATTTTATTGCCTTCTTAGAATGAACCAGAGTTTTACACTTATAAGATTTTTAGAACATATATTAACTGTCTTCATAAAACAACTTACAGCAGTTTTACATATTCAAAGGCAGTCTAGAACATGCCGTGCACAAAATAAAAAGATTTATTTGACTATACAGGGTGAGTCAACGATTGGATGAAGTAGGTTTGTGCCTTTTCGGTGAAATTAACAAATAAACTGTATTTATTATTTGATACAGTTTATTTTTACGCATATTTTAAAAATATTTAGGACTCTACAGGGTGAGCTAAAAAAACTAGGACAGCATAAAGTTGTATTTTTTTAAATAGAACACCCTATATACGAATCGTATTTTCGATTTAGCTTATAATTTTAAATCTTTTTTATTAAGGGTTTACTATAACAAAACTTTATAGTTTCTGAGATAATTAAGTTTAAAGAAAAAAGTCACATTTTCAAGCATCAATTCAATCCTAAATAACGTTTTCAATTTTGTGACAAATATATTCAAATTTGAAATTTAGCAAGGCCAAGGACAAGTTAACATAATTTTTACCTAATATTTGCAATAAAAACTACAGGGTGTTGAACACATCGGCTCAAATTTGAACAAGTTTAAATGAATAAATATCTTTTTTTTTTAAATGGTACACCCTGTATATTTTCATGTTATTTAATAGAGTAATAAAAACCCTAAAAGTTTTGTTCAATATATCCTATACCTATTTATAATAGTTTTTGAGATATTTCAGTTTTTCTTATTTTCCATACTTTTTTACAGAAATAGTCTTCATTATCATAGTAGCCATGTAAAATAATAAAAAGAAACTACAGAAACAAACATAATGTGGTTAAATATGATGAAATACATTATTCGTTATATTACAACGGCAATAGTTTAATTAAACATAATGTGAAAAAATTAACACAACAATAACGACAAGGCAAATACATATTTACTTTTATACTAAATTGAAACAAAAAAATTACCTATTAAATACTGAGATTAATTATTTCTTTTTAATAAGTGTTCGAATAAACGACCCTCTTGTGCAATGTACAAATTTAGTCTTTTTTGCAGATTTTCTCGGACCCTGGACAAAATTAGTGGCGTTATTGTTCTACAGGTATCGCTAATCCTGTTTCACATATCTTCCACTGTTGTTGGTGGATTAACATACACCTTATTTTTAATATAACCCCATAGGAAGGAATCTAATGGGGTGATGTCGCAAGACCTTGGTGGCCACTCAATGAAACCCCCACGTCCAATCCATTTTTGCGGATATCGTTGGTCCAAAAACTCACGAACTTCACGATGGTAATGCGGGGGCGCACCATCGTGCTGGAACCACATATTGTCGAGCTCATCCCTATCGAGACCTTGAAGCAGTTGGGGTAGTTCTTCTTGTAGAAAGTTCAGGTAACTATGGTCATTCAGTGGTTCATTAAAAAAGTGGGGTCCAATAATTCTTTGAGCAAGAAGGCAATTTTTTTGAGCCTCTCCTATTGTATAAATCATATCTATTAACTCATTCTTTGGAAAATTCATTTTACAATATAACATGAATGCAAAAAAAACCAAACTACACTACATAAAAACCAAAAGAAACGATTGCGGTTATAAATTTGACACACAGAAAAATGTTCTTTTACATTGTTTTTGCCATGGCTACTATGATAATGAAGACATTTCTGTAAAAAAGTATGGAAAATAAGAAAAACTGAAATATCTCGAAAACTATTATAAATAGGTATAGGATATATTGAACAAAACTTTTAGGGTTTTTATTACTCTATTAAATAACATGAAAATATACAGGGTGTACCATTTAAAAAAAAAAGATATTTATTCATTTAAACTTGTTCAAATTTGAGCCGATGTGTTCAACACCCTGTAGCTTTGAATGCAAATATTAGGTAAAAATTATGTTAACTTGTCCTTGGCCTTGCTAAATTCCAAATTTGAATATATTTGTCACAAAATTGAAAACGTTATTTAGGATTGAATAGATGCTTGAAAATGGGACTTTTTTTCTTTAAACTTAATTATCTCAGAAACTATAAAGTTTTGTTATAGTAAACCCTTAATAAAAAAAGATTTAAAATTATAAGCTAAATCGAAAATACGATTCGTATATAGGGTGTTCTATTTAAAAAAATACAACTTTATGCTGTCCTAGTTTTTTGGCTCACCCTGTAGAGTCCTAAATATTTTTAAAATCTGCGTAAAAATAAACTGTATCAAACAATAAATACAGTTTCTTTGTTAATTTCACCGAAGAGGCTCAAACCTACTTCATCCAATCGTTGACTCACCCTGTAAATTGGGCTTACACGTACAAAATCCCAAACAGCATGTGGTTTTATCACCTGTGAGATACTTGAGAAAAAAATCTAGACCTAAAACTGTGGACCTATATTTCCAGTTTGTAAAATTCAGAACACCTGTGTCTCTTATAAATTTAAACAAGCTATTTTAATGCATTTTCACACTTACCTTCTTCGATTTGGACAACAGCCAAAATGTATCTAAAATAAAATCTACTAAATCTTACCATTTTTGGTGTGCTAGAACCGAAACTAAACTTATCAGATCAAGATTGCAGCAGTGGAACTTATTAGAAGACAATGTTTCAGTATGTGTTTTTCGTAAACGTCATAAAGGCCTAGCACCATTTTTTAACATGGAATAGAACTTGAGTTCCTGCAATGACATTAGCGGTTTACTGGCGGCTTTAAATATAAAGTACAAGCCAGAGAAATAGAGATTGTTTATAGACAGTTCAACATTGAGTTTAAAAACAGTACTATTGCATATGGGAAATAATTTACCGTCTATTTCTTTTGGATATGCAGTTCACATGAAACAATCATACGACAATATGGAGTACTTATTGACAAATGTAAAATACGATAAGCACCAATGGCAGATCTGTGGCGACTTAAAGGTGATTGCACTTTTACTTGGGTTGCATCTAGGCTACACCAAGTTTTGCTGTTTTTTTGTGTGAATGGACAGTTGGGCAAAAGCAGTTCATTAAAAGAGAAAAGACTGGTCTGATCGATAATCATTAGAGCCAGGTGAAAAGAATGTAAAACATATGCCATTGGTACACCCAAAAAGATGTTGTTGCCACCACTGCCTATGAAATTGGGCTTAATGAAAAACTTTGTAAAAGTACTGAATACAGAACCTCCGTCAAAAATTCTCAAGTCTCAGTGAAGCAAAAATTAAAGAAGGTATTGTTGTTGGGCCACAGATGCGAAATGTGCTGATGTCACTCAAACAGATATTAAAAAAAAATACTTGGAATGACTTTCGCCTCGTGGTCACTAATTTACGATACTCTTGTTGAAAACATGCTGTCATCGTCTAAAAAATGGGCTACAGTATGTTTCTAAAGATCCATTTCCTACACTCACATCTGGACTTTTTTCCAGACAACTGCGGAGCTGTAAGTGATGAGCACGGCGAACGCTTCCATCAGGATATATCAACAATGGAGAAAAAGTACCAGGGAAAGTGGAATGCTTCCATGCTTACAGACTAATGTTGGCCTCTTGTTAGAGATGTTCCAGAAACAATTCACAAAAGAAAAGCAAAAATACAGGATATTTAGTGTAAAAGTATGTATTTTTTATTATTTTTATTGTTAAAAATGAAATTTAAAAACTTGTTCTTGAAAATTGCAACTTAATTTTAAATGTAATTGTCATTTTTGTGTTCAGCGCACCAAAATGGACAGAAAAATGCGCTTTTCAAACAAGATACAACAAATAAACTAAAATTTGTTGTGTAGTATTATAAATGACATTCTTATGAGGATAATAACTATGACATTCATACTTATACCTCGTGGTGAGAAAAATGTGAATACAAAGCACTAGTTAAAAAAGAATAATAAGCAAGGTTAGTTCATACAAACAGATATTTTTATCATAGAAAGTAACGATAATATTTTATTTTGCTCACATTCATTACTCTCATAATAGATTTCTATTTATTAATTAAAAATAAAGGCATCTTCAAGATCATGCAAATGATTTCCTGAAAATTAATTTATGTTACAGGCATTCCTATCTATCGAAATAATAACCGCAATATGGAAATACAGTTACACATTTAAAAATTTCGTTGTGAAGCCAAAGAAAATTTCGGTTAGTTGATTTCTACAGAAATGTCTACGCCATAACTTGCGAATTTCGAGAAATGCTCTTTACCTGAGTTACGGAGATGGAAATACCCTATAATTCAGGTGAAAGCTTGCGTAGTAAGACTTTATTTTAAACTATAATTTTTTTTATCCCAGTAGCACCCTTAAAAATAGTCAAACGCCATTAACTTAAATTTTATTAAAAAGTTCCGACAACAATCAATTAGATAAATAATCAACTAGTAACATAAAAACTCTAAAATATAAATTAATAAAATTTTTATAAAAAATTGAACCCACTTCTAAAAAAAACGCTAAAAAGCGAAAAATAACAATATAAATTTTTATATGAAATTGAAATTTTTGAAGTCGTCGTGAAATTATTTCGAAATGAAACAACTACTAATGCGATATTATATATATATATATATATATATATATATATATGTAATCTCGTGTTAGTAGTTGTGGAGAAATGGAGCAAAGGTACCAGGGAAAGTGGAATGAGAGTTTTAATTTTACTGTGTGGAGCTTGGCACCCAAGAGCACTTCAAGAGGTAAACACGATGACCTTAGCAGTGTAATCAGGGGCAGATCCAGCCTCTCTCTTTGGGTAGGAGTGGCGGGCAATTTCACAAGAGCAAAGAGAAAACCGGAATTATCATTAACCTATTCTTACACAAGACAGTACAGTATAACAAGCGAGAGCGAGTTGTCAGAGGGGGGGTAGGCAGCGATATCCAGATTCCTAACGCAGCAAGCAAAAGCGAGATTAGTTTTTCTGAATTCGAAGCTGTTGAGGAGGAGGGACGATCTTCCCTACCAGCCCTGAGCATAACGGACTTTATGAAAGTTTGGGGTGTGACTATAAGGCCCAACTGCTATCATTTTTAGTTAGAAGTGGACTACGCTAAAAGATCGCTGTCAGATGCGGCGAGGAACGCGCGCTCGAGCGCAAAATCGAACAGAAAAATGGGAAGGAAAATCTTGCCTCAGTGGGGCGCACTTTATGGAACTGGCATCGCAGACTCATGGCAAAAAAATTGTTTAATTGCATTTTATGAGCAGTTTTATGCGAAATTTTTCAATGAAAATTCACCTGTTAACTTCAAATGCCTACCTTTTTCAAAAAAATCAATATTTTTGGAATTACATATGTACTTCTGTAGGTATATATATATATATATATATATATATATATATATATATATATATATATATATTAATGCAAATTTTTTGTTTTGTGTTCTACGTCAAAAGTTGTGGATGCCAAATGTCAAGCCGTGGAGCGTCTAAATAATAATAATAAAAGTAAGTAGTAGTAGTCGGCCATTTTGTATAAAAAAAAAACAAAAGAATAATTTTTATTGCCTTGATATTTGAACTTGATATATCTGTAAATAGTTCCATAAATAAATTGCTTTTTTATGCAAAAAAAGGTGTTAAATATGCATATGATTTTATACCCCTCAAGAAATAGCAATACTGGTCCTATGAAATAATTGAAACTCTGTATATGTTGTCATACATTTGAAAAAGCATATTTTATTAACTAACATTGTCTTAAACATTTCTATGAGATCATTTTTACTTCTACAAATGCTGTACCAATGCGGTCGTATTTTTCCAAATTGTTAGATAAAATTTCATATTACTGCAACCCCAGGAAAAAGTAATTATTTTCTTTTGTGTATGAAGTATAATTTATTAAATAACTTCCAGTATTCGTCACAGTAAATTGCGTCTTTTAAATACTAATATTTACTGAAATTAACCAGATTAAATTAAATAGTCTGCCCATTGTCGATACAAGGAAAACAATTTAAAACGCGATTTTAATTGTATTACAAGTATTGTGTTATATTAAAATTATTGTAAATAATGGAAATAGATTCGTAATGAATTTTTAGTATTGCGTGGAAGGTGTAAAACCCTTCAAGCAAATTACTATGCTTAATATTTAAATTAATTTGAAGAAAATATGAGTAATGACCCGAATTTATTTTGGAGACATGGACATTAATCACGTAATTGAAGCACTTATCCTCATTTAATATTTCTGGGAGATGAGTCAGCCAACAATGGTTTAGATCTTCTTAAGAGGGATTTCTAATGTATAAGCTTATTTTTGAGACCCAATTTCGCGAATTTATTCTGGAAAAAGTAAGATAAATACAATAAAGGGACTTTTGGCGTCTTTTTTTTGAGGATTAAAGGTACAAAAAACTTTTTTTTTTCAAAAACCCAAACATGAGGGCGTTGGAGGGCACTTAATCCACCCCAGCCAAAAAACATGGTTTCACGGCTTGCAGTGTATCATCCCTTCCAGTGATCTGAGATGAAAAAATCAATCAGAATCTTAAAGTAGAGTCTTGTGGCTACAGTTCTGACCTTATTCTAGGCAAAATTCAAAAAACTCTACAAGGAGCGAGAAATTCAAGAGGGTTAACAAATTTCTATGTTTTTTTCACCTTTAAATGATCGTAACTTTGTCCTTAATACCCGAAAAATCTGAATCTGGTCACGACGAGAGTCACATGTCCGGCCGGACATGTTAAGCCCGAATTTGTTCAGTTCTAATAATTTTTACATATCGAAGTACTACACGCTAATTTAAAAAACATGATTTGAAGAAAAACGTGTTTGAAGTTTGGAAAATGGTTTACAAGGAAATAATCACACGTATTATTTATTCTGCAATACCAGGCCCATACAATATCCCATAGGTTGTTCTAGAGGCTTTAGAGTATCAAAGAGGCAAAAAAATCGATTTTTTGAAGCCAACAATTAGAAGTCCTCCTAAGTTTGTTAAATATTTTTGAACTACTTATGTTGGGATCGTATCATAGATATTTTTTGAATAAATATATCTTTATGTGATCAATTTAATAAAATTAAAGATTTAACTCGATAAGGTCAACATGGAACGTCTAAAGTTTGTTTGCAACTGGAAAAATTCATAACGTCACACAGGAAATGATAAGAACAAAGGTTGACGTTCTTGCAGAAAATGATAAGAATAAAGGTCAAAATCCTTGGTATTGGTGAAGTACGTTGATTGGGAAACGGAATAATTCAATCGAATAGAAAAATACTCTGTGATGTATAAATGATGGCGACCGTATCATGGAATGGAGTCGGCATACTGTGAGAATGTTGGTTCCGATTTCTGAAAGAGTCATATTAATTCAATGAACTATAGTCTATTCAAGAACTAGAGAGAGTGATAAATCATTTTTGGCCCTTTTTTCTTTGTAAACTACCTGTGTTCTTTAGTCCGGTGTCTTTTGTAAAATTTGTTAGAAATATCTATTTTTTTATAGGAATGGGTTAGAAATTAATTTTATAAAGAAAAATACTGGTCTATAATAATGGACTATTTAGATTGGATAATAATAGATATTTGGAAGTGTGTAGTGTTAAAAAGGATTTTAATCATTGTCATAGGCGTCGGAAGGAGGTTTATTTTATAATTAAGTATTTATGGCATAGAATATTATTTCGGGTCTAAGCTCAAAATAGAACTTGTAGAATGGTATATATGGTAGTGTGAAGTCAAGTCAAGACACAAGAATATATATTACAGGAAAACAAATTGAAATAAAATTCTTTTCTTATGAGAATTCCAACAAAAAAAAATAATATACTTATCTCGGATGCATCGAGTACAAACCTACATTAACAACAATATAACTTACGATCAAATAAGTAATTATTCTCAAGGTGAGCACAGTGATTTTTGATACACCATCCTATTTTAGCGTAATTTTAAGTTTTAAATATTTTACTTTGTAATCTTTTAAATAGTATGTATTACGTGTGATCCATTTTATTGGTAAAAATATGTTGTTTTATATATATTTTATCAGTTGTGGATTAATGTTAGAAAATAAAAAATCCTCCTGAGGAAGCTCAATATAACGAGCGAAACGTTGAGAGAATAAAAAAAAATTAATGAAGACTGTCAAAAATCTATACCCAAGAAAATAAAAATAAATATTATAATAGAATGGTTTAAGAAAGTAAAACAATATATATATATATATATATATATATATATATATATATATATATATATATATATATATATATATATATATATATATATATATATATATAATAAAATAGAAAATTCTGTGCTGTGTGGACATAAGATTGTTGATGAATATTACTCTCTTGTTAAAAACTGCGGAGAACTCCGGATCCACAGCGCTGTTTCTTCCTCGTATGTGAGATATAAGACTTATCTCTTTTTTTATAGGTTTGTTGGCTTAGAAAACACACAGCGGCTCTCATAGGGAGATCGTTGTTGCAGTTTTATAAATAAATATCATCCTTATAAATTTATGACAATGCAAAATTTAACTGAAGAAAATATGATGCAGCGGTTGCAATATTGCTTAGAAATGGTAGACCATATTGAACAAGATGAATTTCTAAATAAAATTATTTTCACAGACGAAGCAACATTCACGTCATCTGGTATGTTCAATAGAAAGAATAAACATTATTGGACAACTGAAAACCACCACAAAATGCAGGTCATGGAAATGTAGGGTCGACAAGAAATTCACGTTTGATGTGGCATGTTTGCAAACAAGATTATTGAGCCAATTATTTTAAATGGAAATTTAAATGGTGAGCGATATTTAAATTTAATTGAAAATAATGCAAATAATTTAGAGAATATCCCAGTTTAGAAATACAAGATGGCGCACCACCGCACAGTGTGATGTCAGTTACTGAGTACCTTAACAACCGATATAACTTTTGTATTGGAAGTCATGATACAATTAGGTGACCGGCTAATAGACCAGATTTAAGTCCATTAGACCATTTTGTAGGGTTTTTTGAAAAATAAAATTTATAATGAAAGACTCCAAAACAGAAATATTAAGCAAGAAATTGAATGCGAAGTAACATTGCTTAACCAAGACCACAAAATTTCTTTACTCTTTCTTCAATAGTTTGGGCTATGCGTTGATAAGTATATGTCAGTTAGTCAGTAAGGACAACGCTGCTTATAAGTATATATATATATATATATATATATATATATATATAATTTATTTTTGTATCTTAAACCTTTTGTTAAATATTTTTTTCTAATATTTTCTTGGGTATAGGTTTTTCATTAGAGAAACAAAGGACAATAATTTTCTTTCTGACGTTTCGCTCTACATAGCGAGCTTCTTCAAAAGAGCTTGGTATATTTATTTTACATCTACAAAAATTACAGAATTTTTTATATAATAAACATATATCACAGTAATTACATTTTTATATTTTTAATTTAATTAAAATTAATAAAAAACACAAAACAGATTTTAAAATAGTCTTAAAGTTTAAAATTCAAAATTTAAAACAATACAAACAGGTTAAAATAGTGAAGATTATAAAATAGTACACACAAAACTACTTTCAAGGTATGTACTATTTTATAATCTTCACTATTTTAACCTGTTTGTATTGTTTTAAATTTTGAATTTTAAACTTTAAGACTATTTTAAAATCTGTTTTGTGTTTTTTATTAATTTTAATTAAATTAAAAATATAAAAATGTAATTACTGTGATATATGTTTATTATATAAAAAATTCTGTAATTTTTGTAGATGTAAAATAAATATACCAAGCTCTTTTGAAGAAGCTCGCTATGTAGAGCGAAACGTCAGAAAGAAAATTATTGTCCTTTGTTTCTCTAATGAAAAACCTATACCCAAGAAAATATTAGAAAAAAATATATATATATATGGTTTGGTTATTCTGGGTTTCAATCCGTTCTTTCAAAAAATCGTTTTCACTACCTTTCGCCAAAATCTCATTTGGCATTTTCAAATGCGACTAGTCTGGTTACTCGCTGATAACTGACGGTGGTATCGGTTGTCTTTCATGTAAACGAGACCGCCCCGTGTTTCAGCGATCGGTTCATAACACTCTAATTTAGACCACTAAAAGAAGATATTTCGTCCTAGTTACCGGTGGTGGATTCATCAGTGGGTCCGCCGAAGCTTTCCCCAGACACCTTTCTGGTAAACTTTCTACATACTCATATTTGAACCTTTCTGCGTCGGAATCTATAAGCGAGATTCTGAGTGTACCGACATCTGCGATATCACCCCGCCAAGGCAAATACTTTATATGTAGACGAGATCTTATTAAAATCCCGCATATGTAGAAAGTGTTTCCTGATGAACTGCAGAATCGGACGCTTTTAGGATCTTTTTACCAGCCCAATGCTTTAAACCAGCATTCCAGACAACTTTTGATGCCTTGGGTCCTGTCACGGTTGCCATGATGTAAACGAGACCGCTCTGTGTTTCAACGATCGGTTCGTCACACTCTAATTTAGACCATTAAAAGAAGGTGTTTCGTCCTAGCTACCGGCGGTGTATTCATCAATAAATCCGCTGTAGTTTTCCCCAGACACCTTTTTGGTACACTTCCCACATCTACACACTCGTATTTGAACCTTTTTGCGTCGTAATCTATAAGCGATATTCCGAGTGTACCGACATCTGCAACATCTTTCGAGTTTTGTTTAGCTGGCTTGATTTCTGGTTGGACGAGCTGCTTCGCAGGCTCCTCCCCTCCACAGAGTGCGATATATTTGATTTTTGTATGATGTTTTCTCGTATATTGCTTGATATCTGTTGTTTTGTTTCCTGATTTTTTATTACTGTTTTCCATGTAGTTGAATTATTTAAAGCATCGTGCCGTTTATTCAGCTCTCCCTCTTTTTCTGTTTCTAGGGCCTCTCTTATGACGCATTCTTTGTGATTTTTTATTGGTGCTATTTTAGTTTGCTTTTTCGAAATCGATGGTATATCCGGTTGTTTGGTGATGTTGAAATAGAGCTGAGGTTGTCTATTTTTGAGACTATTGTTATGTTCTTGAATTCTTGCTGATATGCACCTGTTTGTTTATCCTACGTATGTTTGATGCCTATCTGCACTTGGAATGCTGTAAACACCATGATTTTCAAGATTGGTCTTATCTTTGGGATTTCCCAGGATGTTGACACCATCCGTGAAAACTTACGATATAACTTTTACACCTTTACGGCGAAGAGACCTGTTTAAATGTTAAACGTTTCGAAAAACTGAGATCCAAGAAATCAACCCTCCTCTGCGATATCACTTTCCTAATAAGATGCCGCAACAAAAATCTAGAACCCACTTGCACCAAACTCTCGTACCATCTAAAAACCAGAAGAACTATTTCGATCCTCCGGAAATATATATATATATATATATATATATATATATATATATATACATGCCAAATGATGTTTTAACTAAACGTTGTGAAAACGATTTTTTGAACGAACGAATTGAAACCTGGAATTTACATAACCCCTAAACCCATCTAAATATTTGAAACTCTTTTGCTAAAGTTATGACTCATAAAACAAAATCTATGACAAAAAGAATGTATTTTAAAATTTTATCTCCAAAAAAAATCAATTTAATCCTAAATTTTAGAGTGAAATTCGATAATTGACAACAACGAAGGTGGAAAAAATAATAGTTCTGTAATTCACACAATTAAAGATCCTGATCCAACAAAGACAGTCACCATAATAACATCACGACTTATAGCAGAAATATGACGGTATTCATTTAAACACGTTTTAAGAATTGGTCTATCAAATTCTGAAAAATTAATGGCTATCTCCGAGAATCCCCTTTTTGTATTTGCTAAAATTACATCACCAAAAGAATTTAAATCACATAGACCTTAAAAACAACCGTGTAGAACCAGTGCACCGTTTTGATTAAACGTCCGTTCGTAAAACACAGGAAAAACCCGTTTGGGAATGGAATAACCGACTGTGAAGTATTATAACCCGAGAGAGCAAAAGCTATCTTCCGATTATATTGAAATTTTGTTAATATCATAATACCAGTACGACTTAAAAAGTTCATAATTTGCAACTACATTACATAAAGCAACGACTCCTTTAACAACATTTCCTTTAAAATGTATTTTATATTAAAAAAACAAACGAACTTAAATATATATTTACTGAGTTCATACAAAAAAACTTAAAGAATCTGGATGCAATTTTTCTGCTTTCTTGCCCCTTCTCCTAAACAGCACATCAATTTTATAAGATCTTTTGTACGTTACGATCAAAGCCCAAGACTTTTCAACTTTTCTAAGTCTATGAAGAGAGTTGTTATCACTTAAATGTCCCTTTTTCAGAAAATCGAGAAACTTCCTGCATTCTTATGCCATAAATTTATAAATATGTTCGCTTGTCCGAGACCAGACTTATCGTTTCATCTCAATTTTATCTGATCTCGTTCCCAGCTCCGGAGCTCCACTTTTATCTGACTTTTTGGTAGTCCGTAGAAGCGCGCCCGGTCAAGAAAAGGAATTTTTGCCCCTTATGTTGCCAGACTGGCCGCTTCCTCACTTGTTCCCTAACACCCACATCAAGGTTACACTTACACTCATCAGTGTTTTACCTGAGAATATATACCTGCTTGACTCTCGGATATTTATATTTTGATTTTCTTAGTATTTGGAAGATGGTATTTGTGTTTTCTAGTAAACCATACCAGTGACTCCTGTTCGGAATATGTTTAGGGACTTTTCTCACCCCAGCTAGGTGCAGGAGAGGGAGGTTCAGCATTGCTTTTATTCCCCCCATAACTATCACAAATGCTGATCTTTGTATTTTATGCAGTTCTCTTTGAGCGCTTACAGGCCGTTTCCTAAAAAAATAAGAAAACATTACAAGACTAGACAATCCAAAAAGGGTCATAATTTTATTCCAAATGTTGGTGACCTCATCTGATTATAAATCTGGGATTTAGTGGGACCAGGTAAATAAAAAACTTATAAGATGAATATACTGTATTTATCGACGTCATTTCAATCTGTATGAGATCATCCTCAGATCTCTAAAATAGATAAACATTTAAACAATAAAGAATCTCTTCTAGTGATATTCGAATTACAGTATAATTTACATTTAAAATGTAAAACATATACTATAATTTAGTGTCAAATTGTTCTTTCTATATTAGTCTTATAATTGTTTATAAATATTTATTTATTTTAGAGTCCTGAGGATGATATCATAGAGGTCGAAACGTTAACAAATACAGTAAATTTTATCCTATAAGTTATTTTATTAACCTGGGCCAACTAAATCCCATATTTATAAGGGTTATGATAGCCATAGACATGAAACTAATTAAAAGTATTTACTGCAGATCCTATGGAAGAAAGTTGGTACCTCTTTCTAATTTCGGTCAGTTGACAGGGGTATCCAAAGTTGTTTGAAGTATCATTCTCAACTCCGCCATTGGAAAGAGAGGTACTACTCACCAAAAACGACCTGTCTCTATTTGCGTGGACCAACTTTCTCCTAAAGGATCCGCGGTCAAGTGTCTTTATGTTATGTCTATGATTATCTTCTTCAAGTGCCTTCTCCATTGCGGAGGTTGGCAATCATAATAGCTATTTAAATTTTTGAGGCAGTTGCTCTAAATAGTTGTTTTGAACTGCATCCAAACCATTCCCTGATGTTTTTTAGCCAAAAAATTCGTCGTCGTCCTACGCCTCTTCTGCCACTTATTTTGCCTAGGATTATGAGCCGTGAGATGCTGTACTTTTCTCCCTGCATAATGTATCCGAAATATTGCAGTTTTCTCTGTTTTACTGTTATCTCGTTTTTATTTCGACGGTATAGTCATTATTTTTTGTTATTAGGGTTCCCAAGTAAGTGTACTTCTAAACTCTTTCTATGTGCTGGCGTCCTACCATTAGGGTTTCATTATTATTGGTGTTGTTTTTACTAGTTATCATGAACTTGGTCTTTTTCGTGTTAAGAGAGAGTCCATATTCTCCACTAACTAATATTTAATTCATTATTTTTTCTAGGTCTTTCAAACTATCAGCTATTATTACGGTGTCATCTGCATACCTAATATTGTTGATTAAAACTCCGTTTACTTTTATCCCTGCCGTTTCAGATCAAGACTTTCCAATATGACCTCTTCAAAATAAGCGTTAAATAGTAAAGGTGACAATATACACCCTTATCTGACTCCCCTTTGTATTTCCACATCTCCGGACATTTCTTGTCCAATTTTTACTGCCGCTCGCTGATTGTAATACAGATTTGATATCAACCTTAAATCTTTTTCATCCAAATTTTTGCTTCTGAGAATCTCTATCAGTTTGTCATGTTTGACCCTATCAAAATCTTTGTTGTAATCTATGAAGCAGACATAGAGGTCCTGATTGATATCTAAGCATCTTTGAGTAAGCACATTAAAAGCAAATAATGCTTCTCTTGTACCCACCCCGTTCCTGAAGCCAAACTGTGTGTCACTAATATCTAGCTCCAATTTGGAATGTATTCTAGCGTGTACAATTTTTAAAAGGGTTTTCAAAATATGTGACATGAGATTGATTGTTCGATAGTCACTGCATTCTTTTGAATTTGCTTTCTTTGATAAACATATGAATGTTGATGTTAACATTTCTCGGGGGATAGTTCCTGTCGTGTAAATTGTATTAAATAATCTCACCAATAAATCCAAATTTTTGTCATCGATCAGCTTCAACAACTCACCTGGCATTTCATCTGAACCAACAGCTTTATTAGTTTTTATCGACCTTAACGCATAAATGACCTCTGCTTTAGTAATTTCAGGCCCTATGTCACCGCTCAGACTGTTTATAGAAGAATTTTCGTGTCTTTGATCTATGTATTCTATGTATTTTTTCCACCTGCATAATTTTTGTTGTGTTTCCATAATAATGTTTCCCTCTTTGTCTAGCAATACGTTTGAGGTTTTTCTCTTTTCTATTCCAGCTAGTTCTTTGACTTTTTTATGCAAGTTGAAGTTGTCGTACTTGTTTTGCAACTCCTCTATTTCTTTGCATTTTCCAGAAAGGCACTCTTCTTTTTCTGCTCTATGATTATAGTACAGGTAAATGTACACACCTAGCTCTAATGTCGTATTTTCATTTCTATCATATTTCGAAATCCCCCTGTATCCATACATACAACGAGATAATAAATATCCTATAAATACTTAACGCTCTTCAGTTCTAACAATATTATCGTCAATGTTTAGTTGCTAGTTCTTTACATCAAAACAAATCATGATAAACAAGTGTATAAGAGTTTTACTAATCTTCACAGCTTACTTTGTGACATCATTTGCGAAATGTAGTGATTTTGATGATAGAACAAAATACGCGATTCCTGATCCAAAAATCGAAGTTTTCTCACAAGGCTTTCGAGTGTCAATACCAGATCAAGAGGGAATAAATCTTTTTGCTTTTCATGGAAACATCAATGTTCCAATGGATGATCTGGAAGCTGGGCAATTTTCCAAGGATATTTTGAGAAAGGAAGATAACCACTGGGTATTTGAGGAAACCAAAACGGAACTGAAAGTTGGTGATGTGATTTATTACTGGCTGTTTGTGATTAGATTTAACTTAGGATACCGATACGATAATCATAAATTTGTTGTTAAAGGTAAGTCGTTACTTCTATTTATATTTAACTTTTCTCTTAAAATCTGAATATATATATATATATATATATATATATATATATATATATATATATATATATATATATATTGGTAAACTTTTCTTGACTCGATAACTATATTTGTGAAATAGTTCTTGGGATTAAGGTTCATATAATGTTGAAACATCTTTACTATATCATTAAAATTTATTTCCGAAACGTTTCGACCATTTTATGGTCTTCCTCATCTATCTGTAACAACGCAAACATTGGTTACTTTATTTCGCCTTTTTGTTATTGTCATTTTTTATTATCATGTGTACAATGAATTATAATTAATAATAAACATACACTTTTTAAATATTTTTCTTTTAAAAACACGTCACAAAATTAAAAATATATACATAATTCAGCTGAATAAAAATTAATATTTTTCGTCCGTGTTCGGTAGTTAAATCCCGACTTATATATGGTTATATGCATTTCATTTCCGGTGTATTATTTTTATGTGTTTTTAATAATTTTTTATTAATTTTAAATAATGAGATGAGGCGTTTAAGCTAATTTGTTGGGTTTGTTATTAAAATATTATTTAAGGAGTACATTGAGGTAGATTTTTACTTAAGCCCTTTATATCTCTTTTGTCATTTATAGAGTTCGAGTTTATCTTTATGTAATATGATGTGATATACCCGATAACGCCTAGTCAGAATTTAACTACCCAACACGGAGGTATTTTAAAATATAAATTTGTATTCAGTAGTGCATATATTTTTAATTTTGTGACGTGTTTTTAAAAGAAAAATGTTTAAAAAGTAGATATGTAATGTAATTTTAAGAAAATTTATAACTTAAAAATGGTGAGTTGAAAAAAATTTTTTTATCCCTATTTGTTTATCATTAATTATGTAATTCATTTTACATATGATTAAAGATAACTATAACGAGAATACTGAAAGAAAAAACTAACCAATATTTGCATTGGTGCAGATAATTGATGAAGACCATAAAATAATCGAAAATTTTTGAAAATCAATTTTAATGATATAGATGTTTTAACATTATCTAAACCTTAGTCCCAAGAACTGTTTCATATATATATATATATATATATATATATATATATATATATATATATATATATATATATATATATATATATTTATGTTAATGAACAAGAAGAACGAAATAAAAAACACAAAGTTTTGTTTATTAATGATTTATATCAAATTATTTATAATAATTGTTTATGAGATAAAAAAAAAACAACTAAAGACACACAGTAACTGCGAAAATTATCATTTTGTATTTTGTTTGTTTTGTTCATTGAATAGTAAGAATAAATTGTATCAATAATCGTTATTACATTTGTTTTAAACAATTTTTTAAACTATATATACTATATTTTTTTATATGTATCCATATGATTTTAATCTGGGGATCCTTAAAACAACTTAAAACAGTAACTGCGAAAATTATCGTTTTGTGTTTTCTAGAATTGTTTGAAGAAATGTTTATTTGTTATATTATTTTTTTTTCTTTTTAATATTTATTATAACATTTATTAAAAATCTGGCAAGGCAGTCCGTTTCTTTATTCATTAATAGCCATTGAAAAATATTATATCAAATGGATCAAAATTGCCGTCTTTGCGATTGCGATTTTTGAATCCTAAATTTATGGCGTTCCCCAGTGTGCGCCGACGTAGAAAAAAGATAATATGTAAATACGTCGGAAATACTCAATGAACAATTGAAGCTAAATTTAGAATAAAAAAATTTTTAGAACTGCCATATGCAAAGAAAACAAACCCGAATGCTGAAATAAAAACTAAAGCCACTTCTCACCCTGTAATTTAATAGTATTCCCATCATTTAGCGTTATAATGCCATATCAAATGGCACAATCCTATGTCGCCCATTATAAAAATTCTGGGCTTTTAAAGCTGTTACGCTATTGTCACACATCCAAATTATTAATATAAAAAAGGAAAAGTATTCGTAAAAATTTTAAGTAAAAATTATTTTAAAAAATGTCTTTAGAAAAAATTAAGTAGTGCCAAGGCACTATGGCACTACCCTACGAACCGCCACTTTTTAGAGGCTCATCTTCTATGAAGATTGTGGCAAAGCTTAACACAAAAGTTTTTTAAGCTTTTTCTTTCAACGCTATTTAGTTACTTTGATATTTTTTGTTAGTTAGTGTTTCTAATACGTCCACTTTTAATTCAATTTCAACAATAAATCAAGATTACTTATTTATATCTTCAATGTTTTCATAGTTAAACCTGTCAGCAATGTTCATATTAATTGTCCATGTTAATCATGGTTATCTATATTTTTACTTTTAAGGGCACAACTAATGTGTTAATACAGGGACTATAAGACCATCCGATATTCAGTCATCTAAAACTTAATTACTACAGCCAGACCATGTCGATCTTTCTTACGTGTCTAATAGCGCTTAGGCAGTTTCACAATCGATCATGAAGTAGTTTCGACCAGATTGCACAAATAAAAATTGAAGAATGGTTACAAAACCATTAACTCAATTTTGTCAATGTTAGTACTTCAATTTTATGGAAATAGTTCTCATACCCTAATTTCAAAAAATAAATTCTCAAGATTCATTTTCTTATAAAGCTGATCAATATTTGTATTGAATTTATAATAATGGAAACAGTGACGAAGATCTGTGAACTTGTCTAAAGAAGCAGGATATATCTCTCGTAGACATATAATATCATTGAAAGTAATTAATCAAAATTTACAAAAAAAGATCGTATTCATCATATTCTTCATCAATACTATAAGCATTCGTATCATAATTATTCATTTTTTTTTGTTCTCAGTTATTCATGCTGTATTTTTAAAATAAAGCTAATTCCTACCGGCTAAACCCCCCCCCCCCCTGGACTTTGGTCGCCATGATTCTTGAATGAATGAATGAATGAAAAAGGGGTGGTGATACTAAATCACCGATGCCTAGGCTTCAATTGGGCCCTTTACATCCCACCGTAGCTGCAGGTCATTCGAGGCCGATCGCCTTTGCGAATCCAAGCAGCCTCATTAGTTGAACTTGCCTAACTGCTTCCGGTAACAAAATTGTATCTCCAAAATATCTTTGTCTCAGTCCGTTGTGTGTTGGACACTCTCTGAGGACATGGTCAACAGTTTCATCCTCCTTCAACGACCATCTGCACGTCAGGTCGTCTTCGACACCGATTCTATGAAGATGGCCCCTGAGGTGACAATGTCCTGTCAACAATCCCACCACAATTTGCAGCTCTTTCCTTCCCAAGGAGAGAAGCTCCTTAGTACGCCGTACGCTAGGCCCAGTTATATGTTCCTTAGCACACCCCATTCCAGGAGCTCCCCTCCACGATTCAGTAAATTTGCTTTCCCGCAACGATTTTAATTCCCTTTTGCCAATAGCAATTGAGGCAGGTAAAATTGGTTGGGTTCGCAGCCTTACTGTCTGAGCATATATTTATTACTCTATTTCTGTCTATATCCCTCTTACAGAGATGGCACATTGGAGAATAGCATAAATTTTCGCTGTGAAGATTGTCGCACATTATCCGAAAGGGTAGTACTCTCTGACTCCTGTGCTCCTGTCGAACACTGCGGCACCAGCTCTTTCATCTTGTCGAGATCCATCAGTATACCACCAGGATCCATTTTTCATAAGATTTTGCTCTCCCTCCCAATCCTCTCTACTTTGCAGAAATATCTCCAGGGAGAAGTTAGGTTTTAAAAGCAGCGTCATGTAATCTGTACTCATGGGAAGTGATGGACACCTCTCCATCGCGCTTTTCCAGACCCCTGAGTAGCCGTCCGTTCCATTTCCAAGATGTTCTAGGCAACTGATACGATAAACAGTCTTCAGGGTCTCGTTGTCTATGTATAAGTGAAGAGAGGGCAAGTTCACCAAGACTTCTTCCTGGTGGGAGCAGTCCTCATCGCACTCAATATTCCCACACAAGCCATTCTTTGAACTTTGTCAAGTTAAAGAAAGTGTTTGCCCTTTGTTGTACTACGCTACCATACAATAGCGGCGTACGTTATCATGGGGCGGATCACCATAGTGTATATCCAAAGTAGCACATTAGGTGTCAGTACCCATGTGCACCCAACCCATGATTCTTATTTCTGCTAATTGTAGTGAAGCTACAATCAACAGAAATTCACAGTGAGTGTCCTTTGGTTTTCGGGCCGAGGCATTAACAAACCTCCAGTCATCACAGCATTAGTGTTTCTTCTCCTGGTGCCGGTGCACCCATTGCTTCGCACACACTTACATTTTGCATTCAATGTAAGGTTGATCTCTTAACCTACAAACTTCAACTATTTCATCTCTCTTACCTTGAAATGTCATGTTCTAGTCTTAGGTGCTTTATGCTCCCTATTATTCCGTGATGCTGCCCAGTGGGATTACCCCATCTGGTTCCGCGTCTCGATCGTCTTCTTACTTCATTCTTTCTTCTCTCTTCTCGCTTCATTTCTTCTCCGCTTTTAAATAGACTTTTGGAGCCTTCTGTCTCGGAACCTCTCGTATCTACCTGCATATTGGTTCGTTCCTGACGAATCACGGGGTATTTAAGGCCGTTTTCAGTGCTATATTTTCCTGAGCATCTAATCTCTTAATGTGCGATTCTGCAGCACAATCCCACGCTGCTGAGCCGTAGGTCAGTACAGGCCTTAGCACTGTTTTGATAATCGTCAATTCATTCTTCAAACTCATTTTGCTATTTCTATTTAGCAATGATTTCGGTTGTCCTCTCACTGTTTTGAACTTCTTAGCTGTAGCTGAACATGTTTTTCCCAACACAGTCCTTTGTCGATTATCACTCTTAGATACTTGGCTTGGTCTGACCAATCTTCGCCATCAGTATCTATCATCATCGCCCGGTGGTGTCCTTCTTTTCGTCAGGAAAAGCCCTCGAATTTTTTCGGCGTTTACTGCTATCTTTCAGGAAATGAACCAGCCGTTGACTAAGTCCATTTCCTCTGGATATTTGCTGATCATTCTCGGGTGAGTTGATCTTGCCATTATGGCAGTGTCATCTGCGATATGCTTGGGAAAGTGCTTTGCCATGGTAAATCCCCCCCCCCCTTTAAAATCCAAAATAAATATGATGTAATTGGCGCCCTCTAAATTTATCCGCCTAGATACAAAGACTGAATACCGTGTAGTTTAATAGGTCTTTTGGTCTTTTTTACCATCTGAAAGAGCTAATTAAAGTAATTATTTCCTAGAACTTTTGAATCTTACAGAAAAGTAAAAGCTCTGCAGAATTGGTGTTGCAATTTTTTTTTATTATGATCAAAAAAAAATCTCAAAATTAATTTTGTGTTAAACGTAGATGTACCAAATTTAATAATTAATTTGTTACCAATATATTTTTATTGTTGTTTTTCTTTACGTTTAAGTGAACATTAATCTCCTAAAACATTTTAAAATTTTAGATTCTCAATAGCAAATTTTTACATCATTAATAATCAAAAACAATAATTATGTAGACATTTTTAAAGAAATCTTCGATAGCCACTTAGTAACTAGTTCTAAAAATAAAATTTTTTCGTCGGCTTGAACTAGTCGGCATTGGCATTCAAGTTTGCATCAGACGTTAAAAAAACAAATGCAGAATCGTAACTAATAGGAAAATTATACATCAAGAGAGTAGTTAGATTTTAAAAACAAGAGGAAAAATAGACACCAAAGATACAATCTCTCTCCTAAAATGAGGGTCTATTGTCTTCTAAGGATACATAGTTATTTGGGTAACATACATATGGATTCTATTTCGCTATCTTTATAAAGAGTTTATATATGAGCGATACTAGCAACCTGCTCAGGCAACATGTTTTTACCTAAAGCATATGTAAATGGTTCTTCTTCTTGAAGTGCCACCTCCTTTGAGAAGATTAGCTATCATCACAGCTATTCTTATCTTTGATATTGCAGCTCAAGGCAACTCAATGGAACTGCAATTGTGCCACTTTCTCAAGTTGTTCAACCTTAAAATGCGTCGTCTTCCTGTATTCCTTTTTCCACGAATCTTGCGCTGAATAATCAATTGTAAAAGAGCTTATTTTTCTCCTCTCATAAGATGATCTAGGTATTGTAACTTTCTTATTTTTATTGTGTTCAATATTTCTTTCCCTTTCCCAATTCTTTCAAGTACCGCCATGTTTGATATTTTATCTATCTATCGTATCTTCAAAATCCTTCTATATGCCCACATTTCGAATGCCTCCAGTCGATTAGTGGTGTTCTGTTTTAATTTCTAAGCTTCCATCCCGTAAAGCAACACCGAGAATATATAACACCTTAACATCCTGATTTTGAGATGTAGACTAATGCCTTTACCACAAAATATCTTTCTCATCTTATTGAAATTATTTCTGGCTTGTCCGATTCATTCCCGAATGTATTGTATACATTCATTGGTTTCATTAACATCTGTTCCCAGATACTTATATTTCTTTACCTTTTCTACTGGTTGTTCTTTGATCCATAGACGCTCTTTTTGCTGGTGTGATTTTGTTATAGTCATAAATTTAGTTTTTTTTCCATTCAAGCTGAAGCCACATTCTTCCCTGCTCACTACTACCTGATGTACTAATTTGTGTAGGTCTCCTAATGACTCTGTAATGAAAAGGCTGTCATCTGCGTATCTGATGTTATTAATAACCCTTCTGTTTACTTTTTTCCAATTGTTGTTTCTGCTAGTGCTTTCTGAATAATGTCCTCGGACTACAAGTTAGATAGTAACGGTGGGAGCACGCACCCTTGTCGTACACCACGCTTTATGTCTACTTCATCTGAAAGTACATTGTCTATGTTAACACCAGCTGTTTGATTAATGAGCTATTATCCGTATATACTTGGTGTCTATATCCTTATTTTTGAGTAGCCACAATCTAAGGTCGGACTTTATCACAAGCTTTATTATAGTCTAGAAAACACAGATATATAGCTTGACATCCATACATCTCTGAATCACCACGTTGAACCCAAATAGGACCTCTCTTGTCCCCATTGCGCTCCTGAATCCAAACTGAGAGTCACTAAGGTGTCGTTCTATTTTTCTGAAGATTCTTTATTGTATAATTTTCAGAAATATTTCAAAATGTGACCCATTAGACTGATTGTCCGATAGTCATGGCATTCTTTTGCGTTATGTATTTTTGATATAACAATCAACGTTGATTTAAGCCATTCTGTAGGTATAATAACCCGCTATCAAATGTTTCATTATTGGCCAACAGTATTTTGGAAATTTTGTTTTCCACATGTTCCTTGAAAATATATTTCAAAAATCAACACACATAATCAACAACATTTCCAAGTGTGTAAAAATCTTCCAAACTATTTCCTTTTTTTATGATAATTTGGGATAAAAATAATTAATTTTAGAACGTTGGGTAATGTTGAGTTAAAACCTAGTGTAAGGGTGAGAAGCTGACTGTTTTTCTTTATTAATAAATAATAGTTAATATCAATATCTAAAGCTTTTGCGTTTTATTTGTGCGATAATGTTTTAAAATCGTAAAAAGAACACTCGACCTAATGTGAAGGTTAAACACAGTCACACAAATGTGCTAAAAATTTCTTACTTATTGACAAAAAATACATAAATTCGATAAAATATTGTTGTGTTTTAAGTTGCTTTATCTCTACTATGTCAGGCTCTTATTCTTATCACTGTATAATTATAAATGAATATTTGCTGCAAATTGGAATTATTTATTTTATTTCTTCACGGTTAACAAGTAAAACAAAAAATCTCCAAATTATTTTATAATTACCTCAAGACCCTGAAAATTACGTAAGCAATACACCGTCAGAACTGACTAATAATTATTCCTATTATCACTTATAAGATTATTTTTTGGTTATTTGTAGAAATAGTTCCATGTACACCACTCAAGACTGATTCAAAACGAAAACCAGCCCCATCTGTAGCCCCAAATACGACGAACAATTGGTATTTTGAACCACTAGACAAATTAGCACCTGTCGTCAGTTCGAATCCAAAATTAAACCAGACCAACTCTTCCTCGGTTTCTAATAGTAGGAACCAACAAAATCTAATAGTGCCAACAGACCGCAGGCCAATGTCTACTTGCTGTCAACTCTTCTTGAATACAAGCAGTCAGATTGCGTTATTATCAGATCAAATCGACAAACTTACTGAAGAAAACAAAGTCCTAAGTGAAATTGCTGAGAAAGACGATCATTACTCGAAAACGCTTAGAGTTTTCGGTAAATATCCGACAGAATACTACCCAACACCTCAAGACTTTATTCAGTACCTTATTTCTGAGAAACTTAGGTTAGAAGGTGTGAAAGTGTTAGAAGCAAAGACAATTCCTGAGAATGGAGTTAGTTTTAAAGTGACGACAGTAACAGATAAAGTGAACATTATTTTAGCTGCTCGAGAAAAGTTACAAGGATCGAACTATGAACTTTCGTGGTAATTTTTACAAGTTTAATGTGTTGTTTTAGTCAATTTATTTAAATAAGGTATTTTTGTTTTCATATTGAATTCGATAGAATACTCAGCGTCAAGATTAAACTTGCACATAGTTATAAGTTCCTACAAAAACTTAAGTTTAATATTCTTGGGAGTAATGTCGGAGAGAATAAACAAATTTGAAGACCACCAATTTCAGTATCATTTTAACTGTTGTTTTATAACAGCTATAATAAACAAGTCTCTGGAATCTTACTCAAGATTTCTAACCTCATAATTTAAGGTATTAAGACCATCAAGGGTTTTTAATATTCGATACACAAATTGACAAATGAAATATTTAAAATCTACTCATGTCTGTCCGTCCTTGCACTAATTATCACCTGGAGTTAATTATGTTTTTTCGTAATTTTTTAAAATGGAATTCCATTAGGATCGTTAAACGTGAAAAACGGACAGTAGACATTTTACCGGGAACTCAAAGCCTTATTTGCAACCAATTCTACATGACTGAATATGAAACACTTGTTTTTTCGGCTCTTTCTTTTTACATAATATATTTTTTCTCTTAGCTGACTGTGCTGAAGAGGAATAGTCAAATTTATATATTCTGTAAAAATAATGGACGTTAAATATATAAATGGTGTTACTAAAATTGTTTATTTTAAAAGGTGATTACTTTTGAGGATGTAAGAACGATCTCAACGAGCACAGTTTAAAGAAACTGCATTTTAGAGACGCAAATGTATAAAAATACATAGAGACTAAAGATAATGAATAATCTCGTCCACAGCTAAAATTATTTCTTAATTTGTCACCAGAGAACAACTAAAAATCAAAGTTTTCTGATATTATTTTCAGACACTTAGCATTATTTCTGTACAAATGATGCCTATAAATTTAATAAATTGTACAACATTTCATTTGCATCGATATTTTTAAAAAAGATAAATTTAAAACCTATTTTTCAAAGAGACTGAAATTTTGGAAATTCTGACATATAATATGGGTTTTGCCCCGGAAAACCACCCCTTAAAATAAAAGAACAATATTTTTCTAATACTCTGTATGTTTGCCAAGGATATCAGGAGAGATTGAATTTTGTATTCCTTTTAGCGATTCCAAACGATTTGGAAAAAAATCTTGACATAAACTCAATAATTACTTGTTTTTCTAAATCAATGGCCAGCTTGCTTAAATTTTAAATTTAATTGTTGATTATTTATAAGTATTCAGTTTTAAAATTGGCCAGGTTATTTGAGTGCTTGTCAAGATCACAGGGATAAGCTGTTTGTTGAACAATAAATACATTTCGAAAATAAATTAAAAAGTGTGTTTTATTTGTCCTTAAGTCAGCTTCTGAATGTCTGTTAATTTACTAGATACCATATTTTTACAGCACTGTATTATTAAATATATAAAGTGTCCAGAAATAACATCAGAAAACTAAGTCTAATACACAATCTAATCTACACGTGAAACTAATTTCCTTGATAACCATCAGAGGACATTTTACCTAAAAATTAGCTATTGACCGATGTCGATATATCGGTAATATCTGCTGAAAGAACGATTATCAGTATCGGCGGATATACGCAAAATATATCGACTTGCTAGCTGATAAATTTTGCTTTTAATCGACTAAAATTGAAACTTACCTAAAACGTATGAATAAATGAATGATTAGGAGATGGTCGACCTTGATGCATAAGCCTCATTGGGCCCATTACATCACATCATGGCCGCAGGTCATTCGAGACCGATCGCCCTTGAGAATCCAAGCATCCCCATTATCTGACCTTGTCTGACTACTTCGGGTAATATTATTGTATCCCTAAATATATCTGAGACCATGATCAACTGTTTCATCCTCCTCCAGGCACCATCTGCATACCAGATCATTGCGATGCCAGATAGCCTCGCAGATAATGATATCTCGTCAGCAACCCCACCAAGATCCGCAGTTCTTTCTTCTTCAGGAAAATAAGTTCCCTAGTAAGCCGAGGATTAGGTACAATTATGCATTCTTTAGCACATCTCATTCCAGGGTCTTCCCTCCAGCATTCAATAAATTTGTTTTCCAGCAACAGTTTTAATTCTCTCTTACCAACAGTAAATAGGTTAGGGGCTGTATGACTCAACTGCTGACTCGAACGGTCCGCTTCCATGTCCCGAGTGACCTGGGACCCACACAAGTCTGATTGTGCAGCCGTTCTTGATAATGTTAAGAAAAGAGCAATAAGGTTTTTAAGTTTAACAAATCTGAAGAGTATACCTACACCGAGAAGGAAACGATGACCGAGCTGTTTCGGGCTCACTTCCCCGGGGCAACAATAATAGAGGAATCGCCGAAGACTTGGGAACTTGGCGAAGCGGTGAACACCGCAGCCAAAGCCTCCAAGGAGAACTGGCGGACTGTCAAGAAAATACGAAGATAAAATGGACTATAAACTTATTTGAACGATATAAACCACCGAGGCTGGACAGGGACATTGAGTTGGAAATGGACATAGACCGTATGATCTCGGGCTACCGCTACAATAAACCTTTCGGGGTCACTAAACAGGATCAAAAGGTAAGCAAATAAGCTAAACCGGAGTCATTTCATGAGACACTTATCTGGTATTTTGACGGTTCAAAACCAAAGGAAAATACCGGAGCTGCGATATATGGGCTAAAACCAAGAAGGGAAATTACCCAATACCCAGTAGTAGTCCAGGAAGAAATATATGGAATTTTACATTGTGCAAATGGGATAAAAAAAAAAGGGAGTTTACAAAGAGAAGCAGATATATATTCATTCCGACAGCCAAGCAGTCCTGAAAGCCCTTAAAGATCAAAAGTTATCATTTAGATTGGTTTGGGAATATCAGAATGTACTTACAACTCTAACATGGGACAACAGAATTATGTGAAAGTGGATACCAGGACACGAAGGCATACATGGAAATGCGAAAGCTGATGAGCTGGCGAGAGCTAGCTCATCATCTTAATATATTGGTCCAGAGCCGATTCTTGGAGTGCCATGGTGTGCGGCACGAGAAGCTGTTAAACAGTAATAGGCTATTTATTGGGAATCCTAACCCAGAATTAGTAAAGAAATTGCTGAAAATAAGCAGGAACCAATTAAAGGCAATCACAGACATAATGACGCGACACATGACCGTCAAAGTTCACCTGAATAAAATGAACCTTTACAGCAGTGACCTTAGCTGTACACTATGTGGTCAAGGCGAGGAAACTGTAAAGCACATCATATGTGATTGCGAGTCACTAGATCGAAAAAGACGACAAACTTTCGGGTCAACAAACTTAGAACCGAATGGAATACTCATTCTTTAGCGGACTTGTATAAATTGGTTCAGGAGGCTAAGTTAACAGAGAGGCTGTGAATCAAGAGTGAGTACAATGGGTCTATATTAGCTGCAGTGTATCCGGCTTCAGGACGGAACCATGAAGAATTCAAAATGACATTCCTTTTCGAGCGTATCTGTCAAAGAGAGTTATGTAAAAAATATTTTTTTGATGTCAGATATCAACTTAATCTATCCGGAAATATATTAAATACGAAATAAAAACGGAATTAATTATTTGTAATTAGAAAACTGTTGTGATTTGAACATTTTTAAAATGATTTGCTATCTTTATTTCATCATGTGGAATCAACATTCTAATTTCCTAATGTTGTCTCAGACATGTTGTATAATTTTTCGGTTTAACTTAATATTCGCTTTAATTTAAATCATTATATAAAAAAGATTTTAAATCAAGCAAGCGATTTTTTGTAACGTACTTATTGGACGACATAATCAAAATGTAACGGTTCAAAAATTTGTTTAAGATTATTAAACTTTCATATTATTAATTTTTTGTTATATTTACGGTTACAGATTGAATTACGGAGCGATTTTGCATGAACCTTTCTTACCGAAAGTTCTATATTGTAAATTTGCAATTCCCTCTAATCTCTGACAACAATCAGTTTGACAAGAGTCCCTAAATATAGTATAGTTCCAAGAAAACGATTAGAGAGAAAATGTTTCTGCAGGATATTTTTAAACTGCTCGTCTTCAATGGTTCTTTCTATAGTTAAATTCACCATGGCCCTAGGTAAGCAGACAAAAAACATCTCCCATTGAGCCTCTCTGATCACGAGCATTGTGTCAACTTTTCGAAATGAGTCATCGAGATAGAACTTTAGTTTGCATATACGGACTTGTAACTAGAAATAATTATTGAGAAAATTTAAAAAGAAAAATAAAAGTAAACTGCCAAATATAATGTACTCTGTTCTAAAATGGTTTATAGACGTAAATAAAATGAATTTAAACTGAAGGTCAAGGGAATCTTACGGTCAACTTTTCTGAAATTGATGACCTTGTATTTTACATCGTCTAGTCATTAATTAAAAAATATAAGGTTGAATGGGTTCCTCGTGTAGTTAACAACTTTACCATAAACAGATGTGTATTAAAAAGGGGATCGATCAATAATCTCAAAATACATCAATAGATTTCCCACTTGACTTGTTGCTGTAAAGGCAGGTAGTTTATTTGGGCTTTGCAAGTTACCTTGAATGAGTGAATCAATTAGTAAAAAGGGTTGATATTTGATCTTCGATGTTTAGGCCCTGTAGGACCCTTTACTTCAAGTCGTTCCAGGCCGAGTGCCTTTACAAATCCAAGCAATATTGTTAACTGAACCTGCCTGATATATTTAGGTGATAATATGACATCTTTGAAATGTTTCTACCTCAGTTCGTTGAGGACATCACCATCGCTACACCAGGGCATCCATGATACCAATCTTATAAAGATAAACTCTCAGGTGTCAAATGTTATCTTGTTTAAAATATAACATCATAGAAAGTAAATAAAATATTCATTCTAAAAATATTTATATTTTTCTTCAAAATAGCAAACCAAAATTTTTCCAGATGTCATATGACAGACTATAGCGGCATTTTTTGTATCCTATTTTTCAAGTTTATATATAAATATCTTACCTTGTTAAAAAAAAAACTATGAAAAAATCCAACGTTCTAAGTAAGGACTTCCAGATTGTAAAAATGCTCCACACAGTTTGTAAATGTCCAACTATCAAAATGTGTTCTAGAATTGTATGAATAACAATGCAAGTGGATCTTCCTGATGGTCGGTTTACATGCCAGACAAGTAACCAGTTTTTTCACAGAACTCATATTGAAAAGATTTGCGTTGTTTAAAACAACAGATTGGAGATTATTTTAATGTCTAAGAAAAATTACTTACAAGAAAGGGAGTGGAGATGTCCCTAGCTGATTTTTTGATTTTGTGATAAGTTGTGATAGTACAGTAAAACATTATTCAGAGTGATTCTCCGGGAACTTTATTAATCAGTTGTGGGAAAACTATAATTAGAAAAAATCTGAAAACTTGACAGTGTACTAACGTGCATGGGGGACAGCCGGCTAAAATATTTTTAAGATGGCGGCACTTCCGGTTATACAGGAAGTGGATGTGAACTTGCTTATTTTAAATGGAACACCCTATATATTATTGCATTTTTGATTTCTACGTAAAATTCTAGACATTTCATATATAATATATATATATATATATATATATATATATATATATATATATATATATATATATAATATCTACTTGAGTCTCACGGTTTGGACATATTTAAATTTGTATGTCAAAAATGACGTTTGCGGACCAAAACTTAACTATACAATTTTCGTATAAGAAAGTCTTTATTATTTAATTTGGGTTAGTTTTCTTGTAGACGAAGATCGACTTTAGTAGTCTTTTTATGATATTTTGAAAATTATTACTACAGAGTGGTCAAAACAGAAGAATAAAAATTTTATTTAAAAAATCGTCAAAAGTCAATTTTTTCAAATCACCTATTTTTAAAATTTTATCATATTAAGCATTAAAAATAAGGATAACTTTGTATAAGGTTGTCTATTTCAAAAATTTGTAGTTTTTAAAATATTGGCAATTCAACATTTTTCTATTGTAAAAATGCTATACGGCTTTTAATTTTTATTAGTTGGCCATGGCGGTACGGCGTGGCGAAAATAAAACAATCGAATCCTATAGAATTGTCACTATTTCTTGCCATTTGACATTCGTTGATAGTAATCATGCCGGGGCAATTAAATTACACGCACAAAGATTATTTATTATTTATGGAGAATGTGGTAGAGTTATTTGAAGAACATGCGATACATTCGCAATCCGATATCCGCAGAAACAGAAACCAACACCACCAACTGTTAAAAGGATTATAGAAAACTTCAATGTGTCCCAGCGCGACATAAAAATAATGCTTTAAAAACCATTGGACTCCTGTATTTTTTGATACCCCCATTTGTCCATCAACGAGATGAATGCCTCCCTGAAAATTTACTCCCAATACGAAAACTATTGAAACAAAAGCCAAATTATTCATCGCTGGAAGGCACTATCAGGAACGAAATTTTTACCCCCGAGGGTTTCATCCTTTTATTATTTCAATATAACATTTTCAGAATTAGCTTCACTTCATGAAAAAGAGTGCTTATGAAAGGAAAATTGATAAACATTTATTTTGGACCACATTTTACTTGGATAAAATTTATGGTAATAAAATAGACTTTACAAAAGTGCTTACATTATTGTCAAGCTTGAAAAATTGAAATTCCACATGATTTCGCTTTTGTTTCAAAATCAAGTATTCATTGCGAAATATCAAGATGCTTTAACGATGCGATTGTTAAATACTCTTGGTGTTAAAAATTATAATGCCTTAAACATTTTATTTTTTGTTTATGAATAACTGTGTACAGGGTGAGTCAACGATTGGATGAAGTAGGTTTGTGACTTTTCGGTGAAATTAACAAAGAAACTATATTTATTGTTTGATACAGTTTATTTTTACGCAGATTTTAAAAATATTTAGGACTCTACAGGGCGAGCCAAAAAACTAGGACAGCATAAAGTTGTATTTTTTTAAATAGAACACCCTATATACGAATCGTATTTTCGATTTAGCTTATAATTTTAAATCTTTTTTATTAAGGGTTTACTATAACAAAACTTTATAGTTTCTGAGATAATTAAGTTTAAAGAAAAAAAGTCACATTTTCAAGCATCAATTCAATCCTAAATAACGTTTTCAATTTTGTGACAAATATATTCAAATTTGGAATTTAACAAGGCCAAGGACAAGTTAACATAATTTTTACCTAATATTTGCAATAAAAGCTACAGGGTGTTGAACACATCGGCTCAAATTTGAACAAGTTTAAATGAATAAATATCTTTTTTTTAAATGGTACACCCTGTATATTTTCATGTTATTTAATAGAGTAATAAAAACCCTAAAAGTTTTGTTCAATGTATCCTATACCTATTTATAATAGTTTTTGAGATATTTAAGTTTTTCTTAATTTCCATACTTTTTTACAGAAATAGTCTTCATTATCATAGTAGCCATGTAAAATAATAAAAAGAAACTACAGAAACAAACAGAACGTGGTTAAATATGATGAAATACATTATTCGTTATATTACAACGGCAATAGTTTAATTAAACATAATGTGAAAAAATTAACACAACAATAACGACAAGGCAAATACATATTTACTTTTATACTAAATTGAAACAAAAAAATTACCTATTAAATACTGAGATTAATTATTTCTTTTTAATAAGTGTTCAAATAAACGACCCTCTTGTGCAATGCACAAATTTAGTCTTTTTTGCAGATTTTCTCGGACCCTGGACAAAATTAGTGGCGTTATTGTTCTACAGGTATCCCTAATCCTGTTTCGCATATCTTCCACTGTTGTTGGTGGATTAACATACACCTTATTTTTAATATAACCCCATAGGAAGAAATCTAATGGGGTGATGTCGCAAGACCTTGGTGGCCACTCAATGAAACCCCCACGTCAAATCCATTTTTGCGGATATCGTTGGTCCAAAAACGCACGAACTTCACGATGGTAATGCGGAGGCGCACCATCGTGCTGGAACCACATACTATCGAGCTCATCCCTATCGAGACCTTGAAGCAGTTGGGGTAGTTCTTCTTGTAGAAAGTTCAGGTAACTATGGCCATTTAGTGGTTCATTAAAAAAGTGGGGTCCAATAATTCGATTATGATGAATACCACACCAAACATTTAATGACCAGTGGTTTTGATGTTGCACCTCTCTAATCCAAAATGGGTTTTCTGTGGCATAATAATGCATGTTGCGTCTATTTACGGCACCGTTATTTCTAAAAGTAGCTTCATCACTAAACATTACCTTGCATAATAAATTTGGATTTAATTGAATCTCCGCATTTATTGTACGACAAAAGTTTACACGACTTTCAAAATCCCGTCCATGCAATTCTTGGTGTAATTCCATATGATATGGATGATACCTATATTTCTTGGTAGTACGATTAGCGGTGGATTGTGATGTTTCACATAATGCTGCTAACTGGCGGCTACCAATATAAGGATTTTCCTGAACATTTAACAATACTTGTAGTTCTTTTTCTTCATTAGTTACTGGTTTGTTGACCCCTTTACGTTTTGAATAATCAACAGTACCAGAAGAATCAAATCTTTGCATTAAGTTTTGAAAAGTATGGGTATTAGGTTGGCGTCGATCAGGACCCTTCATTTTGTAAATTCTTTGAGCAAGAAGGCAATTTTTTTGAGCCTCTCCTATTGTATAAATCATATCTATTAACTCATTCTTTGGAAAATTCGTTTTACAATATAAGATGAATGCAAAAAAAACCAAACTACACTACATAAAAACCAAAAGAAGCGATTGCGGTTATAAATTTGACACACAGAAAAATGTTCTTTTACATTGTTTTTGCCATGGCTACTATGATAATGAAGACTATTTCTGTAAAAAAGTATGGAAAATAAGAAAAACTGAAATATCTCAAAAACTATTATAAATAGGTATGGGATATATTGAACAAAACTTTTAGGGTTTTTATTACTCTATTAAATAACATGAAAATATACAGGGTGTACCATTTAAAAAAAAGATATTTATTCATTCAAACTTGTTCAAATTTGAGCCGATGTGTTCAACACCCTGTAGCTTTTATTGCAAATATTAGGTAAAAATTATGTTAACTTGTCCTTGGCCTTGCTAAATTCCAAATTTGAATATATTTGTCACAAAATTGAAAACGTTATTGAGGATTGAATTGATGCTTGAAAATGTGACTTTTTTCTTTAAACTTAATTATCTCAGAAACTATAAAGTTTTGTTATAGTAAACCCTTAATAAAAAAGATTTAAAATTATAAGCTAAATCGAAAATACGATTCGTATATAGGGTGTTCTATTTAAAAAAATACAACTTTATGCTGTTCTAGTTTTTTGGCTCACCCTGTAGAGTCCTAAATATTTTTAAAATCTGCGTAAAAATAAACTGTATCAAACAATAAATATAGTTTCTTTGTTAATTTCACCGAAAAGGCACAAACCTACTTCATCCAATCGTTGACTCACCCTGTACATTATAGAAAATTTGTATTTTAAAAAGTTCATGGAACACTTTATAAAACTAATTTAATATATTTGCTATCGATTTTCATATCATGTCAAAAGAATATAACATACTTTTATTCAAGTATTAGATGTGAAGAGAAAAATCTTTTCACTTAACCGTCAAAATAGTGACGTAGAAGAGAATTAGTTTTCCTTCTTCATTGTTCAAATTATGTAAAGTAAACAAATTTCCTTTCTTATGTATGAAATTGTGAAATAAACATGAAAAATTTGTAGTAAAAAAATTTATGAAACTATAAAAGTGTTTTAATCTATTAGCTCTCAATTTTCTCATGTTAAAAAAATATATAAAATACTTTTATTGAAGAATTATCATATAGGAACCAAAAAAAAACTTTTCGGTTAAAAATATAAATAGGGATGCAGTCAGGGTCGGATCTAGTCTTTCGTGTCACAAGAGCAAAGAAAAGGTCAATATTACCCCCACCCCATTCATATACAATACAGCACAATATGACAAACGAATGCGTATTGACAAAATTAATTCAATATGTCATAAAGTCCAAGCTACAAAAATCGGAGTTTAGTAAGATCCATGTTCCCAATGTAGTCCGGTCAAGTTAGCATCAAAAATAGGGGTAAGGTTACATTAATTCGCACCTTGCTAAAAATTGGCATGAATGTTGGGAACCCTATTATACACAATTTGTCAATTATCCACATCAATCCGAAGTGTGGAAAAAAATTTATTCAAGGTCAAATGTTGCAAAAATCGGTTTTTTGAGTTTTCCAGCTAAACGGTAAGTTTTATAATAAAAATAGGTGAGACAAAAATTATTCATCATGCAATTATCTATAAAAATTGTTTATACACTTTTTTTCCTAAGAATCACCATTTCGGAGATACAGCGATGCAAAATGTTGAAAAAGTTGTATTCTTCATAATATGCACACGTTTCCGCGCCACCCGTGAGGTAGTGTACATGGCGCGTTTTTTTTTTACGTGGTTTCCCCGGTAGGCCTATTCCACGATCTGTTGTGCTTCTGTTGAGTTAAAAAGCTATTGTATTAAATTGAAAATGGTACTATTGTAAATAATAAGAGCGGTGTAAGTAATGCGTAAATTGAGAAAATTATTCGTCTGATTGATACTCTTCTAATGGAACATAATCCATACTGTCTTGCTCTTCTTCTTCTCCTTCTTCTTCTCTAGTGATTATCAACAAAACATATTAATGTTGATGCTCCTGACTTTTCTGTTATAATAATTTTATCGCCATACTTCAACTTTAATCGTAACTTAATGGTTCTATTATCTAACGAATTGTTGCAAAATATTTTGTAATTCGTCTAATGAAAATTGACAATCATCACTATTTTCGATGTGTGCAAATATTTCTTCCATTAAAAGATTCGTACTTTCAGATTGAGGACGACCGGCTTGACCCCCCGTAGTCGGTCTCAAGAAGGCATTATGACAGTCTTTATGATACTTAGCTTCGGCAGCAACTAAATCATGTTCGAACTCAATTCGAGTAATAACAGCTTTTGCTACATGATCAGAACGAGTCTGATCTATATTCAGGATTGTTTCTTTGAATGAAAGTGTTGTTACATGAAAAATTTTACGCCGATACTTCAGTGCTTTTCTGTTTTCTAGCTCTTCATTCAATTCATTGCCACAAAATAAGCAACACTTTTTAAAACAAAAAAATGGTTCACTTACGCGTGCTCTAGTACGAGGTGGACTTATTTTTGATGTACTAGCTTGTTCTTCATCCTGTTTTCTTTTCAATGCAGCGATTGTACCCTTCCGAGTATAGTTTTTTCGACACTGCACATGAACTGTCACAGAAGTCTGGTCTTTCAGGTATTCCGAAAATTCATCACCTCTTTCAATACTTGCATTAATTAATGTCTTTAGGCCACGATCAACAGTAACTGTTTCGCTTTCGGTCAAATGTTTATTACAAATAAAGCACAACTGCGACATTTCTATTACAAACACAAAACTGCACAAATTTTGTTTGAAAATATAAGCAATAACTACGTGTTCTTACTACGAAAGAATGCTTGAGACTAATACTATTCTATCTAGGGAGGCCCTTCAAAAAGGAGCAGGTATACGAGCGTCGCCACGTGGACAATTGAATAGCAGACAGATGTTGCTCAAGGCCGTACGGTCATATAAAATGAGGGACTGGGTTTTTTTTTGGAGTTTATATTTTTAAAACTGTATAATATGTATGTATACGCTACGAAAATTAATATTTTTACTTATATTATCGTTCTGTAACGTATATTACGGTAATTGACATGCATATTATGAAGAATACAACTTTTTCAACATTTTGCATCGCTGTATCTCCGAAATGGTGATTCTTAGGAAAAAAAGTGTATGAACAATTTTTATAGATAATTGCATGGTGAATAATTTTTGTCTCATCTATTTTTATTATAAAACTTACCGTTTAGCTGGAAAACTCAAAAAACCGATTTTTGCAACATTTGACCTTGAATAAATTTTTTTCCACACTTCGGATTGATGTGGATAATTGACAAATTGTGTATAATAGGGTTCCCAATATTCATGCCAATTTTTAGCAAGGTGCGAATTAATGTAACCTTCAATGTCTATTTTGACCGGACTAATGCAGAAGACAAGCGCGTCTATATTCAGCAGGTCATAAATCTAAACTAGGTGACTGACGCGCAGCAAGGTACAAAAGAAATTCGTACTAATCCCGTGATATCTATATAGTTCGAAATTATATATCGCCAAAGAAAACCCCAGAGATCCCTTTAATTTTAAATTTAAGAATAAAATTCCAGAACTGATAACAACGAAGGCGGAAAAAATAATGGTTGTGTGATTCACACAATATAATATCGTGACAGTCACCATAATAGTATCACGACTTATAGCAGAAATATAACTATAGTATTTTAAATTCGTTTTAAGAATTGATCAATCAAATTCTGAAAAATTAATGGCTATCTCCGAGAATCCCCTTTTGGATTTGCCAAATATATCACCCAAAGAATTTAAATCACGTAGACCTTAAAAACAACCGTGTAAAACCAGTGCCCCATTTTGCCTAAACGTCCGTTCGTAAAACATGGGGAAAACCCGTTCGGAAATGGAATAACCGACTGTCATAACCCGAGAGAGCAAAAGCTATCTTCTGATTACTTAGAAATTGTATTATCACACTACCAGGTTGACTTAAAATGTTCATAAGTTACATGCAGTACATAAAACTCCTGTAACAATACTTCCTTTAAAATGTATTTGATATTTAAAAAAAAAACACCCTTGGATCTATATTTTACTGTGTTCAGACCAAAAAAAACTTAGTTATAGAATCTGGATGCAATTGTTCTTCTTTCTTGGCCACCCCCCTCCCCCCCTCCAGACTGCACATCGACTTTATAAGATTTTTTATATGTTACGTTCCTAGCTCTAGATCAAAAGCAAGTAGCCTGGGGATCAAATAAAACATTCTATCAATTAATAAGTTATTAACAGGTTGTACACCGAAGAAATCAAGAAATTGATGGATTTTGTATTTCAGTGTATATTTGATCATCTATCGGATCATCCTCAGGGTTCAGACCTTGTCAAAGGGCACACCTTAACCCTGCCAGTTTGAGAATAGTCGCGAGCGTAGCCTCCACACAGAACAAGATGTATACAATTAAAAAAAAAACCTCTAGAAACATTTAAAATTAAAATTAAAACTAGAACATTCAACACACTGTGCACATTGACATTATTAAAACAATAAACCTTTTTAATAACAACCCAAAAGGGTGAGGTTATGCCACAGTTTTAGTTTTAATTTTAATTGTTTCTAGAGTTTTTTTTAATTGTATACATCTTGTTCTGTGTGGAGGCTACGCTCGCGACTTTTCTCAAACTGGCAGGGTTGAGGTGTGCCCTTTGACAAGGTCCGAGCCATGAGGATGGTCCGATAGAGAGACCGAAAGCGCTTGGCCGATTGTAATAATTTCAAATATACACTGAAATACAAAATCCGTCAAATTCTATCAATTAACCTCTAAACTGACACTATAACGAAGGCTTTTAATTAAAACTAAAATTATACAAAATATTATTTTCAATCAAGACATCAAACCCAACGCTGTCATGTGTAGATGTAGTTGCTTGTAGGTTGGTCAACAGGCGGTGACTAATTCTATGCTGTAGGGTGGACAACTGTAATATCCTGTCCGGTAGGGTGAACCGTTGTAATATTCTATCCGGTAGTGAGGACAGATATAATTCTCATCGGTAGGTGTAATGTCCTATCCGGTAGTGAGGATGGCAGTTAACAATTCTGCCCGATAGAAAGGATGGCAGTTAACAACTCTATCCGGTAGGGAGGATGGCAGGTGGACCCCGATGTCTTTGTAGTCTAGACCGATTCCCTCGTTGACACGTCCAAACTGCCCAAAATCCCTGTCTCCAGATTTATCCCGGTAAAAAAACCACAACTGCCAACCAGGCAAAAGATACGGTACTCCAAAACTCAACAAAATAACCAGGATAATTTACGACTTTCCATCTCAGAATCCCAAAAATTTCGCAAATAAAAATTGAAATGGAAGTCTGCAGCTGTTTCGGCCGAATCAAACCAGAAAAAAGTGAAAATCAAGGCAAAATGGGCTCCATTTATAACCATGGTCCAGCTTGCGCACTAATCGACTTCCGTTAGGCGCGTTCAATTGCCACGTGTGAAAGGAATGACAGCTCAAAAAGAATGACACTGGACAACAACAGTCGGCTTAAATGCATTTGTTAGTTAAGCCAATTCGTTAATCATTAGCATTTTCCACTCGAAACCAAAAATAAATCTAAGTATCCCAGTAATTATTTTTAAATTCAAGAAATCTATATTAATATATTAATAGGAATTTCCTGCAACTCAGTATACATACAATTCCTTTCAAATGTAAATATAAATGGCAGGGAAAAAACAATATATATCTGAAATAAAAATAAGGTAGCAGTAAGTTCAACATCGATAAGAAAATACCTAAGCACAGTGTAGGGAAATACCAAAACAAGACAAAATAATGGTCAACTTGAAAAATAAAATTAATTGAAACTGTATTTTATGAAATGCTTTTCTTCAAAGAATTCCCGGGAAATACTTAAGGAAAATGATACTGTATTGACTATAACGACAGTATTTGCAAGATAAGATTGCAAATAAGGTTCAATTAACTAAAAATTGATCCGTGACAAGCTTTCCTGCGTTTTTACGCCATGGATTAATGAATTACTTCGCTTGTCTAAGCCTAAGCTTTTTCCGAGCTTCGATGATTTTTTGGTAGCCCGGAGAACGGCCCCGAGCCGAGAAAAGGAATTTATGCACCTAATTTTTAGAGACTGTTCGCTTCCTCATTTCCTCTAATTCCCTTGTTCTCTAATCCCCACATCAGGGTTATCATTTTGTTCTTTACTAGTTGTTTTGGGGCTTGCCTGCAATTCCAAGTCAACTTACACTCGTATATGTTCAGCGGTCTTTTAGCTGCTCATTGCTGTCTGCAAATAAAATAAGAAAACTATACAAGACAACCCAATTCTTATACTACATGTGAATGTATACACCTAGGTCTAATATCGTATATTAGTTTCTATAATAATTCGAAATCCCCCTGTATCTATACACATTACAAGATAATAAACATCCTAAAAATATTTAATACTCTTCCATTCTATCAATATTATCATTAATGTTTAGTTGCTAGTTATCTACACAAAAACAAATTATGCTTAACTTATGTATAAAATTTTTACCAATCGTCGCAGCCTATTTTGTGACATCATTTGCAAAATGCAGCGATTTTGATGATCTAACAAGATACGCAATTCCTGAACCAAAAATTGAGGTTTTCGCTCAAGGCTTTAGAGTGTCAATTCCAGATCAAGAGGGAATAGCTTTGTTTGCATTTCATGCAAATATTAATGTTCCATTACCTGACATAAGACCTGGGCAATTTAACGAAGATATTGTCAATAAGAAAGATGACCACTGGGTATTTGAGAACACCAGAAAGAAACTGAAAGTTGGTGATGTCATTTACTACTGGTTCTTTGTGGAAAGATTTAACTTAGGATTTCGATACAGTACTCGCAAATTTTTTGTCAAAGGTAAGCCATTATTTATATTTCTTTTTTCAATTAGAATCTGAAAAAAATTATACACTCGCAATTTGTAATAAGTTAAATTAAAATTATCTTGATCATGTATAAACGCTAAAAACATTTTATACAAAAGGTCTTTGGATAAAATTGCCTTCAAAAAGAATTTTTTCAATTTTCAATACCGTTGAAATTTTTACGCTGCGATCAATTCCTTTGAATTTCCATGTAGGTATGACAAAAACATGTACAGGGATATATATATATATATATATATATATATATATATATATATATATATATATATATATATATATATATATATATATTTCAATCCGTTCGTTCAAAAAATCGTTTCTTCAAAATCTCATTTGGCATTTTCGAGTGCGGTTCGTCTCGTTACTCGCTGAGACCTGATGGTGGCCTCTGATGAATTTCGAGTTTTGTTTAGCTGGCTCGCTTCCTGATTGGATGAGCGGCTTCGCAGGCTCCTCCCCTTTGCCGAGTGTAACATATTTTGTTCTTGTATGCAGGTCTCTCGTGTACTAGTTGATTTTTGTTGTTTTCTTTCTTGATTTTTTTATTGTTTTCCATGTAGTTGAAAAAAGATTTATAGCATCGTCTCGTTTATTTAGCTGTCCCGCTTTTTCGATTTCTAGGGCCTCTCTTATGACTCGTACCTTGTAAAGGGTGTTTTTTATAGAGTTATAGAACTTTTCAATGGAATAAAACAAAGATGAATTTTTTAAATTGACATTAAATTTACTTTAGTCGAAAGATAACGTTCTGGCATTATAATTTAAATATGATTTCTGGCATATGACCGCCACGGCTGTCTCTGACGTAGTCTAATCTGGAGGTCCAATTTTCGATGACTTTTTCCAACATTTGTGGCTGTATATCGGCAATAACGCGGCGAATATTGTCCTCCAAGTAATCAATCGTTTCGGGCTTATCGGCGTAGACTAGCGACTTCACATATCCCCACAGAAAATAGTCTAGCGGCGTTAAGTCGCACGATCTTGGAGGCCAATTCACGGGTCCGAAACGTGAAACTATGCGGTTACCAAACGCCAATAAATCAATTGTGGCACGAGCTGTGTGACATGTTGCGCCGCCTTGTTGAAACCACAGCTCCTGCACATCATGGTTGTTCAATTGATGAGCGAAAAAGTCAATAATGATGGCTCTATAGTGGTCACCATTGACTGTAACGTTCTGACCAGCATCGTTTTTAAAGAAGTACGGACCAATGATTCCGCCAGCCCATAAAGCACACCAAACAGTCATTTTTTCTGGATGTAACGGTGTCTCAACGTACACTTGAGGATTATCATCACTCCAAATACGGCAGTTTTGTTTATTGACGTATCCATTCAAACAAAAGTGAGCTTCGTCGCTAAACAAAATTCGCTTATGAAAATCGGGATCAACGGCAATCTTGTTTTGGGCCCATTCACCGAATCTACGCCTTGCTAGGTGATCGTGTAGCTTGAATTCTTGCACGAGTTGGATTTTGTAAGCACGCAAACCAAGATCTTTCCGCAAAATCTTCCATAAAGTGAATGGACACATATCCAATTCCTGTGCACGATGACGGATAGACTGATTCGGGTCTTCCGCTACGCTACGCTCTACAGCAGCAATGACTTCTTCTGTACGCACTGTACGACGTCTCTGTGGATGCGTATTATCATTTAGAGTAAACGTGGTGCGAAAACGTTCCATAGTTAATCGAATTAATTGCTCTGATGGACGATTATGTTGACCGTAAAGTGGACGTAGTGCGCGATACGTATTTCGAACAGAACCATGATTTTCAAAATAAATTTGCACAATTTGGAAGCGTTGTTCAGGCGTCAGTCTATTCATGTTGAAATGCCAGGCCAAACTAAACATAAATCACTTGACAGCTGACAAAATGGCCACCAGTTAAAAAAGCGTTGCCAACTTAAAGTTCTATACCCCTATAAAAGCACCCTTTAGTTCTGTACTGGTGCTATTTCTTTTGTTTTTTCGAAGTCGATGGTATGTCCGGTTGTTTGGTGATGTTGAAATAGGGCTGAGGTTGTATGTTTGATTTTGAGGCTATTTTTTATGTTCTTGGATTCTTGCTAATATGCGCCTGTTTGTTTGTCCTATATAAGTTTGATGGCAATCAACACATGGAATGCTGTAAACGCGCTGATTTTCAAGGTTGGTCTTGTCTTTGGGATTTCCCAGGATGTTGCCTGTTGTTTTTTGTGGTTTAAATATGGGCTGTATGTTGTGTTTTCTTAAGATTCTTCCGATTCTGTCTGTTGTTCCTTTTATGTATGGTATTATGGCTTTGTTCCTTGTTTGATCTTGGTCTTTGTTGTAGTCTTCTCTTGTCTTTTTATGGCTTTCTTTATATCTGATTGTGAGAAACCATTCCGTTCCAGAGCTGTTGAAATGTAACTTATTTCGTCTTGTTTTGTGTCAAGTTCTGTTAGGCGGAGAGATTTTGATACTAGTGTGTTGACTACTGCCTGCTTTTGAGAGAGATGATGATGTGACGCTGCATTGAGATATCGGTCAGTATGTGTGGGTTTCCGATATACGCTAAAGCCCAGGGTGTTGTTGAGTTTCCTAGTTAATAGCAGGTTCAAAAAAGGAAGTTTCTTTTCTTGTTCGATTTCTAGCGTGGATTGGATTCTGTAGTGGTTGTGTTCAGGTATATGAGTAAATCATCTAGGTGTTCTTTTCCATGTGGCCATATTATAAAAATATCATCAACATAGCGTTTCCAAAATTTCGGTTTTAAAGGTGCCTTTTGCAGTGCCTCTTGTTCGAAATATATCATAAAAAAGTTGGCTATGACTGGTGAAAGCGAGGGCCCCATAGGTGCGCCATCTGTTTGTTTGTATATTTGGTTATTGCACATGAAGTATGTGTTCTTTAGGCAGTGTTCTGCAAGTTCAATTGTGTAGGCTGGAAAATCTTCATTCATAACGATTTTGTCCAAAGTCTCATCCAGTGGTATGCTTGGATATAGCGATTTTATGTCGAGGCTTGCTAAGATGTCATTTTCTTCGAGGTGAATATTTTTGATCATTTTAGTCAGATGTTCGGAGTTTTTCACGAAGGAATCAGCTAGTTCGACTCTTGGTTGCATGATACTTGCTATATATATATATATATATATATATATATATATATATATATATATATATATATATATATATATATATATATATGTTAGTTTTTAGTGTTTCACGGATGGAGAAATATGAGTTTGTGTTTATCCGGGAATACATCCGTTCGTTAGCTATTTCCATAGTTGGAATTTGCAGACGTTTCGCCAAAGTCTCATTTGGCATCTTCAAGTGCTCGTGTCCATAGTTGACGATGATCGTTCTATTTTATTCTTTTATTATATGCATTTTTCCCAATTTTTTGCAGTAACTTTATTCAAAAAAATCTTTCAAAAGGTCAGTTAAATTACTAATTTTGTGAGTTGTGTTATTTCTAGCAACTCTACTTGAGAGAGATATTTCCTTATCCAACGGACATTTTCCAGACGATCTATAAGAACAGATTTCCTATCTGGTTTTTCCCAGCAAAAATTAAGTTCTCTGAGCAATTTCCAGAGCTCAGTTCTTTTAATTTGAGGTAAATCCCGATCTTCATTGATTTTAGTTAGAATTTTGTCGACGGTTGGGATCTGCTTCTCGTAATAAAATGTATGTTCAACTCCTTTTATTGCAGTTTACATCTCTTCATCCAACGAGGTTTTTCGTCTGCCTGTGATCGAATGTAGCTTGCGAGTACTAACAATTCCAGTCGTTTTTTCTGCTTCAGTATTCGGTACATAGTAGATTTTCCCGCACTTTTAGAAGTCGGTTCGATTTTTTTATAAAAATTTCATTTTTCGATTTTTAGTTTTGAATTCTTTATGATATTCATAAATTATTTGAACTACATGCTAATCGAGATTAATGTACCTTGCAATGACTCCAAAGTGGCAGAAAAGTACCCATTTTATCCAGAATGTTAAATTACCCTAAAATGAACCACAAAAAATTCTTTGATTCTTAGAGTTCTCCAAATACCAATAAAAATTAAATCCAATATGTTATATTTCAAATTAATTTTAGATTGGTAATATAGGCCTCAAAACCTTCCAATATCAATATTTAAAGAATTTGAGACGTAAATTTCTTAGCTCGATATATTTTATATTGCATATTGAGTTTGTACACGCCCCAAGAACCCCGCAAAATTTTTAGTGCTTCATATTGTATCTAATCAACACCACCCCCAACGCCCTAATACCAAATCTAAAAAAATGTGAACAACAAAACAATTTTAACGTCTTAATCTAATCTAAATATAAACCCTTCAAAGCCCCCTAGTACCAATTTTAGATGAAATCCAGAAATTCAAAATTTCTAAACGGTCATATTGCATCTGACGTATTAGATTTTCTTAAAATAATTTTATATTCGCTATTTACATCCCCAAAAACGATTCAGTTCCACATTTGTACAAAATCGAAACATGTAAAATTTTTTTGTCAGCTATATTTACACCCTCAAGAACCCTCTGTATCAGTTTTGGAGAAAGTCGAGATATGTAAAATTTTTAGAACACCATATTGAATCCGCTAGATTGAGTTTTTCAAAAAATATTTTAATTTCGTAATTAACACTAATAAAAACCATCCATATTGACTTCAGACAAAATCGAGAGATGTAGAATCTTTAATCCACCATTTTAAATTCCCCATATTTAATTTTTTTTAAATAATATTAGATTCGTAATGTGCTATCCCAAAAACTCCCTCATATCAATTTTGAAAAAATCAAACACAATTAATTTTTTATCCACCATATTGAATACGCCATATTGAATTTTTTTTTAATAATTTTAGATTCGTCATGTGCTACCCCGAAAACTCCCCGTACTAATTTTGGTGAAAATCGGACAAGATTGATTTTTTTGTCCGCCATATTGAATTTTTTTAAAATAATTTCAGATTCGTTATGTGAGACCCCAAAAACTCCGCCATACCAATTTTGGAGAAAATCGGACACAATTGATTTTTTCGTCCGCCATATTGGAGCCGCCATATTGAATTTTTTAAAAATAATTTTAGATTCGTCATGTGCTACCCCGAAAACTCCCCCTTACCAATTTTGGAGAAAATCGGACAAAATCGATTTTTTTGTCCGCCATGTGGGATCCGCCATATTGAATTTTTTAAAAATGTTTTGAACTTGTAATGTGCGACCTCGAAAACTCTTCCATACCAATTTTGGAAAAAATCGGACAAAATTAAATTTTTTCGTCCAAAAAAATATGGGACCACCGCTGCAACTTCCTTTACATAACGTAAAAATTTCATTCAAATCGGTGCAGCCGTTCCGGAGTAATCGGTGTACATACATAAAATATATATATATATATATATATATATATATATATATATATATATATATATATATATATATACGCGACGAATTGAGAACCTCCTTCTTTTAGAAGTCGGTTAAAAAACAGAGCCGATCTGACAGTAACTTATTGCCTAAAATTTATCTAGAAATTTTAAATCTTTTAAAAATATAAAAATGCTGCAGAATTGTGGTTGCCATTACTAAAGTCAACAAAAAATTATAAAAATTAACTTTGTGATAACATTAGATGCACCAGCTTTAATAATTAATTTTTTCCAGTATATTTTTCTTGTAGTTTTTTTTTGACTTTACGCAAGCATTATTTAATTATAAAAATTTTTAGATTTTAAATAGCAAATTTTTACGTCAATTATCATTCAAAAACAATAATTAGGCAAACATTTTCAAAGAAATCTTCTATGGTCACTCATTAACTCGTTCGTCAGCTTGAACTAGTTGACATTGGCATTCAAATTTGCATCAAACATTAAAAAAAAACAAATACAGAATCGAAATTAAGGGGAAGATTATACGATATAGACATTGTAGTTAGATTTTAAAAACAAGCGGAAAAATATATATCAAACGCACAAGTTTTCTTCTAAAATTACGATCCATTTTTTTCTAAAGATACATAGTTGACACGGTGGACCATTTTAATTTATGCACCGAAATTTCTACGTAAGTAAGCCAGAAGCAGAAAAATGGTTCAAACAAAAGTTGTTTAGGACAATGGGAGTCACATATCTATGCAAGTGTCTTTGACCTTGAGGACAATTTACAAGGTCAGTCGAAAGTCAAGTTGAGTTTTTCAAATGGACACTCCAATTTTTCATTGCAGAAGTGAAAAGCGTAGAAAATTTCCTATCCAACATAGGGGGTAAAATCTCTTCTGGAGATTATCTAATAGCTCGATAACCAAGTTTCAGGAAATCAAACGGTGCATCTCAAGGTGACCTCAAATTTGACCTTCTAGGTCATTTGAAGATCAAGTACGTTTTTTTTTCAAGGGAACTCTATACTTTTAATGTCAGGAATGGAAAGAGTGTAAAATTTTATATTCAGATATCATAACGAGTTATCCTCCCTTTTATTCTGTGGGGGACTTTTTGGAACAATTAATAAATAATTCAGTGAATAATTCATTTGTATCATTTCTTTTCTATAAGGTCAGTTACAGAACAATTCTGGGCTAGTGACTTTGACCTTGAGATCAATTTATGACGTCATTTGAAGATTAGAGTGTATTTTCAATGGAAAGTCCTAACTTTGACACCGGGTTGGAGAAAAACAGGAAAGTATACCTCAGAAATGATATTTAAAGTCTGTAAAAAATTCCATTGAAGAAAAAATGTACTGGACCTTCAAATGACCTTAAAGATCAAGCTCAAGATCAATTTTGAGATCATCTTGACATGTACCGTTTGATTTTCTCAAAGTTTTATAGAGCAAGTTTTTCTCCGTCACTTTTAGTTGTTGAGCTATTGAATAATTTACACCAGTCCATGGTATGAGAATATTTGACGTTCAAGTGATCTCTAGATGCGATTTTATCCCCTCTATTATTAATACTGTTGGATAGGAAAATTTTTCTTCTTTCCATTTCTGCAATGAAAAAGGGGTGTTTCTATTTAAAAAATTCAACTTGACCTTTGAATGTCCATGTAAATTAGCCTCAAGGTCAAAGTCGCTAGGACATATAGGTGACCCCCATTTTTGTTTGGACTATTTTTCTGTGTCTGCCTTACTTGTGGATAAATTTGAGTGCATAGATTAAAATGGCCATCCCTCTATATGGCTCCTATTGCGCTGTCTTTATAAAGAATTTATAAAGCATATGCCGTACTGGCATCCTTCTCAAGCAACATTTTTTTACCTAATGTATATGTAAATGTTTCTTGGGGAAACAATATTGGCAACGGTATTTCGGGAATTTTCTTTTTCATGTGTTTCTCGAAAACCATCACACTTAATCTTCCAAACTATTTATTTTTTTTATGAGAAATTTGGGCCATAGAAAATTAATTTTAGAACGATGAGTAAAAGCAGAGTTAAAATCAACTCTGGGGGTGAGAAGTTAACTGTTTATTAACAAATAATAGTTATTATCAATGTCGACAGCTTTTGCGTTTTATTGATCCAATAATATTCTAGAATCGTAGAAAGAACACTCAACCGAATGTGAAGGTTAAACGCACACTAATGTGCTAAAATGTTCTTACTTATTCATAGAAAATACATAAATTCCATAAAATTTCCTTGTGTTTTAAGTTGCCGTTATCTCTACTATGGCTCTCATTCTTATTATTATAGAATTATAAATGAATATTTATCATAAATTGAAATTATTTATTTTATTTGTTCACGGTTAACAAGTAAAACAAAAAATCTTCAAATTATGTCATAACTATTCCAAAAATCTGAAAATTACGTAAGCAATTCACCGTTAGAACTTACTAGTAATTATTCGTATCGACTATAACCCACTTATAAGATTATTTTTTTGGTTATTTGTAGAAATAGTTCCATATACATCACTCAAGACTGATTCAAAGCCAACACCAGCCTCATCTGGAGCCCCAAATATGACGAACAGTTGCTTTTTTGAACAAGTAGACAAATTCTTCGGTTCGAATCAAAAATGTAACCAGACCAACTCTTCCTCGGATTCTGATAATAGGAACGAACAAAATCCAATAGTTCCAACAGACCGCATCCCAATATCCACATGCTGTCAACTCTTCTTGAATATAAGCACTCGGATTGCGTTATTATCCGATCAAGTCGATAAACTTACTGAAGGAAATAAAATCCTACGTGAAATTGTTCAGAAAAATGACCACAACGCGAGGACGCTGAGAGTTTTCGGTAAATACCCGAGTGAATACTACCCGACCCCTCAAGACTTTGTTCAGACCCTTATTTCTGAGAAACTTAGGTTAGTAGGTGTGGAGGTGTTAGAAGCTAAGCAAATTCCTGAGAGTGGAGTCAGTTTTACAGTGAAAACAGTAACAGATAAAGTGAATATTATTTTAGCTGCTCAAGAAAAGTTGAAAGGATCGAACTATGAACTTTCGTGATAATTTTTATAAGTTTAGTGTAGTATTTTATTCAATTTATTTAAGTAAGTTATTTTTATTTCCTTATTATTTGATAGAATATTGACAAAGGGATATCACGACCTTATCATCACCGATTTTAATGAGACTTAAGAATTATACAGACCAAGGTCATCTAATTAAATCCCCAAAAGCGTTCGTGCCATCACTCATTTGTTTTTTGTGAAAAAATTTTTAAAGTCAAACGCGTTATACGTGGACAAATGCGATACTCTTTTAGAAACTCTTTCATATTAGTCGCCGTAGCGTAAATGGGTAAACACTTTCCTAGTGTTCCGAGTATCGAGGGTTCGATCCCCACTCGATGCAAATTTTTTTTATTATTTCAAAAAATAAATATCGGTTTTTCCAATTATTAATTACTCCATGTAGTTTTTACACACAAACATGTAAATACATAATTAATATGCTTTTCTTAAATAGTTCCCTCATTACCTCCATTTTCAGCTTCAGAGTTGTAGTAAAAGTTTCTTATTAAAGACACTGGAAAAGTTGATGGATCCACACATTATGGAAGGAATAATAGTGCAATATCCCTTCCATTCTTTACAATTTGCCTATCAGCAGGAAAATCCACAGATGGAGCGCTACACCGACTCGTCACAAGAGTGACGAGTGGACGATCTGCCTTAGATACCTTTATCGATATCGAGGGGGCATTCGACAATACGTCTCACGATTCGATATGCAATGCTCTACAACGACGACGCTCTGAACTGACAGTAGTCGCATGGATCAGAGCAATGTTAGCTCAGAGAATAATATATGCTGAGCTTACCAATGTAACTGTGAAGCACTGTCAAGTAGGGGCTGCTGGAGCCTTGTGGTGAACAGCCTGTTGAATGAACTGAATGATACCGGTTTGTATACACAGGCCTATGCTGATGACCTGGTCATTTTGTGCCCTGGTCGCGATATCCGGGATCTGGAGAGGCCAATGATGCGAGCCCTCCGAATTGCGGAACGATGGTGCCACAAGGACGGGCTCTGAATAAACCCGGCCGAGGTGGTACTCTTTACAAAAAAGAGGAAAATGGGGAAACTTCCCACAATTACATTGGTGGGAAGGACTCTTCAATTTAAGGGGACAATTAAATACCTGGAAGTAATTCTGGACTCACGACTGAGCTGGAATGATCATATTGAGGCTCGAACCAAGAAAACCATATGTGCTTTCTGGGCTTGTAAACGAGCCTTTGGGTGCACATCAGGATTAACACCTAAAGTGTTGTTTGGATATACACTATTGTTATCCGCCCCATGATAACGTACTCCTCTATTGTATGGTGGCGTAGTACAACAAAGCGCAAACACGTTCTTCAACTTGACAAAGTTCAAAGAATGACTTGTATGGGAATATTGAGTACTATGGGGACTGCTCCCACCAGGGCTCTTGAAGTCCTGGTGAACCTGCCTCCTCTTCACTTATACATAGAGAACGAGGCCCTGAAGACTGTTTATCGTCTCAGTTGCCTAGGACATTTTGGAATTGGAATGGACGGCTACTCACGTGCCTGGGAAAGCGCGATGGAGTGGTATCCATCACTCCTCATGCGGACAAATTACATAAAGCCTCTTTTAAAAACCCAACCTCTCCCTGGAGATATTTCTGCTAAGTAAAGAGAATTGAGAGAGAGCAAAATCTTCCGAAAAATGGATCCTGGTGGTATACTGATGGATCTCTACAAGATAAAAGAGCTGAAGCCGGAGTATTCGGCAGGAGCATAGGAGTCAAAGTGTACTACCCCCTCGGACAATGTGCGACAATCTTCACAGTGGAAATTTATGCTCTTCTGCAGTGTGTCCATCTCTATGAGAGGGATATAAACAGGAATAGGGTAATAAATGTATGCTCAGACAGTAAAGCTGCGATATTAGCACTGAAGTCCAGTGTCATAACTTCGCGACTGGTTTCTGAATGCAAGGACGTACTGAATGGTATGACAAGGAACGGCGGCACCATCAGACTTGTATGGGTCCCAGCTCACTCGGGCATACGCGGGAATGAGGAAGCAGACCGTCTGCCAAAGTTGGTTTCGGCAACTGAACCGTATGGACCCCAACCAATACTACCTGTCCCAATTGCTATTGGCAAAAGGGATTAAAATCGTTGCTGGAAAGCAAATTTATTGAATGGTAGAGGGGAGCTCCTGGAATGAGGTGTGCTGAGGATCATATAACTGAACCTAGCGCACGGCTTACTAAGGAGCTTCTCTTCTTGGGAAGGAAAGAGCTGCGAATTGTGATGGAATTGTTGACAGGACATTGTCACCTTAGGGATCATATTCATAGAATCGGTGTCGACGACGATCCGACGTGCAGATGGTGTTTGGAAGAGGATGAAACTGTAGACCATGTTCTCAGAGAGTGCCCAGCACTCAATGGACTGAGACAGATATATTTTGGAGATACAATTTTGTTACGGGAAGCAGTTAGGCAAGTTCAATTAACGACGCTGCTTGGATTCGCAAAGGCGATCGGCCTCGAATGACCTGCAGCTATGGTGAGACGTAAAGGGCCCAATGGACGCCTAGGCATCGATGATCTAGTATCACCACCCCTTTTTCATTCATTCATTATCCCAATGAAAAAAGAATTCGAGTTCTTAGGTAATTAATAACATTTTCAAATAAGGACTAATAATTATTTAAAAAAAATTATCTTTATAAATAAAGTTTGGAATGTCACAACAGTGTAATTGTTTTTTGAGTATATGTCCTGAAAATGATATAATGAATTTATTTTTAGTTCCTCTTTCATAATTCCTACTCTAAGAAAATTAATAGGCGAATGAAATAAATAATATAACTTTTCAAATCTACAACTCTAAAGAACTGGACATTTTTGTTACTTCTTCAAATGAACTTGGCAGATTTAAAGTACTCCCAACTAGTTCCCATTTAAAAAAGCTTAAATCTGTTGCAGCATTGAATGGTCAATAATATACAAGTTTACAGCTTTTTTATGTAAGCATCCGAGACAGCATTATAAAATGCGAAATTCCTGCGTGGTGAATGTCTTGAATAATTTTGGATTTCGAAAGATTTAGTTGTCCTTGTAATATGGCAAGTTGATCCCAAGCAGTTTGTGTGTATGTGTTTCAAAACTTTATGTCGCCAAAAAACTCAAAAACCCTTTTTTAATCCCAAATTTAAGATTAAAATTCCATAATTGAGAACAACGAAGGCACAAAAAATAATGGTTGCGTAATTCCCACAATAAAAATTCTGATCTAACTAAGACAGTCACCATCATAGCATCACAAATTCGTTTGATCTTAAAAACAAGTGTAGAACCATTGCACCGTTTTGATTAAACCCCCGTTCGTAAAACGCAGGACAATTCATTCGGGAATAAAATAACCTACTTTGAAGTATTACATATAACCCAAAAAAGTTATCTTCTAATTATATTGAAATTACGTTAATGTCAAAATACTAGGTCGACTTAAAAAGTTCATAATTTCCAGTACATAAACAACTAGTCCTTTAACAATACTTATTTTAAAGTGTAAATTATATTACAAAAAAAAACAAATACAAGAACTTGGGTCTATATTTTACTGGGTTCATACAAATAAACTTAGTTATAGCGTCTGGATGCAATTTTTCTGCTTTCTTGCCCACCCCCCTCTAGATAGCACACCGAATTTATAAGATCATTTATACATTACTATCTAAGTCCGAGACTTTTAGACTTTTCACGAAATCTATGAACAGATTTGTAATTACTCGAATGTCCCTTTTTGGAAAATCGAGAAGCTTTCCCGCGTTCTTTGGCCATGGATTTATGAATTTCCTCACTTGTCTAAGGCTAGGCCTTATTTCACCTTAATTGTATCTGATCTTATTCCCAACTCCGTAGCTCCTCTTTTATTTCAGTTTTTGATACTCCGCAGAAGAGCACCCAGCTGAGAAAAGGAATGTTTGCACTTAATTTTGCGACTGTCTCCTTCGTCATTTCCTTTGATTCCTTTATTTCCTATCACCCATATCAGCGTTATCCTTTTGTAATTAACTAGTTGTTTTAGGGCTTACATACAATCCGAAGTCAACTTACACTTATAGGTGTTTGACCCGAGAGCTTTTGGAGCTGCTTGGCTGTCTGATATTATTTATATCTTAACCTTCTTGGAATTTCTATTGAGAGACATTTCCGCTTGGAAGATGGTAATGGTGTTCCTAGGGATTAAGCTAGCGCAAAACTTGATACTCTTACGTAGCTTCCTTCTCCATCCTAGACCCATCAAGAAACCATATCAGAGATTCCAGTTTGGAATATCTTTAGGGCTTTAATTGCCTTTCTCGCTTCAACTAGTTGCAGTAGAGGGAGGTGCAATGCTTTTATTGCCCTCGTTGACTATCACCCTTGCTAACCTCTTTATTTTATGTAGTTCTCTTTGAGTTCCTATTTGCCGTTTGCTTAAAAAATAAAAAAAAAACAATACAAAACAAGACAATCCAGAAATGTATGAATAAATGAATCAATGAATAAACAAAAGGTGGCAATAATTGATCATCGATGCCTAGGCCTCGTTAGGTCCTTGACATATCACCATAGCTGCAGGTCATTCGAGGCAGATCGCTTTTGCGAATTCAAGCATCCTCGTTAATCGAACTTGCCTAACGACTTCCGACGACAAGACTGTAACTCTGAAATGTGTCTACATCAGTTCGTTGAGTGTTGGGCTCTCTCTGAAGACATAGTCAACAGTTCCATCCTCCTCTAGACACCATCTATACGTCAGGTCATCTACGGTACAAATTTTATGAAGCTGACCCCTCAGGAAACAATTTCGTGTCAACAGTCCCAATACAATTCTCAGGTCTTTCCTTCCTAAGAAGAGAACCTCCCTAGTAAGCCGTGCGCTAAGTCCACTTCATTCCAGCAATCATTTTAATTCCCTTGCACCAACGGCAATTGGTTGGGGTCCCTATGGTTCAATCGCCTACCCCATCTTTGCCTCACAATCCGCTTTCTCATTCCCATGTAAACTCGAATGCCCCGAGACCTACAAGAGTTTCATTGTGCAGCCGTTCTTTGTCAGACTGTTTAGTGCATCCTAGCACTCTGACACAAGTGCTGAAGTTACAACACTGTCTAATATCATATATTGGTTTCTATATTTCGAAATTCCCCTGTATCTATACACATTAGGAAATAATAAACATCATATAAATACTTAACGCTCTTCATTTCTAACGATATTATCATTAATGTTTAGTTGCTGGTTGATTATACCAAAACAAATTATGTTAAACAAGTGTATACGATTTTTGCTAATCTTCACGTCCTGCTGTGTGACATCATTTGCAGAATATACAATTCCTGAACCAAAAATTGAAGTTTTCGCAGAAGGCTTTCGAGTGTCAATACCAGATTCAGAGGGAATAAAGATTTTTTCATTTCATGGAAATATTAATGTTCCACTGGCTTACTCAAAAGTTGGGCAATTTTCCGCTGATATTACAAAAAAGAAAGATGACCACTGGGTATTTGAGGAAACCCAAAAGGAACTGAAAGTTGGGGATACAATTTACTTTTGGTTGTTTGTCCAAAGATTTAACACAGGATATCGAGACAATAATAAATTTGTTGTCAAAGGTAAGCCGTTATTTATATTTAGTTTGTAATAAATCAAATTAAAGTCATCTTGATCATATGTTAAACGCTAAACAGTATTTTCGTGTAGAGGGTCTCTGGATATATATATATATATATATATATATATATATATATATATATATATATATATATATATATATATATATATATCACTACATAGTATAAAACAAAGTCGCTTTCTCTGTCCCTATGTCCCTTTCTATGCTTAAATCTTTAAAACTACGCACCGGATTTTGATGCGGTTTTTTTCAATAGATAGAGTGATTCAAGAGGAAGGTTTATATGTATAATAACATCCATTAAATAGTGGAGAAATACTGTTATTTTTGAGGTTTCTAATATGATGTCGTTAATTATCGTATTTTTTTCCGCTTACATTGCAAACGCAGGCTGAACCCTACGAGATTTATCAAAATAATGTACTAATTATTTGTACACATTGAAAAGGTCTACAGAAAACTCCGCGATGGTATATGTCTATCTCTCATGGATATCCCACAATAACATTTTTTTGTCATTTACTTTTTACGACAAATAATGGCAAATTTTGAAGCGATTTTAACCAATACAGCATTAATCCTTATCCAATTAAATAGCTTAAATACATTGTTGATTTAATATAGATCTATATGGTCCTTTACAGCACAAGATTTAAATGAATATTTTCGAAGATATTACAGATTTAAAATTGCGGGAAGTAGCGCTTGCGGCGGTACTGGCCGACCGGGGCGGCGGCAGCGTGCCTATAAATAGCGCGTCGGAGGCCGATGTAATAATTGTTGTAAAAATAAAATAAATAGTCACAGTTTTTCTGTAGTGTATTTAGTATCAGCATTGCACCCGTGCGAAGCCGGGGCGGGTCGCTAGTATATATATATATATATATATATATATATATATATATATATATATATATATATATATATATATATATATATATATATATATATATATGCACTTGAAATTATAACAACAAATATCATCAAAATTTTTTCAATTTTCAATATCGTTGAAATTTTTACGCTGCGATCAATTCCTGAATTTTCATCTAGGTATGGTAAAAACATGTGCAGGGGGTATATATATATATATATATATATATATATATATATATATATATATATATATATATATATATATATACATATATATATATACATATATATATATATATATATATATATATATATATATATATATATATATATATATATATATGTTTATGTGGATTTCACGGATTCCTCCGTGTGAGATGCAATAGCAGTGGATATATCCACATTATGCCGTTGTAGTGCTGAAATCACATTCAGCAAACGTACAACTATATGCAGCTCCGCGTACTGTTCGCATTTTACTTCATATATATATATATATATATATAATGTCCATCGATATGTCACTGTCAAGTAAATGTGTCAATTTTTCTCTTTTTTTTTTAGGAGGAGGGAGGGGAGTTGGAGTTTCCACTTTATATTGTTATAATTTTTAAATCAGGCAATGACCGTCCTTGTTCTTTTACTCTAACCTTTTCCTTTAATGAAGAGTTCTTGAAAAAACTGTTTGTAATCATAGCGACAAACAGAACGACTTTTAGTAACAAAACAGAAACATATCCTGAAAATACCCAATATTGATTCATTGATTGATTGATATAGCACGCTAGGATTAAGAAGTATTTACACTGCAGAATCGACTTGATCTAGTCGGCATTGGCATTTAAATTTACATCAATCATTAAAAAACAAACTTAAAATGGAAACTAATAGGAATATTATACATGGAAAGAGTAGTTAAATTTAAAAAACAAGAGAAAAAATAGACACCAAAGTCACAAGCGTAGTTATTTGCGAAAATATATCTGGTTCTTATTTCGTCGGTCTTTTTAAGGAGTTTATAAGGCATAAGCGAAATTATCATTATTAGAACATTAAGTGATGTTGACTTAAAACCAACTGTAGGGATGGGAAGCTAGATGTTTTTTCCTTGTTAATGAATATCAGTTAGTATCAACATCGATATCTCTTGCGTTTTATTTGCTCGATAATGTTCCAAAATCGTTGCTGTTATCTCTACTATGTCAGGCTCTCATTCTTAATTATAATTGAATATTTGCGGTTAACAAGTAAAACAAAAAATCTCCAAACTATTTCATAATTACCCCAAGACCCTAAAAATTACGTAAGCAATTCACCGTCAGAACTTTATAGTAATTATTTTTATCGACTATAACCCACTTATAACATTATTTTTGGTTATTTATAGAAATAGTTCCGTATACATCATTCAAGAACATCTCTTCCGAGGTTTCTGATAGTTGGAACCAACAAATTCCATTAGTTCCAACAGACAGCAAGCCAATGTCTACATGCTACCAGCTCTTTTTGAATACCAGTAGCCAAAATGCTTTATTGTCAAGTCAAATCGATAAACTTACTAAAGAAAACAAAATCCTAATTGAAATTGCTCAGAGAGACGACCACTATGCGAGATCGCTCCGTGTTTTTGGTAAATACCCAAGTGAATACTACCCGACACCTCATGATTTTGTTCAGACCCTTGTTTCTGAAAAACTTAGGTTAGTAGGGGTGAAAGTGTTAGAAGCAAAGAGAATTCCTGAGAATGGAGTTAGTTTTAAAGTGGAAACGATAAAAGATAAAGTGAACATTATTTTAGCTGCTCAAGAAAACTTAAAGGGAACGAACTATGAACTTTCCTGGTAATTTTTATAATTTAGTGTAGTGTTTTATTCAATTTAGTATTTTTGTTTTCTTATTGAATCTGATAGAATATGGAGACCACTAATTTCTATATCGTTCTAGTTTTTGTAATAAAGCATTTATAATATACAAATCTTACTTCAAAACTCTAGCCTTATAATTTAAAAGGGTGTTGGGTCTCGCTTAGAAAGAGACAAAGCGTTGTCGATGAGTAATATCTCCCATTCTATAGGCGGAGCCAAGTACGATACCCCAAACATTATCGGATATCTTTCTCACTCACCTGGGCCCTTATCTTCGAAAGTGTGATGTAAAAGGTGATGTGAATGGCGATGTGAACTTTTTGACAGTAAAAGCCGTATTCTTGAAAAGGCAATGTTGCCAGATATGAACATGCTAAAACCCGAGAATTTCAAAAAATAAAATAGATGACAGATTGAATTGAGCTGTCGGACCGAAAATGTCCGTAGTATGTTTGGTTGCCATTTTAGGCAAAAAGTAGTTTTGATACGTTAAATTAATCGTCAAAAGTAAAAAAAATAGTGTTGTTGTTATTTTTGCCATTGATTGCCATTACAATATCTATCTACGTTGATCTGTAGGGTTCATATTTATATGTCCCGATAAATTACAATCATAATATTTATTTAATTGTAGTGTCGTATAGTGTTTAACACAGTCTAATTAAGTTAAGTGCTGTAGTTAACATAATTTAAATATAAAATTTGTTACTTATTTAAATAAAAGTTTCAGATAGCTTACAAATTTATTATAAGTGTCGTGTATATGTATGTATGTATAATGTTTTTGGATGAAAGAGACAGAGCATTCGGCACAAATCCATTTTCAGATCCAACATGTAAAATTGTTATTCTTTAACCGCGGTTTGAGGGCGCACGTGTCACACACTTACCGCTAGAATCGTGCCATTCACTGGTCGGGGTCATTGGTATCAATCCATGACCATAAATTATTGGTCTTTTTTATGTTCTGTAGTCACTGATTTCTCTCAAATACTTCCTCCTCATTCTTGAAGACGCCTGAATTCCATTAAAATTTGTCTTTTATTAATCTTTTTGAACTTAAATTCCATTCTGGATGTACTTCCACAAAGTCGTTCTTGAGCACTTAATTTCGGTTTCAGCTCTTTCAAGTATTTTCATTAAATTTTCTAAAATTGAAGCATATTGGTCTTCATACATTTTATAAATTTTTCGTGGTATAATGTCTTCATCACCATGGCCTAACTTTCTCAAAACTCCAGCATCACTTCTTTTTTGCATTCTAAAATGGGCTTTTGCGTAATTTTCCACACCGTGGAAAAAGTTTTCCTTGTAAGTAAAGCTGTTTCCTCTACAGCTTTCTTAAGGCACAAATTACCGCGCTCCATTAAGGTTAGAAACACGTTCTTGATAATTTCTTTAGCATTTGTTAATAGATGCACTTTTCGATTTGTTTCACTTTCACAAATCTCACTAGAGCTCCAAGGCCGCCACATTTCCAAATAATTATTAGATTTACAGTAGCAAATGAAATACGAAATAACTACGTGTACTATGGCTAAAGATACAATTTAAACTAGTTATTTCGGTTCAGATTCAATTATACATAGTAAATGTAAATAATACTTAGAATTTTACCTGCATATGCAAATTATTCCACTTACTACACTATATCTACTTTTTAGTCTAAAGTTGAGGCGATGAAGAGTTATGAAGCATCTTTTTCTTTTCGTGTTTTTCAGATTCACTAATAAAGTTATTTAAATCATATCTCCATAATCGTATTCAGTATGTTGAAATTCGCGGTTCTCACTCAGTGAACTATATTTCAAGTTCTGGTGTGCCGCAAGGATCAGTACTGGGACCTTTATTTTTTAATATTTTTATTAATGACATTGTTTCTGTTGTTGACACAGATATTTTATTATATGCCAATGATATTAAGCTATATAAGAGAATAAACTTCTTACAGGATTGTATAGAGCTTCAATCGAACCTGAAACGTGTTAGCAATTGGTGTTCCGAAAATTATCTGCAGCTCAACGTGGATAAGTGTAATGTTATGACTTTCACTTCGAAATTTTCTTCATTTCGATATGAATATTCGTTGAATACCGTGCTACTCTCGCGGGCAGATCTTTTTAAAGATCTCGGAGTCACTTACGATCCCAAGCTTTCATTTTCTTTTCATATGAATAATATCGTTTCTGAGGCCTCAAGGGTTTTTGGGTTTATCTTGCGTTGTACTCGCGATTTTAATAACACTGACGTCATCAAATTACTGTATTTTTCATATGTGCAGTCTAAACTAGAATACGCATCAGTTGTGTGGTCCCCAGGCTACAATACCCACGTCAATACTTTGGAGAGGGTCCAAAGAAGGTTTTTGAAATACCTCAATCTTAAGAGCTTTGGGGTTTATCCTAAGCAAGGTTTTTCACATGAACTATAGCTTCAGAAATTCAACTTTTCATCTTTAAAGGTACGGCGGGAATTTTTCTTACTAACAATTCTTTATAAGGTACTTAACAATTTTATTGACTGTCCTAATATTTTAGCTAGGATAAACTTAAGTATCCCTCGTATAAATTGCCGAAATTTTAACGTATTTTATCTCAGAACTCCTAGAACTAACGTGTTAAAATTTTCGCCTCTATATTCCATGTGCGACATTTATAACAAGAGTAATAGCTTTGACATATTTAGCTAGGAACTGTCTGCCGGATTTTGGCACATTGACCTTGGCATTTCTTTCTTTTTTCTCTTTCTCATCCTTAATTGATTTGTATGTCCACCTTTGTATATGAAAGTAGATAGCATAGCATTATATTATACATTTAATGTTAGAATTAATTATTTTAGTTAAATTTTTATTTGTATTTAAATTGATATATTTTTTTGTCGTTTGATGCTAATTTAAAATTGTTCATTTACGTATTATTTGTGTAATCACTGCCTTGTAGTTGGGTCGCAAGACTTGTAGGGCAGTTATTGTAAATGAATCAATAAATAAATGAATGAATGAATGAATATTCGCGGTACCAAAATTGATAAACCAAATACTTAAAATCAACTCGTTGTCTTTTCATACGTACACTAATTTTGTCCTAGAGTTAATTATGTTTTTTTCTAAATTTTCTATAATAGAATTCCAACAGGATCATCAAACGTAAAAAAAAAGGACAATAGTTGTTCATAATTATTTATTACACTATAATATTACATTTTGCCGGGGACTTAAACAAAGTCTTATTTGCAACCAATTCTACATTATTGAATATGAAGGACTTGATTTTTCGGCACTTTCTCTTTACATAATTTATTTTCTCTCTTACCTGACTGTGCTGGAGAGGAACAGTCAAATTTATATATTCTGTAAAAATAATTGACGTTAGTTATATAAATGGTGTTACTGAAATGGTCTATTTTAAGAGATGATTCTTTCTGGGGATGTAAGTACGATCTCAACAAGCAAGAAATTACATTTATAATAGGCGGGTGTAAAAAATTCAATTAAAATGAAAAATAATTTTGTTTTTAATATATATTTAATTTATTTCCGGAAGAATCAAGTAACTACTTGACAAGAAGTCTAAATCCAATAAACAATATCATTCATAGATAAAACTATTACTTAATTTGTCACCAGAGGACGCTTTATCTAAAATTCAAAGTTTTCTAATGTTATTTTTTCACACTTCGTTTTGTTTCTATACAAATAGTGCAACTAAATCTAGTAAACTTGATCATATTCTTTTTCTATTTTAACATACCAAGTTTCAATATGCATATGTCTAAGGATATATAACCAATGTATACCAAAAAAAAAATAACTTGATTAATTGTAAATAAATCACTGTATTAAAGAAATCATATTCCATACTCGTAATAGATTTATCACTAAATATTTCAGAATTATGCAACATTTTATTTGCATCCATATTTTCAAAAAAAAAATATATTTAAAACTATTTTTTAAGGAAACTGAAATCTGTGAAATTCTGGCATACGATATAAATTTATTATGCCCCGGAAAATCACCCCTTAAAACTAAAAAGAAATATTTTGCCTTATGTATTTGCTAATAATACCGGCACCCAAAAAAAAGTGGTCTGATTTCGATACCCCACCATAGTATTTTCATGCATTTTAACACGCTGCATTCGAATACGGAGTCAGTTTAATCCCATCACCCACAGTTTTTTCGCAAATCACGAAAAATAGCTGAAAAAGCGGAAAATTGCTTACTTCATATTTTACCGTCACGACTGTCGTGATAAACAAAAGGAATGATACATTGATGCGATGGACGTATATATCAACTCCTCCTAAGTTGTCAACTTGGCTTATGGGGAGTAAGGGGCTACAAGAAGAATTCTAAAAACATGGCAGGCACATCAAAGGAAAAATTGGTTACGATGCAGGGACTCGGGTATCCAGTATCGCCGGTTGGTTAGCGTGAACAAGCGTGACCGCAGGTGTCGTCATCAAGCGACCACAGTTGACAACTTGGCTGATAAGGAGTATGAAGCTACAAGAATAACTAATGCACCTGCCAGGCAGAAGCATGTTCTGTTACGTTTGCAGAGAATATGAAGTAAGCAAATTACGTAGAAAAATGAGTGATACATGTAAAAATATATATCGTGAATGTTATGAAAGTGTAATATCTAATCAAGATGATACATGTGCTCCGGACAGCATTTGCTGCTCTTGTTACAACAATCTCAGACGATGGACTGAAAAAAAAAACAAAGTTTTAAAATACATCTCACCGACTATATGGCCAGAACCTCAATCACAAGAGAACTGTTACTTTTGCAATACAATAGTAGAAGGGTTCAATGCGAAGGCCAAGTCAAAAATATCTTATTCGATAGTGTCTTCTGTTGTACTAGCAAAAACTCATGAGTCCAATATTGAAGGTATGAATACCAGCGCTACAATGAATGAAGCTTCAACAAGTGTTGAAGAAACAGATAGAGAAGTGACGGAAGACAGTTAAGAAGGACCTAGAAGTGGTTGGGACCAAGAAGATAAAGATGAAGAATATCTGCCAAAAGGGAAGAGAAATAAACCTGTAAGACTATTTGATCAAGAAAGTTTGAGTGATTTCATCAGGAACATGGGTCTACCTAAAAATGTATCTGAATATATGTGTGCAGAGTTGAAAAGCCGTGGGATGCTAAAACAAGGAACAAACTCGACGTTCTACAGGAATCGAGAGCAGCCATACCGCCAATACTTCAATAAGATGAAGCGGGATCTTTGGTGTTTTGTACAAACGTTTGCGGTTTGATGAATGAAATGAAACATGATTGTTATGTTCCTGAAGAATGGAGATTGTTCATAGACTCTTTAAAACGGAGTCTCAAGGCAGTACTGCTGCACAATGGAAATTATTACGCAAGTATTCAAATAGCTCACACAACACGATTAAGAGAAAGTTATGAAAATGTCAAATATATATTACAGAAAATTCGATACTATGAGCATGGATGCCAAGTTTGTGGTGATTTGAAAATCATAGCGATCATCGTAGGCCAACAATCAGGATATACAAAGTATCCCTTCTTCTTGTGTTTATGGGACAACAGAGATCGCGCAAATCATTACGAGAAAAAAGTTTGGCAAGCAAGAGCAGGACTTGAACGAGAAATAACAATGTACCGAAACACCCTTTAATTGAACCATCAAAAGTATTACTTTCGCCTCTTTATAAAAAACTTGGATATATGAAACAATTTGTCAAGTCCTTAGATAAGGAAGGACAATATTATCAGTACCTAAAAAGCCAATTTACTCAGTTGACTGAGGCTAAAGTGAAAGAAGGAATATTTGATGGACCTTAGATCCGTAAAATCTTTAACGACGAATATCTCATAAGTACAATAAACGATGTTGAAAAAGCTGCATGGCTTAGTTTTCGAGATGTTTCTCGAAACTTTTTGGGAAATAGCAAAAGTGATGAGTATGCAGCTATCGTAGTAACCATGGTAAGCAATTTTAGGCGTTTAGGAAGTTTGATGAGTCTCAGACTCCATTTCTTGGATTCTCATATGAGCTATTTTCCTGAAAACTTAGGCGACTACAGCGACGAACAAGGCGAGCGTTTCCATCAAGATATGAAAGAAGTTGAACGAAGGTGGCAAGGAAAATGGGACGTAAATATGATGGCAGACTGCTGTTGGCTACTGAAGAGAGATACTGAAGATGACAGTAATTCGAAAAGGGTAAGAAATCCATTACACAGGTCTTTTGAAAATAAAAGAGAACGTTACAGACGACTGAAAGAATAAAATGTTTACTGAAATATAACCCATAGCTGCTCGATTAGAAAACTCGACTATTACAAAAAAAAAAATAAGACTAACTTAAAGAACGACTGATGGATAGAATGACATGACAGTTTGTCGCGAGATTGCAGTTTTAAGTCAAATCCTTCGACCCCTTAGAAATATATATGGAAGCATTTAATGAATCAAGTGTTACCTTCCGGATTTTTCGGTTTTTCAGCTATTTTTCGTGATTTGCGGACAAACTGTGGGTGATGAGATCAACCGGACCCCGTATTCGAATTCAGAGTCAAAATACATGAAAATCCTATGGTGGGATACCGAGATCAGATCACTCCTTTTTTTTGTGTGCCAGCGTAATCATTAAAAAAAAATTTTTAACATCTGACCAGTGGCGTAGCTTGACTAATTTGGAGAAACTAGATTCTGTATCTCTTTTGACGATTCCAAACGATTTGGAAAAAATCTTACTATACACTCAATCGTTACTTGTTTTTCTGAATAAATGGCCAGCATACTTGAACTTTGAAACTTAATTGTTATTTTTTTATAAACATTCGGCTTTAAAACTGGCCAGATTATTTAAAAGTTTATCAAGGTCAAAGGGATAAGCTCTTTATTGAACATAGAATAAATACATTTTGAAAATAAATTAAAAAATGTTTTATTATGTTCAATAAGCCAAACTATAAATCTGAGTAACAAGTTAATGATAATACAGAAGTAGAAGGATGCGGCGCTTGCAAATATTTAGAAGTCATCTTTGATAGAACGGAACCTGATGTTAAAGAATTTCGTATAAGAATCATCCAAGCTAAAAGAGTGACAGGGAGCCTAAATAGGATAATGTGGAGTAAAAATATTAACAAAACATGAAAATATAACAAATACAACACAATGATAAAAAGCTGTTTAATTTACGAGGCTGAGACTTGGAGACTTACAGAGAGAAATACAGGGTGCGCCGTCTTTAATGTCGGTATGTAAACATTGAATAACTTTGACATTTACCAACCGATTGATTTCGTTATACGTGTTTTTGAAACGTCAATTCAGTACAATTTTAACCATGAATCGCTTTACACCGAAACAACGCGCCGAAATAGTGACAATGTACATTGAAAATAGTCGTTTAGTTGTGATATCGTCGAAAATGGCGCACCCTGTAAAAAACGAGTAGAAGCTGTAGAAATGCATGCTTTGAGGAGATCAACAGGAATATTATGGACACAGAATAAGAAAAAAGAAAACGTTAGGACAGATGGGAATAGAATCACATACGATAATGAAAGATATAGACAACAATTAATCATGATTTGGTATTCAGAGTACCGTAGAAGAAGAGGAAGAACTAGGAGAAATTGGACGGAAGGAATAAGGAAAACTATCAGTGTCCGTAACCTTCAAAATGGACAGTGGCAAGATAGAAGAAGATGGAGTATAGAAATTGTGATTGTGATATATATATATATATATATATATATATATATATATATATATATATATATGAAAAAGCCAACTAAGCCGAGAGATTTAAGGTACTTTTGTGGGGCTGCAATCAGAAGGATGGCCAGAAAAGAAAACTCTTTTTTTGCTAGTCTAGCTTTTGAGAAATTTTATTTCCTTCATCAGGACTTCTACAAAAGAGAAAATAATCGTCTTTAATTCAATTCTTATAAAATAAAAATAAAGAAAAAGACCTACCAAAGTGAGTATGTATGAAATGCCAGGTTTTGTTCAACAGATACAGTCAGTAGCCCTTAACACTAATATCACAGAACATGAAAAGAATGTTTTAAAAGAAAAGATTTATCTAATTAATTAAAAAACTAATCCTTAAAATACATTCTTTATATATATATATATATATATATATATATATATATATATATATATATATATATATATATATATATATATATACAGGGTGATTCAAAAATCGATCACGAAACTTAAGGGGGTGATTCTACTTGACAAAATAAGGGTAGAGCTTCATATAATTTTTTTTCAAAATGTCATTCGTTTTCGAGTTACAAGCCGTCCAAGTTCAAGTTTTTATTTTTTGTTTTTTGAATTACTCGCTTACAGGAAAACCGATTTGACTAATATTTGAAAGATAGGCTAAGTCTTCTGCGCTTCATCATTTTAGTAACAATTCACATTGATTGTTTGCCGCTAGAGGGCACTTTACCTACATTGAAAATTGTTTTTTTGTCATAATTTTTTAGTGTTTTTGGCATAATTTCTGAAAGACTGATGCCAGGCCTTTAAAAAAGGTGCTCTTTATTTACATCGCTAAACCCAACGGTTTAGACGTAAATCACCCTTAAAAATTAAGTGGTAAATTTACTTTTCTCATTTCATTACCACCAGCTACCAGGTAAATAGCTATCAAAGTATACTAGAGCTGTCAGTTTAACATCAAATAAATTCGCTTTTTAAACTATTTAATTTATAATCTTAAAATAACTAATAATGGCTAATCACCAATATTCAAATATCGAATATTGTGATATCCATTTTTGTTATGGAAAAGCAAATGGTAATGCAGAGTTGGCAAGAAGATATTATATGGAGAGTTATCCGGAAAGAAATATCCCTCATGCTCAAACATTTTCCAGTGTGCACAGGAGGCTTGCGGAATGTGGTTCCTTTAAAAGTTATAATGGAAATAGGGGAAGACCTAGAACTGCTAGAAACGTGCAACAAGAAGAAAGAGTGCTTGAAATTATTGAAGATAATCCAGGTATTAGTACTAGAAAAATTGGGAATGAAGTGCGGCTCTGTCTGTTCATGGAGGATACTAAGAGAAGAACAACTCTACCCGTTTCATTCAAAAAAGGTGCAGGCTCTTTATGACGATGATCGGCCGAGACGGTTGGAAATGTGCAATCAGATCCTAGCTAAGTATGAACACGATAATCGATTAATTGGCGTCATATTATTCACTGACGAAGCTGGTTTCACTCGTGATGGCATAACAAATCTACACAACATCCACACATATGCTTACGAGAACCCAAACAATGTGGTAGAAACGAAACATCAGCGTAGATTTTCACTAAATGTGTGGGCAGGGATAATAGGAGATTACCTTATTGGTCCTCATTTCTTTGATGGCCCATTAACTGGTGACGTATACTTAGATTTTATCCAAAATCGTCTCCCATTGTATCTGGAAGATGTGCCATTGGAAGTAAGGGCCAACATGTGGATCCTCCAAGACGGAGCACCGCCCCACTTTAGTATACGTGTCCGACAGTATTTGAATGCAACGTATCCTGAGCGATGGATAGGACGAAGTGGACCATTGGCATGGGCAGCGAGGTCACCAGACCTTAATCCTATGGATTTTTTCTTTTGGGGTCATTTGAAACAATTGGTGTACGATATTCCAGTAATCAACGTCGAGGATCTTCGCTTCAGGATAATCGAAAAGTGCCAAATTATTAAAGAAACACCAGGAATTTTTCATCGAGTTAGGCGACATTTTTTGAAGAGTGTTAGGAAATGTATGGAAGAAAATGGGGGACATTTTGAGAATCTTTTTTAGTTTGTTTAGTACTGTTTCATTAATTTTTATCAATTAAATGTATATCGTAATAATCCATAATATGAATATTTACTGATTAGCCATTATTAGTTATTTTAAGATTATAAATTAAATAGTTTAAAAAGCGAATTTATTTGATGTTAAACTGACAGCTCTAGTATACTTTGATAGCTATTTACCTGGTAGCTGGTGGTAATGAAATGAGAAAAGTAAATTTACCACTTAATTTTTAAGGGTGATTTACATCTAAACCGTTGGGTTTAGCGATGTAAATAAAGAGCACCTTTTTTAAAGGCCTGGCATCAGTCTTTCAGAAATTATGCCAAAAACTACTGTAGCTGTCAACACTAAAAAATTATGACAAAAAAACAATTTTCAATGTAGGTAAAGTGCCCTCTAGCGGCAAACAATCAATGTGAATTGTTACTAAAATGATGAAGCGCAGAAGACTTAGCCTATCTTTCAAATATTAGTCAAATCGGTTTTCCTGTAAGCGAGTAATTCAAAAAACAAAAAATAAAAACTTGAACTTGGACGGCTTGTAACTCGAAAACGAATGACATTTTGAAAAAAAATTATATGAAGCTCTACCCTTATTTTGTCAAGTAGAATCACCCCCTTAAGTTTCGTGATCGATTTTTGAATCACCCTGTATATATATATATATATATATATATATATATATATATATATATATATATATATATATATATATATATATATATATATATATATATAATTTTTGTATCTTAAACCTTTTGTTAAATATTTTTTTCCAATATTTTCTTGGGTATAGATTTTTCCATTAGAGAAACAAAGGACAACAATTTTTCTGACGTTTCGCTCTACATAGTGAGCTTCTTCAAAAGAGCTGGTATATTAATTTTAAATCTATAAAATAACAAAATTTTTTTATAATAAACAAATATCACAGTAATTACACAATTATAATTTTAATTTAATTAAAATTAATAAAAATAAAACAGATTTTAAAATAGTCTTAAAGTTTACAATTTAAAACAATACAACAGGTTAAAATAGTGAAAATTATAAAATAGTACATACCTTGAAAGTAGTTTTGTGTGTAAGTTAAAAATTTGTATAGATTTAAAATAAATATACCAGCTCTTTTGAAGAAGCTCACTATGTACAGCGAAACGTCAGAAAAATTGTTGTCCTTTGTTTCTCTAATGGAAAAACCTATACCCAAGAAAATATTAGAAATATATATTATATAAAAATGCAAAAACCTGCAGAAGGGGCCACACTGTGTAACTACGCCACTGCATCTAGTCATTTGTAGTCAAAATGTAACGATACAAAAAGTTGCTTAAGATTATTAACCTTTCAAGTTATTATTTTTTTATATTTGCGGCTTTAAAATAATTTTCAAGGCTATTTTACATGCACCTTACTTACCTAAAGTTTTATATTGTAAGTTTGCAATTCTCTCTAAACACTGACAACAGTCAGTTTGACAAGAGTCTCTAAATGTAGTATAGTGCCAAGAAAACGATTGGAGGGGATAATGTTTTTGCAGGATATTTTTAAATTGCTCATCTTCAATGGTTCTTTCAATAGTTAAATTCACCGAGGCCCTGGGTAAATAAGCAAAAAACATCTCCCATTGAGTTTCTCTGATCACGGGTATACTCTCAACTTTTCGAAACGAGTCGTCGAGATAGAGATTTAACTCTTTTAGTTTGCATATACGAACCTGTAACTAGAAATTATTATTGAGAAAATTTAAAAATAAAAGTAAACTGTCCAACATATTGTCCTCTGTCCCATAACAGTTTTTAGATTTAAATAAAATGAATTTAGAATGATTTTAACACTTAAACTGAAGGTCCACTTTTTTGAAATTCATGATCTTGCATTTTACATCATCTACTCATTAAAAAATATAAGGTTGGATGAGTTCTCGTACAATTAACAACTTTACCATAAACAAATATGTGTTAAAAAGTGGCTTGATGGATAATCTCAAAATAGATTTCCTATTTGGTTAGTTGCTATAAAGGCAAGCAATGTATTTCGGCTTTGAAAGGTATCTTGAATGAATAAATCAATAAATTAAAAAGTGGTGATACTTGATCTTCGATCCCTAGGCTTCTTTGGACCCTTTACATACCACAATGACTCGATAACTGAACTTTGCTGTCAGCTTTAGGTGATAATATTATATCTCCAGAATGTTTCTACTTCAGTTCGTTGAGTACTGGGTTCTTTGAGGACATCAACATCATCCTCTAAACACCATCTGCTCACCGGGTCATTCATGATTGCAATCTTATGTCACTCAGATGTCAAAAGTTATCTTGTTTAAAATATAATGTCATCGAAAGTAAACAAAAAGTCTTTTTCATCAGATTCAATATAGCAAACCAAAATTTTTATAAATGTTAAATTTTCAAATTTAAAATGACAGGCTATAGCTGCATTTTTTGACTTCCAATTTTTCAACTTTATAAGGGGTGTTTTTTATAGAGCTATAGAACTTTTCAATGGAATAAAACAAAGATGAATTTTTTAAATTGACATGAAATTTACTTTATTCGAAAGATAAACTTCTGGCATTTTAATTTAAATATGACTTCTGGCATATGACCGCCACGGCTGGCTCGGACGTAGTCTAATCTGGAGGTCCAATTTTCGATGACTTTTTCCATCATTTGTGGCCGTCTATCGGCAATAACGCGGCCAATGTTGTCCTCCAAGTGATCAATCGTTTCGGGCTTATCGGCGTATACTAGCGACTTCACATATCCCCACGGAAAATAGTCTAGCGGCGTTAAGTCGCACGATCTTGGAGGCCAATTCACGGGTCCGAAACGTGAAACTATGCGGTTACCAAACGTTTCCTTCAATAAATCAATTGTGGCACGAGCTGTGTGACATGTTGCGCCGTCTTGTTGAAACCACAGCTCCTGCACATCATGGTTGTTCAATTGATGAACGAAAAAGTCAGTAATCATGGCTCTATAGCGATCACCATTGACTGTAACGTTCTGACCAGCATCGTTTTTAAAGAAATACGGACCAATGATTCCACCAGCCCATAAAGCACACCAAACAGTCAGTTTTTCTGGATGTAACGGTGTCTCAACATACACTTGAAGATTATCATCACTCCAAACACGGCAGTTTTGTTTATTGACGTATCCATTCAAACAAAAGTGAGCTTCATCGCGAAACAAAATTCGCTTATGAAAATCGGGATCAACGGCAATCTTGTTTTGGGCCCATTCACCGAATCTACGCCTTGCTAGGTGATCGTGTGGCTTCAATTCTTGCACGAGTTGGATTTTGTAAACACGCAAACCAAGATCTTTCCGCAAAATCTTCCATAAAGTGAATGGACACATATCCAATTCCTATGCACGATGGCGGATAGACTGAATCGGGTCTTCCTCTACGCTACGCTCTACAGCAGCAATGACTTCTTCTGTACGCACTGTACGACGTCTCTGTGGATGCGTATTATCATTTAGAGTAAACGTGGTGCGAAAACGTTCCATAGTTAATCGAATTAATTGCGCTGATGGACGATTATGTTGACCGTAAAATGGACGTAGTGCGCGATACGTATTTCGAACAGAATCATGATTTTCAAAATAAATTTGCACAATTTGGAAGCGTTGTTCAGACGTCAGTCTATTCATGTTGAAATGCCAAACCAAACTAAACATAAATCACTTGACAGCTGACAAAATGGCCGCCAGTTCAAAAAGTGTTGCCAACTTAAAGTTTTATACCTCTATAAAAAACACCCTTTACATACATCTTACCTTGTTAAAAAACTGCCAAAAAATCCAACAATCGATAGTAAGAACTTCCAGATTGTAAAAATGCTCCATACAGTTTGTAAATACCCAACTGTCAAAATGTTTTCTAGAATTGTAGGTAGAGTAATGAAGATGGATCTTCCTGATGGTCGGTTTACATGTCAGACAGGCGACCAGTATGTTCACAAAACTCATATCGAATAGATTTGCGTTGTTTAAAACAACAGATTGAAGGTTATTTTGATGTCTAAAAAAATATATGACTTAAAAGGAAAGTATTCGAGGTGTCCCTCGCCGATTTTTTTGATTTTGTGATAAGTTGTAGTACATCAAAAAATATTACCACCCTTAAAGTTTCCTCCAAAAAATGCATTTTTTGTAATGTTTCGAAATCTAATCATCCTTTTTTAATTAATCGAAATTGAAATCACGTGTTATTAAAAGGTCCAATCCCCAGTGTAACTGTTATCTACAAGAGTTTCAGTTATTTTTGAGTAAATGTCATTTTTTGTTGAAATTATTAAAAATGATACCCATATAAACAGAATTAAAAAATAAAGTTGGGGTTTCCCGGTGTATTGCGAGAAATTATTCTTAAAGAGGTAAACAACCTTTAATTGAATTTTATTTGTTTGTCAGTAAACAGTACATTTAATTTTAGCATAGAGTGACATAAAAGTAATAGCCAAAAAATTTATAAATTCCTGTAGATTTTAACACCCTGATTTGCTCATCAATAGGGTGCAAGCCGCCCTCGAAAATCTTTATTATCATTTTCATCTTCAGGGAGACTACGATAATTACAAAAAAAAAGGGAAATTAGTAAGATAAATTTTCCCTAATACTATTGATAACTTACATCTTCATTTGAGGATGTTCACTAAGATGTTAAATGGTTTTATGACAAAGTACATTGGTAAAAGAGACTAAAAAACTACGGTCACAGACCAATTTACACAAATTGTTACATCAAATTGAATTTTAAAATTTTTAAATTAAAATACTTAATTATTAAACCGTCAATATCTAAGGAAAACTATCATCATTATGGTTAGTAATATTTCTAGAGCTAGATAAAGAATTATCCAAAAATAAGAGATAAGAATAAATTTCACTTAAATGTTTAATATCAGTTTTTTTTATTTAAGCTATTCGGTTCTTGTGAGATAAAGGCCATCTCTAAGAAAAGTCTCTTGGCAATGATTGACTGAGTTGAAAGTATCCTCACTGACCCAAAATCCATAATTTTTTATTTTAATTTAAATTTTAAAATTCAATTTGATGTAACAATTTGTGTGAATTGGTCTGTGACCGTAGTTTTTTAGTCTCTTTTACCAATGTACAATATATATATATATATATATATATATATATATATATATATATATATATACAAATCTTAACTAAATTCATATTTTAAAATTACAAACAACAATCAAACATCGTTAAGCTTTGCAAAACGACACACCAAACTAAATTGACATATCCAAAAGAAAAAACAAAGAAAATACATCTCCTTAATGATAAACCCTATTAAAAGAATACGGCTTCAGACACTGTTTAAACTTATTTAGAGATCTTAAAGATTTAATATTTGTGGGTAATAGTCCGGTCAAGTTAGCCCTAAAAAGAGAGGTAAGGTTACCAAAATTCGCATAGAGCTGAAAATTTGTACAAATGTTCGGAACACCATTACAAATAAGTTGTTAAAAGTCCCCAACGATCCCATGCCTGAAAAAAAAATTATTCAAGGTCAAAGTGAGGAAAAATGGTTTTTTCGCGTTTTTCAGCCAAACGGTAGTTTTATCATCAAAATAGCTTAGATCAAAATTATAGATCATAAAATTACGTATAAAAATTGTTCTTATACCTTTTTTCATAAGAGTCACTGTTTTCGAGATATCATCGCTCAAAAAATTGAGAAAGCTGCGTTCTCCATAATATGCATAAGTACGCCGCGTACAGACATCACTGGAGCTGTAATACGAGTTGAAGTATTTTTCTATCGGTATCCTCATTATTGAAACAGCATTAGAACAATTCAATTTGACAAACACAACTATTGTTGTTGGTAAGGACGTTGATTTACTCGTTTTACTGACTGCTCGAACTCCAACTAACAAAACCATGTATTTTTTAAAACCTGGGAAAGATCAACATCAGTCTGAAATATATTCAACACAAAGTTTATCTGCTTTTGCAAAGTGCCAAAATCATGTTTTGTTTTTACATGCAATAAGTGGCTGCGATACATCAGCATTTTACAGAAGGGGTAAAACATCTGCTTTTAAAATGTTTGAAAAACAAGATTTAGTCGGTTGTGCTTAAAAATAGTAACTCTACTCCACAAGAAATTATCACCAATGGAATTCGCTTTCTTTTTGCCATGTACGGAACTCTAAAAAAAATTACCTGCATCGATAAGTTCCGCTACGCATCTTTTGTTAAAAATACTCGAAACAAAAAGCGAGTGCAATTAGCTTGTCTTCCTCCAACCTCTGCTTCTGTCCAACAACATCTATTTCGGGTATATTATCAAGTTCAACTGTGGTTTGGTAATCAACTAGATAATAAGGTAATCAGTTGGAAGTTGATTAACAATACATTGGAACCAATTCAGACTTTACTCCCACCTGCACCAGAAAAACTCCTCAACACAATTTTTTGTAATTGTAAAAAGGGATGTAATGCTAAATGCGGCTGCAAAAAAGTTGGGTTATTTTGTTCATTAGCATGCACGGTTCATATCATATCAACGAAGAGACGTCTCATACATCGCTTTTGGAGAGATTTATTTGCACTCAAGGAAGAAGAAGAAGAACGAGAAGACGAAGAACAAGAAGAAGCAGAAGTATTTAACTGTATTTAATCTGACGAATAATTGACCTAAATTCAATAGAATCCAGACAGCTTCGATTATTTTTAACTTTTTCTTCTTTTTTTTTTAATCATTACATAGTACAGTATAGTTCATGGAATAGGCCTACCGGGGAAACCACGTTAAAAAAAACGCGTCAAGTACACTACCTGACAGGTGACGTGGAAACGTGTCCATATTTTGGAGAACGCAGCTTTCTCAACTTTTTGAGCGATGATATCTCGAAAACGGTGACTCTTAGGAAAAAAAGTGTAAGTACAATTTTTATAGATAATTTTATGATTTATGAACTATTTTGATGATAAAATTTACCGTTTGGCTGAAAAACGCGAAAACCCCATTTTTCCCCACTTTGACCTTGAATACATTTTTTTCCAGGCATGGGATCGTTGGGGCCTTTTGACAACTTATTTGTAATGGTGTTCCGAACATTTGTACAAATTTTCAGCTCTATGCGAATTTTGGTAACCTTGAATGTCTACTTTGACAGAACTATAATTGATTAAAACTGTTTAGACCTTTAAAGAATACAGAGGTTTGTGTTTGTCTTTTTAATACCGGAAGAATATAAAAGTCATCTTTTGACCTAGTGTCATATGCATGTACATTTCTATTATAGTTAATATGATTTTGTAAATATGTAGGAGAACTCCCGCTCTGATTTTAAAAATAAAGATCAATGTTTGATAGTGAAAGAAGTCCTCCACTGAAAACCGTTGCATTTCCCTCAATATGCACTTAATTGATGTTCTTCTTGACCTGAGAGTATAACTCTCATGGCCCTATTCTGCAATTTTGGAAATTGTGGAGCAATAAACAAAGAACGGCAATACCAGAGTGTTAAACAGGATTTTTTTAGTCCACTTTGTCAAAAAATTAAAACATCTGTAAATATACTTAATTTTATAAGAGATTATTCTCATTAAGTTATTCGCATGTTCTTTAAATTTAAATTGTCTATCTATGATTACTCCTAAATATTTAAACTTTTCCACCATTTCAATTGTTTCATTATCTACTTTAATAATATGATACCTACGAGAAAAAGTTCTGCAATCATTCTCATTGCTGATTATCATGAATTTGGTTTTTTCCACATTTATTTTTAATTGGTTACAAGAACACCACCAATATAAATTTTGTACTGTAAAATTAAGTGTGTCAACCAATTGAATACTATCAGAACATGCAAAATATAAAAGAAGATCATCTGCAAAAAGATGTGTACAACAATCACCAGGTGCTTTCACTATATCGTCAATATATAAAAGAAATAACAATGGGCCCAGCACAGTACCCATGCTGCTTTCAATCTCGTCCGCTACTACATCATTCAGTCTTTGTTTTCGATTAATTAAGTAATTATTCATAAATTCCAACACTTCACCCCTTATATCGATACTTTCTAATTTTTTAAGTAGTCTTTCTCTATCCAAAGTCTCAAAGGCCATCCTCAAATCCAGAAACACAGCACCCATAATAAAATTTTGATCGAAACTATGTTTCAAATCATTAAGGACATACTGCACTGCAGTTTCACAGCTATGCTTACCCCGAAAACCAGATTGCATACTATTTATAATTTTTTTGGCTTCTATGAATTCTAACAGGTGTTTTATCGCTACTTTTTCCATGATTTTTTCTACACAACTAAGCATGTTAACAGGCCGCAGATCAATAGTCCTGTGAGAATTATTTACTTTAGGAACCGGAAGAATAGTCGATATTTTAAATGACTTGCTAAAAATGAATTTATTAAATGAAGAAGTGGTAAAGCTATATTATCAAAACAGCTCTTTATAAACACAGTATTTATATTATCTGATCCATTTTTATTTGGCAGGCCAAAAACAATCTCCTGACGTTCCTCAACAGTAACAAGTTTAAAATTCTCCAAAAATACGCCTCCATGTCTAGGTAAAATTGGAAAATCTGGTCCAGATTTATCTATATCCCTGACTATTGCTCCAATACTGGTAACATAAAAGGAGTTCAATGAACTTTTGGATGTGAAATTATTTCGTCATCAATTTCCAGTTGCAAATGACTGTTAGTTTTACTCTCATTAGGAAGCAAACTTTTTTACGAGAATTACTTTTATTCTGGGTTATTCTGTTTTTATTATTATTAATAATAAAGTAACTCCTCCCGCAACTAGAGAAATTAGCAAATAGAAGAAACACATGTATAATATTTTTTGATGTTCTGTAACATACGATCACAAAATCAGAAAAATCCACAAGGTACACCTCGAATACCTTCCTTGGAAGTTAATTTGCTTCTTTTACTTAGTGGCAACGTTGCCAAAAAGAACATTTCATTAAAAGGACTATTCTTTTAAGTAAATATCACTTTCACTTCTATCACTTGAAGTAATCATGATCACTTCAGCCCAATGACAAGTAAATGCAAATTCAAAAGAACATGAAGTTATCAGTTACACTTTTTTCACTTTGATCAATTGATATTTACTCAGAAGAATATAGACATAAACGTTTAAATTGGCAATGCTTTTTATAAGACAAGGAGACAAAAGTTAAGATATGTTAGATTTTTCTAGGTAGTGTTAACAATCATATGAACCATTATTCCAATGAAAATTATTTATATTTTAATACCAATATGATATAAATAACTTTAAGCTTCATGTAAATGTGTCAAACGATAATAGATAACTGTAATACACATAAAAACAAGTGTATTAAAAACCAATAACTTTCATATAAATATAAAATATTAGTCATATGAAATTCAGACTAGCGAAAAAAATTGAAAATATCATTTTGTGTATTTATAAATCAAAATTTAAAAATGACCTCAGGTTATCTTGTTAAGATAAATCATTTTAACCCATGATCAATCATCAAGTATTTTGTACAAGAGGGAGAGAGAGAGAGGGGCGATATAATTTCTTTAAAACAGTATACTTACTTGATGAATCTTAGCAACAGATAACTCAGTTTTCTCAAATAGAAAATATCATACCAGTCAAAAATTTTAAGATGTTCTAACTGGACGAAACGTTCGAATAAAAGAATTAGGAATTTTCCAGCTCTTTTTGTAAGATCCTTATATCTCAGATGGGGCCATTTTGTACTATGGTTTGATGTAGGGTTTGACCATCCTATTTCTAAGGTTTTTATATATCTGCAGTATTTCTGGGTAAGATAAACCATACTTGGCTCTAAAAAATTTGTACGAGTATTGATCCGAAAGTGCTTCGTTTCTCTAATAGAAGAAAAAATTATTTTTTATCGTACGTTTAAACAAGAGATACAGGCATTTTTTTCTTGTTGGTTTTAGTCTAAGCCATAGGTAAAAATTAGTGCTGTTTTTGACGTAAATTCCGAGATGGATGAGACCTATCCACGGGTGTTGGGGACAATATAAAAACAAACCTTACATAAAATGTAACAGCAAAAAATAGGTTGGCGCCAAGAGAGGGAGGTCAAAGTTGGGTAAAACAGGTTTTTTGAATCTAAAAGCCAAGGAACACATTTTCAAAAAAAAGTTTCGAATAAATGTTGTAGAGATTTTAAAAACCTCAATTTGAGCTTTTGTGGGATCATTTCCGTCAATTTGTTATTGCAAAAAGGTCAAAAAAAAGCATCAAAATCGGCCATTTTTTGCATATCAATTATCTATTGCAAAACTGAACTTTTTTCCACTTTTTTGCTTTTAAAGTGGAGCCCTCGTCATTCTGAACAAAATGGTATTTTATAATAGTAATCGGATAATATATTGCTGAGATATTGCTATTTGTTTGTCCCAAGACGAAAAATATTGATTGCTATAACTTTTTTTGGGGTAAACATTTTGACCTATGCAAAGGCTCAAACTCTTCAGGCCTAAGTTTTCATATCTTGTTAGGGGCAAATGAAAAAAGGAGGTGTTGTTTTTCAAAAAATACTACAGCTGGAGTCTCTCCCTTACATGCTGGACATTTCTAATTTGAAAATTCAAATAACTGACTTCAAGATGAAGATTTTGAAAAAAAAAATCTTTTGGACCAAAATAGGAGCCGAGTTAGGATTTTTTTTTCAAAAAATCGTTGATCTTTTGATTATAACAATTAAGAAACAAATCCAACGGCATTTGGTACTTATAGAGTTATATTTTCAAAATTCATGAACAGATTTTACAAAATATGCATAGAGAATAAATGTACATGGAGAAGTGGAGAGAGACGTGCAAAAAAGATTGAAAGAACGAATAAGGGGCGGCTTGAAATTCCCAGCCGTATAGTTATGCTTGGCCTTGACAAGTGTCAGTCTCTGACATAATTAGACGTATTTTCAAAACCTTCGTCTCGGCTATTCGAATTTTTAAATTAGAAATATCTAACATTTAAGGGGAAGGCTTCCAGCTGTATTTCTTTATTTAAAAAAAACTTTTTAAAGCGAGATTTAAGGGGTTAGAAATTAATTTCTTCATTTGCCCCAAATAAGATATGAAAATTTAGACCTTCAAGAAGAGATTGAGCTTTTGTGAAGGTCAAAATGTTTACTCAAAAAAAAGTTATAGCGATCAACATTTTGCGTCTTGTAACAAACAAATAGCAATATCTCAGCAATATATTATCCAATTTACTATTATAGAATACCATTTTGTTCAGAATGACGAGGGCTTATCTTTAAAAGCAAAAATGTGGAAAAAAGTTTAATTTTACAATAAATAATTGATATGCAAAAAATGGCCTTTTTGCAATAACAAATTGACGAAAATGATTACACAAAAGCTCAAATTGTAAGTTTTTAAAATCTCTATAAGTTTTATTTTTCCAAAATGCGGGCCTTGGCTTGTAGATTTAAAAAATCTGTCTCAACCAATTTGTTGCTGTTACATTTTATGTAGGGTTTTTTCTTACATTGTCCCCAACACCCCAGGGTAGGTCTCATCCTTCGAACAAACCCCTGTAGAATTAGCATAACGTCAAAACTAGGGCCCGGTTGTTTAAACGCTGAATAAGGTAATGATATTTTTATTTATATTTGAAAAAATGTTGATAAACAGTAGATATTTAATTTCTTGGTACACACATACCGATTTTATGCTATCCTTTTCTAATTACATTATTTAAACGAGTATCAAATGATAATCGGTACGTCAATTCTGAATACATAAAGTATGAATATATGGTTGCCTAAATTATTATTATTATTGTTATTTTCAATATGTAAACAATATCTAACAATATTAACCATTAAAAATAAGTTTTTAAATCCTCTTTTTGTTAATATTAATTGTACACTTCGCATTTGTAGTAATTTCTAACACTTAAAAACACTGAAAAGAGTCACAACAAGCAATTAAACTGAAAGAAAAGATAAGTAAACACGTTTATGTCTGTTAAACATCAAAAAAGCCTCTCCCGTACCTACCATAAACCGTCTTCAAACAAAGCTATTGTTTAAATCTATAAGGGTATGATCGAAGGTCTCATCCATCTCGGAATTTACGTCACTATATTTACCCATGACTTGGACTATTTAGCTAATTGCCTTATTCATTTGCAACATACAATTTTAAATAATCTCATTCACTGTACGTACAGAGATCCCTTGAAATTAAAATCGTAATAATTTCTACTCAAATTCTTTGTGAAACGACTGATTGCAAATTTTAAATTAATTAAAATGAAATTAAATGGTTTTCAAAACCTTCTCTTTCGACAAAAATAAAATTTCGTTGCCGCAAATTAATATGTAAATTGCGAAGCATCCTGATTTAATGGCGAAGGTTTGTATAAAAACAAAATTTAAGCAATTTAGTGTTACGATTTCACTACATTAATCTTTAACTACACCTACTACTTGGTTTCCTTATATTTTTTATATTAGACAAATATCGGGATAATATCTGTTTTAGAACTTTAATCTACTATTTTTCAAACATTATGTCGATTGCTTCTAAAACTATATATTTTTTAAGAATTAGAAAAAAAAAGACATGAATAAACTAATGCCAACCAAAAAAATCCTCATCCATATGAACAACCACCTTTTTCCAAAACATCGCACCATCTGTAGCTTCCTCCCATTGTGGACATACTAATATAAATGCTAACTTGTCCCGTCTCGGCAGATATTCAAAAATATGCCACAATATAACTATAGGTAAGTATTTCCAGTTGGGGTATTGCTGTCCCATGGTGGGCCATCCACTTCTGGTCTAAATGTCTCATCATACGATTTTTGCATAAGCTTTATAATCCCCTGTTGTAAAATCGTGGTAAGCCTTTTTCCAAAATTTTTACTTTTAATTTATTCGCAAAGAAAAAAAACATGACAGAAATGATTAAAAATTGATTAATGTGTTTCTAGGAACATTGGATACCATTTCAAATAATTACAAGAAATAAAACACCTACTTCGAAACTTACCTTGTATAATTTAAAATGTAATCCTCACCTACAGCATCATAGAGTTGAATACCTACAGGTTTTATTTAATAAATGGCGAATTCGCCAGAAAATGGATTTCTTTATATTGGACTGCCTAAGTATTTGTTTAGTAATAACATAATAGCGATAAGCTTAACAAATCGATAATGATCCACACATCTGATTCAACATTAATGGCAAGGTAGAATCAAATTTAGTTATACTGTTATCTGACGCAGCGTAGACTTATTTGATACGCATAAAACTTGATATAGACATAACCACTCCCTACTAATTATAGTCCTCAGAGTTGCCGACCCCAGACCTGCTGTCTGGAAGCGGGAATTTTCGGGTTTTGAATTTAAGTTAAAGCATGCATTGAAGCATAATTTATATACTCTGTCTCTGACAAAATTTAATATAGAAGGCAATAGATCCTGACGCAAAAATACAAAAAGGACCCAAAATCCCAACTAAGAGCCGTTTTACACACAAGAATTATAGCCAAAATTTATCTGATAATTATGTTTAAAATTTTCATAAAACTAATTTGCTGTTTTACACATCAAAGAATTATTGTCAAAATTTTGGTGAAAATTTTCGGAATAAAAATATAGAAAGTGTTCTATATTTTTAAGACTAAAAAGCAGAAAGTGCGCGAAAATCGACGCAGAATAAAATATGTGAATTGACAACCCGCGTTTGGCAATCAACTTAATCTTAATGTTTACTCATTGTTTCTTGCACAAAATATCCCTTATTTTGTGTTTTTCTGATTATATATGTTTGGAAACTTTCATATTTTTGACATTTTAAGGTTATTCCCAGATTATTTAACTGCTTAAACGTCGCATGTTATGAAAATGCGCATGAGCACCGACAAAATTACCACCAAAATTATATTCAGATTTCTTGTACGTATCACACAGAGTGGTATTTTATTTTAAAAATTATCTCCATAGAATTTTCGGCAAAAATTTGCTGAAAATTTTCGTTATAATTTTCGGAATAATTCTTGTGTGTGTAAAACGGCTCTAAGGTTTATACCTATACTAACAACTTTTGATCGGTAAAATCACAGCCTGTATGCTTCTAAAAATATATGCGTCGTTGAGGACGTGGCCAAAAAAAACATTATAATAAAACGAACCAATGCATGCGATCTAAAACGACTTTATTCATTGAGTCAACATTCACCTCTAGGTCAACTGCATTTTAACTTTTGAATCAGAACAAGTAACACATTATCACAAGGTTCGATTCTTGCAAAACATTCATGACTTTTTGTCATTTGTCAAAGGTTACCATAGCGACCAAAATACCTAACCAAACATTTTTTATGCAATTTGTGCAGAATTTTTAAAATACAACAAAAATAGTTTTGCAGCAAGTGAGTTAAGTTAACTGAGTAATTATTATTTTAATAACAATATTTAAAATATAGGTTCTTTCCGACACCTTGTAGAATATTTTCATGCTTCTTAATAGGGCCTTTTCAGTTTGGAAAATGAACACAAGATCAAATCTTAGAAACTATGAAGGACGAGTTTGGGAATTTCAGTTTTAAACCTTCGATAACTGTATTGCATTAAGAAGAATCGGCCTTTTTTATACATATTTTTATTAATATCGTTTAAGATTTTTAAAGGGACTTATCAAGCCAAACGCCTGCAAAATGTAGGAAACTTGAATAGGAAGAGTTGGCAAATTGTAAACATCATTCAACATTAAATCTATTAAGGCCCGATAATCTTAATCATTTTGATAGTTTAGCCGCTAATTGGGCTGGTATTGTGCAAAAATGGCAAGTAAAGAAAAGGAAATTGTATAAATATTCTCAGTATTTACATAGATATGTCATACTTATGAAATAGAAATTATAAAGATATTATTTAAACATCAATATTAGATACAATGTTTATATGGTGCTGTTCACCCAGCACTTTTTTGTTTATTTTCATACAGTCAGCCACTACAATTGGGATAAGGTCTATTTCCATGAACGGCGCGGTACTATGGTAAATATGGGGGTTTTAGCATGCTCGACAATCATTTTCCCCTGATATAGAATATTTATTGAGGACGGTGTAATTGGCACGTCTCCCGCTCCTGCATCCTAGTTAGGAATCCTGAATATGTATTCTAATAAAGTTTATTTTGAGTTTTATTTTGAATTTGGATCTTGTTAAAGAAGGATCTATTCATTTTTTTTTTTTTTTAAGATAACCGTTCTCTGTAATCTTTATAAGTTATGGACGATAAAGATGACGATATTGATCCTCAAGATGCAGTGTCTCAAGGAGGAGTATCTGCTAAAACTGGTAGTCAGAATTTAGATTTCGGCAGCGTATATAATGAACCGAAACCGCTTAGTCATGAATCAGTAGCCCCTATTAATTCCTACCAAATCAAACCAAACCTACAAGAAAAGTAAGTAGCTTGTTTCACTATATATTCCACCAGATTTAGGCTTTTAGTAGAGTTTAATTATTTATTTAAGGTTCATTAATAGAGAATGTTGTATAGGTTGATATTTGTTGTTAATAAATATTTGATCTATGCTTATGAAGCAGTACATTTATAATTTTTTAATAACAATTTGACCTTTTAAAATAAATTTTTCAATTACTTTGATATCAGATAAATAATTTGCAACAAGTTAAGCAATAAGAATTATAGATTTAGCCTAATTAGCTTAATTTTTTTTATTCATGACACGTTAGAAAAAATTTCAACCATTTCAATTGTTTCATTGCCTACTTTAATAATAGGATCTCCACGAGAAAAAGTTCTGTAATCATTCTCATTGCTAATTATCATGACTTTTTTCCACATTTATTTTTAATTGGCTACAAGAACACCACCAATATAAATTTTATAATGTAAAACTAGGTGTGTCAACCAATTGAATATCATCAGAACGTGCAAAATAGAAAAGAACATCGTCTGCAAAAAGATGTATACAACAATCACCAGATCTATTCACTATATCATCGATATATAAAAGAATTAACGATGGACCCAGCACATTACCCTGTAGAACACCTGTGCTTTTTTCAATCTCTTCAGATACCACATCATTCAGTTTCAATTTTTCTTTTCTATTAATTAAGTAATTATTCATAAATTTTAAGTAGTCCTTCTCTATTCAAAGTCTCAAAGGCCCTCTTCAAATCCAGAAACACAGCACCCGTAATAAGATTTTGATGGAAACTAAATTTCCAGTCATTAAGGACATACTACACTGCAGTTTCACAGCTATGCTTACTCCAAAAACCAGATTGCATACTATTTATTTTTTTATTTTTTTGGCTTCTATGAATTCTAGCAGTTGTTTTATCACTACTTTTTCCATGATTTTTTCATCACAACTAAGCATGTTAAGCTAAGCTGTGAGAATTATTTACTTTAGGAACCGGAACAATAGTCGATATTTCAAGTTCATCGGAAACTTTACATGCTAAAAATGACGAATTTATCAAATTAAGATGTGGTAAAGCTATATGAGTATTATCAAAACAGTTCTTTAAAAATACAACATTTATATCAACTGATCTGTTTTTATTTGGTAGATCAAAAACATGCCTCCATGTCTAGGTAAAATTGGAAAATCTGGTCCAGATTATTTATATCCCTGATTATTGCTTCAATACTGGTAACATAAAAGAAGTTGAATGAACTTGACATATCACGTGGATCTGAAATTATTTTGTCATCAATTTCCAGTTGTAAATAACTGTTAGTTTTACCCTCATTAGGAAGCAAAGTTTTTAAAATATTCCACAATGCACAAGAATTACTTTTATTTTCGGTTATTCTGTTTTTATAACATTATTTTTTTCTGACGCATAACTTTCACCGCAATATTTTTTTTTGTTTGTAGATCTTCAAATCCTCAGATATTCCAGAACTACCATACCACTTATAACTAACATCTCTGGCATTTGTATCAGCCTTAACTCTATCATTCCACCATTCCTTGTATTTTGAATATATTTTATTTAATAGTTCTTTTTGGAGCAACATCATTAAAAATGTTCATCAAAGTTATGTAAAAGTACTGGTATTTGAGGTTAATATTAAATATTTTACAGTTCCAGTTCATCAGGAATAATTTATCATTTATAGTACCATAATTAATCTTTCTACCTCTACTTCTTATTTCTATAGGTGTTTGCAAGATTGCAGCCGTTAAGTAAAGGAAATGCAACAATAAGTCAAGCAAGTTTTGAATAAAAAGATAAAAGTATCATTTTCTTTTATTACTAAACCAGCAAATATGAAAATTTTTGTTTATGTTTGGGAGACAACTATTCCTATTATCGATTTCAATGCATGTCTCTAGGTTTTTATCCTTAACATTCCTATATAAACGTTTACTCATTGACATATCTACTATAAATAATAATTATATTATAAATAAAACAAAACTGGCCAACTAGAAGATTTAACTTCCATGGCAACTAGATCGGATCTAAGTCTTAAAACATCGTAATGAATCTGGCTGTCAAAATTTCATCTATAACTTCTTAAAATTATTGTTACGATTTTTTCTCTTGAATAATCGCTTACTGGGTTCAAAAAAAAAATTAATAAATAACAACTCTTTAATTACTACTTCTTAACACGTTCACTGTTCATATACAACTAAACTAACTGCTCATATCCTATCCCTATTTATATACCTATAGAACCTACTAGAATGTACGAGAATACAAGTAAAGAAATTACAAGAAACATGATTAACCAATAATGATTCATCGATATACTATTTCTTTTGTTACATTATAATAACGATGATTCATCGATATAATATTTCTATACGGGCGCTGCTAAATTATATTTCTACGAGGACGCATCAAAAAATTCTCCTAGTTCTTCGTTACATTATTTTTTTTGTTACAGGTTTAAAGAGTTCCCAGTAAAAGAAATTCTAAGAGATGTACAGTATTCTACACTAGGAGGAAAAGTTTATGATGCGGAAAATGTAAAAAGATGGGCAATAAGAATGGTAAATGATATCAATGAAAAAATTAAAGGTAAATATATTTTTGGCTTCCAATAAACTTAACATATAAATTGTAACTCACTAACACGGTCCAACTGTAAAACCGATCCAAGTTGATAATAGAGGGTTCAAACTGCTAGTACAACAATAAGTGAAGCAAGTTTTGTATCTTTAAAAATACAAGAAAAAAAATCGTTTGTATTTGTTACTGAACCGTCAAAAAGGGAAAATTTTGTTTCTTTTAAGGAGACAAGTATTCCTCTTTTTGATTCCAATGCTTTAACTTTCGGTTTTTACAATTAATTTTCCTTAACGCTTATGTATATTTGTTCATATATGTAATAGAAATGTAACAATAGCATCAACAAAACAAAACTGGTCAACTATGGCAACCGGGTTCAAGTCTTAAACCTTGTTAATGAATCTGGCTGTAAATGTTAGGCTGTAAATTTTTCTTATATCGGCAGAGTATGACATTCTCTACTTTGAATGAAAAAGGGAGCTAAATTAAATCCTCTAATTCTTATGATTGTATTTAGATTTAGAAATGAAGAGGTACAAACACATAGTCCAAGTCCTTATAGGAGAAAGAAAAGGCCAAGGAGTGAAATCCGGCGTTAGATGCCTTTGGGATCCGGATGTGGACAAATATACAAGTGAGATTTTTATGAATGTAAGTTAATTTTTATCAGTTTTTTTTCCAGAAAGAATATTCAAATGGATGATTACTAATTAAAGTAATTTTTTTATTATTTCATACCAAGATTATTTCAATCTGTGTATTAGATGCTAATTTGGTGTCACGCTGCGTAATTATGCACAGTTTTAGAAAAAATATTTGTTTGTCACACATTTTCTTCAAATTTCAGTTGGAATGTTTAAATCAATTTTGAGTTTTTCAAATAAATTATTGGTTATTTTTAGAATTATTTTCTGTTAAAATTCCGTCTACTAAATAATTTTAAGAAGCAATTACCTTTAGGTTTTAATTATTTAATGAGATAATCTAGAACACAGCATTGACACAAATCAGCTATTAGACTGTGCTCCATTACTAAAAAATCATGTTATGTTATATAACAGCTAATACAGGATATTCTTTCTTTCTTTAGTAGCCCTTCAACCCGGGGTGGGTCTTGGCTGACTGCACAACTTGCTTCCATCTCACACGGTCGTCCATGATAGTTGGGTCAGTGGGTAATCCCATTGTTCTTAAATCTGACCATATGTTATCTCTCCATCGTATTCTTGGGCGTCCTAAGGGTCTTGTCCCTGTCGGGGCCTCCTCCCAAATTAACTTGGTAAGGCGGTTATTAGGGAGCCTATGGACATGGCCAGCCCATCTTAGGCGCTGGGATTTAATTTCTTGTACGATGTCGCTAGCGTTATATATCTGTTTGACCACGGCATTTGTTCTTATTCGGTATTGATTAGTATTGGGGTCATGATAGGGTCCAAAAATCCTTGTAAGGATTTTCCTCTCAAAACATCTAAGTTTCATTTCCATGGCTTTTGTCAGCGTCCACGTCTCACAGCCATACATGAGCACTGGTCTAATCACTGTTCTATATATCCTGATTTTTGAGGTTCGTGTTAAGTTCTTGGATTTGATGGTGTTGTTGAGACTATACATACATCTGTTTGCTGCCTGAATTCTTCCTTTTATCTCCTCTGTGATATCGTTATCTGCGGTGATTGTCGCTCCGAGATATTTAAAACGCTCCACTCTTTCAAAGTTATATGTGTCTATTGTTACATTTTGTCCTATTCTATCTCGATTCTTTTGTCTGTTTATGCACATGTATTTGGTTTTCTGTTTATAGACCATTAGACCGGTTTTCCTTGCCTCTATCTCTATTTTGTTGAAAGTTTCCTTTACATTGGTGACGGTGTTTCCAACAATATCAATGTCGTCCGCGTATGCTAGTAGTAATTTTGGTCCATTTACTGTTATTAGTTCTGTTCTAATTTGTGTTGTTCTCACTACTTTTTCCAGGATTATATTAAAGAGGAGGGGGGACAGTGCGTCTCCTTGTTTTAGGCCACTGTTTATTTCAAACGATTCTATGAGTTGGTTACCTATTCGTACCCTGGATCTAAAGCCATTTACGTATACTTTGGTGAGGTGGATCAGTTTTTTTGGAATCGAAAGTTCTGCCATTGCATTCCACAGTTGACCCTTTTTAATGCTGTCGCATGCCTGTCGGAAGTCGATGAAAAGATTGTAGATAATTCTATTGAATTCCCATCCTTTTTCAAGTAGCTGCCTTATAGTGAAGATCTGATTTATAGTCGATCTATTTTTCCTGAATCTGGCTTGGTATTCCCCTAGGAAATTTTCTACAAAAGGCGTTAGTCTACTTAATAGGCTATTCGATAAGATTTTGTATTAAGTAGGGAGATTCCTCTATAGTTGGAGCACTTGGTTTTGTTTCCCTTTTTATGGATAGGAATTATTATGCTTTCGTGCCATTTTGCTGGCATTTTCTCTTCTTTCCATATAAGTGTGATTAGTGTGTGTAATTGTCTATGTAAAATCTCCCCTCCGTACTTGTGAACTTCGGCCGGTATATTGTCGGAGCCTGGGGATTTTGCGTTCTTTAATTTGTTAATTGCTTATACTGTTTCTTCTATTGTTGGGTCCTCCACCGGTGGGTCCACCCCAATATATATATATACATATATATATATATATATATATATATATATATATATATATATATATATATATATATATATATATGTATATATATGTATATATATGTATATATATATCTATATATATATATATATATATATATATATATATATATATATATATATATATATATATATATATATCCTTTTTATGTTCTTCCTCTTGATGTATGTTTAGTAAACTTTGGAAATATTCTTGCCATGTTTGGAGTATCTCCTCTTCGTTGATTATGAGTTCATCATTATTCTTTGTAAGTATAGACACAGAGTTAGGTCTGAAGCCTTTCTTCTCATTTGACACCGATTTGTAGAATGCTCGACTCTTTGAGTCTTGTCTATTCCTTTCCATTTCCTCATATTACTGCTTTTCATATTCCCTTTTCTTTTGTCTAATTAGTTTTCTTGTTTCTCGTCGGAATGTTGTTGATAGCTTTCTTTGTTTTCTGTTGTTTCTTGTTGAATCATAATGTTTCATTTCTTCTATAGTCTTGTTGTTTTTCTTGGCATTCTTTATCAAACCATTTTCTTGTTCTCTTCCTGCTGTTTCCGATCATTAGTTCTGCTGTATCTGTAATTGTTTCTTCCATTTGTTTCCATAGTCTTTCGATATCATTATAGTCTATTTTATTTTGTTGTTGTTTCATTTCCTGTGCGTAATTTTCGCGGCTTTCCTTATTTTGCATTTTTTCGATGTTCCATTGTCCCAATGCTTCGTTCGTTTTAAATGACGAAAAAAAAAAGAAACATGATATGTCTTATAATAATAATAATTAGTATTATCAAACTATTTTTTTTTCAGGATACCATTTTTTGTGTCATCACAGTATTCGCAGTGTACCTGTATTAATTTAGGAACTATTAAATAAATAAAGTCACAAATTATTTTATTATATTTTATTTTATTTAGTTCATCATACAAGATTCATAAGTTGGAATAAGATATTTAATGTTAATGAAAGCATCTTCACCACCATACCTTTCCAAAATTTCTAATGTATCATTTATTATATCTGCTAAATTATCACCTCTCATTTGACTGTAGTCTATTTCATCTCCACAGTTTACTAAAACCAAAAAAAAAGGTAATTCTGATTTTTCGGAACCCGGCTTGGTCAACTCGAGTAACTAGAAACCTTAACATTGAATTGGTTTCCAGGTAGTTCAAAAAATGGAAGAACAATATGCTATATGGGAACAAAAGGTATTTTCTCTAAGAAATGTCAAAATTAAACCCGTTAATTTCAATAATTATTTTAAATCAATATTGGCAAAAAGTGGTCTATTCCGCATTTACATTTTATAGTATTTTATTACAAGAAGTTCATAAACACTCAAAAGAACAAAAGATTTAGCAAATAACAAAAAATTTATAAATTTTTATCTTTGTTCTTAAGCCTAGATTAGAGGATATTTTATAAAGGGACTTAAAAAGTCGGTTTAGTTCAGACTAGTTAATATAGATAGTTGGAACTCCCTCTCCCTTAGTGACTTTTGCTATGACCTTTATAGCCTTGCGGCTTACAGCCAAAGATAGTTGAAAGTTAACCTTACCGTTTTTTTCCTTAAATAAATTAAGAGTAGGCAGTATTTGTCGGTAGTAAGGGACTAGAGCCTCTCCAATCATATCTCCAGACTTTACCAAATGTTGCAGCACCTTAAGTGTTGTACACATTACTTCTTTATTTTTGGTTTTAAGTGCATCTAAAAATATAACAGAAACAATGTAAACCATTTTTTGAACGCTACTGAGCTTCCCTTATTTTAGTGATATATTTAAAATTTTCATAATAGGAAGTGGCCCAGTAGAAGATGTTGAGATATTTAATTTTTGGCAACCACTACTTTGTAATATCAAATCACTATAGTGTATACAGTGAAGCAAAAAAAAAAGTCCAACAAACACCTTTGAATCAATTTCGTTGTTTGTATTAAAATATTTTCGAATTGAAACCCGGGCCGAATAACTGTACCAATTACCCAAAAAATAGTAATGAACAGGTTCAACTTAGATCAATCTTAAGGCATGTCAGATTCAAAAATGATTAGGTTTCACTTAAGCTCTTAGCTTGATTTCTGTTGAACTTGTGAAACTGACCCTATAGACAATTTTGTATAAGTTATTGGAACAAGCTACGAAAAAACGTACGTAAAAAAATACAATGGAAAATAAATTGATCCATGAACTTAATAGGCCTGGTGTTATCGATTATGTTATAAAAACCATATTTAATAAGTAAAGAACTTTCTAACAAGGCCGATTACTCTACTTTACGCTCTAAAACTAAATACCTCTATACTTTTTTATCATTGATTTTCGTCCTATGTGGATTCCTGCTGATTACCTAAATACTTACCTTTTACGGGAATAATAAGCTGAGGTATACATGGAAAAATTTTTTGGCCGCCATGTGAAAGCAAATCGTGAATTCCTTGTTGGGCGAATAATTTGTATGGATTTTCCGTCTCGCATAATCCTTCGAAAAACATCGGAAGATAATAATGAAAATCAAGTTTACTTATGTCTGCCTAAAAATGTAAATAAAACTTGTTCTTACTTCACTGTTTTTTCATTTCTACGCAAAAACAAGTAGAACTTCAAAGTTCTGTATTTCAGTAAGGAATCATCGCATGACAATTCTGAAAAAAAAGCATTTAAAAGCTCTTTGCGAATACTTGCAGATAACAAAGTGGAAGTCGATTTTTAATTTTTTAAAGGTTTTAATCGAGAATAAATAATTTAAAAAATTCTACTATTAAATTCAACGCTATTTTTGTAGAAAAGGTTTGTGAGAAAATTCTGATCAGACAGTTTTTTAGAGTTTTCCAAGAGGTATAAATTATTTGTTTAAAGTTTGATCTAAGTGCATTTTTGATTAAAATACGGTCTTTCTTACGAAAAAAAATGACTTTTTTCAATGTTTTGTATTTTCTTAACTGAACTAGATAGAGAAAAACTTCAAAGAGAAAAAATGCTTATTTTTACATGCAGAATGACCGAAAATCACCAGGTCCCGGAAATATCCCGCCTGAGCTACTTAAATGCGGCACAGAGAAGTTATACAGACAATTGACAAACCTCTACTAAAAATGTATAAACGGAGAAAAGATACCCCAAGAGTGGAAAACATCCTATATTACCACTATACACACAAAAGGAAGTAAAGACGTATGTGATAACTATCGAGGAATTGCGGTTCTCTGCACAATCTCAAATGGCTCTGAATTTAATAAAGTCGAAACATTTTTTTTATTTTCTTATTTTCGATTAACACTTTTAAAAAATTAAAAATCAACTTACACTTTATGTCATCTGCTCGCAAAGAGCTTTTAAATGGTTTTTTCAGAATTGTCATGCGATAGTGCTTTACTGAAATACACAGCTTTGAATTTCTACTAGTTTTCGCGTAGACATGGCAAAAGCGATTGACGGACAGTATATATATATATATATATATATATATATATATATATATATATATATATATATATATATATATATATATATAGTTTATAATATACTTACTTTCCATGAAACTCTACCTCCCTTGGCTTCCATCGCAATGGGTAAGTTACCTCGATTATAATTCATGCGAAATTTTGAAAATTTTGGTATTATTTCTTTAAAAGCATTACATTTTGGTGGGGGAATTACACAGGTACCTAATTAAAAAATATGTCAGATATTTCTAGAAGATTTGGGGATTTAAATCTTTAAAATGATACGTTTAGCCTTTTTTTATACAATGTGTCGCAATTTCCACTGCTACAAGTTTATCAAACTGTATCAAAAGTTACATATAAACAAGGTAAGTATTTTTAAAGGCTAGATACATTAAATTTATTTTATCTTTGAATATTTGGATTGCATATTTGATTACAAACATGTTTTGTGCCGTACACCTAGGTAGCATTCCAACGGTGACTCTCACTCCAATAAGCCAACTTTTGTAGGACCAAAATTGTCAGATTCCTTTATATCTGATATAGGAATATTATATATTATATTATATATATTAAACATTTATTATGGCGCTGCTTTAAACAAAATATGTCTGGGATGAAGCAGTGTCAAAACTATGAAGTTTTATGTAGGTTGCGTTGAGTCTTATTTTGTAACGGTGGTGCAATTTACAAAAAATCTAAATTCTCTCATACAGCTGAAATTTTGCATATGGGCTAAAAATTGCCTTTAGAAAAACTTTTTCTAATACCTTTATTCAATATTTTGACATGTATATATATATATATATATATATATATATATATATATATATATATATATATATATATATATATATATATATAAACTAGTTAATATTGGGGTGTGCAGCAAGTGAAAGAGTAGTCTTTAAAGTTAATCCAAGCTTTTGAAAATCTTTATTATCATTTTCATCTTCAGGGAGACTACAATAGTTCCAAAAAAAAGGGAAATTAGTGAGATAACTTTCCCAATAATTTTAAATAACTTACATCTTTATTTGAGGTTGTTCACCAAGATGTCAAATGGTTTTATGACAATATACATTCGTAAAAGAGACCAAAAACTAGGGTCACAAACCAATTTACAACAACTTAATACATAAAATTGACTTTAAGTGAGTTATTTAAAAGTATTATGCACCTAAAAACTAACCATAAATTCTAGGAAACTTCCAGTTGAAGAAAAAAATATTAGAATTAAAAAATTTGAAAGCAAGTTTGAACTTAGACCTATCACCTATAGACAGGCGCGGATCCAGAGGTGGGGGCGGTGGAGGCGATCACCCCACCCCAAGAGCCTTGAGTCCAGGAAAATAGACCTGATTCTGCCCCCTATATTAGGAATATGTATACTGCTAGCATCTCCCCCCCCCGTCGACAACTTGTTTTTTCTTGCGATCGCCCCCCCCCCTTAGAGCTTCGAATTCAAAAAAATAGACCCGACCCTGCCTTTTACACTAGAAATGGGAATGTTGCTGGCGTTTCCCCCCATCAACAACTTACTTTCGCTTGCCATACTGTACTTTTGTGATATCCCCCCCCCCAAAGAGAGAGGCTGGATCCGCCCCTACCTATAGGTATATGTACATCTTTGCTAATCTCTGTGTTTTTTCCCTAACCCGAAACCAGCCGTTTTTGATTTTTTATTACTTTACTAATAAACTAAAATAAAACCCAATACCCTACAAAATTATACGAAAAACACCGTAACAATCGGGCTTGGATCCAAAAGGGGAGATTACTCGCCTCAAGAGCTTTGAATTCAGAAAAATAGCCTCGCCCTTGCCTGCTGTATTAGGCACGGTAATGTCGCGGGCACTTCCCCATAACCCCCCGTCGACAACTTGCTTTCGCTTGCCATACTGTGCGATTGTTCCCCTCCCCCTCTTCAAGAGCTTCGCGTTCAGAAAAATGTACTCGTCCCTGCCTGCTGCATTAGGAAGATGGATGTGACAAGCACTCTCTCCCATCGACAACTCGCTTTCCATACTGTCCTCATCAGGGGAGGATCCAGGATCTCTCTTTGGGGGGTGGCGGTGATATCACAAAAGTACAGTATGGCAAGGGAAAGCAAGTTGTCGATGAGGGGGGGAGACACCAGGAACATTCCCATTTCTAGTATAAAAGGCAAGGTCGAGTCTATTTTTCTAAATTTGAAGCTCTTAGAGAGGGGGGGGGGGGGCGACGATCACAAGAAAAAACAAGTTGCCTACAGGGGGGAGGATGCGAACAGCATACATATTCCTAGTAAGGGAGGCAGAATCGGGTCTATTTTCCTGAACTCAAAGCTCTTGGGGGGTAGGGGGCTATCACAAGAAAAACAAGTTGTCAACGGGGGAGAGTGCCAGCAGCATACACATTCCTAATATAAAAGGCAGAATCAGTTCTATTTTCCTTAACTCAAAGCTCTTAGGAAGGGGAGAGGCGATCGCAAGCATACACATTCCTATACTCTATTCAAGAACTAGAGAGTAATAAAACTGTTACTGAAACCTCCACCGTACCTAGTGCCGCAGGTAACTGAGGACTGCCGTAAATCAAATTTTATTTAATTATATATAAATATTATTTGCTTTTATAAATTTATTGCAACAATAAAATTTCTGATAGTTCAATTTAATTTCTGTCAGTGAGCAAAATACACCTCACTGTGTGTCCTTAGTGATTTATCTTGTTTGTGCATGTTTTTATATATTATTTGAGATTAGGGAGATACCTAAAACATATGGCTTCCACATCTATATTTATTCCAAATTCGTTAAACCAGGGCATTTTTTCCTCGACTAAAAACTTATTACGATGAATGTTTATTATGCCTTAAGATATTAATATCTAGATAATAATGTTAAAAGCTCTATTGAGATGGGTTCCAACATGACAGGAGTTGAAAAATCTACTATGTACCGAATACTGAAGGAGAAAAAAACGACTGGAATTGTTAGTACTCACAAGCCACATTCGATCACAGGCAGACGAAAAACATCGTCGGAAGAAGAGATGTAAACTGCAATAAAAGGAGTTATACCTACATTTTATTATGAGAAGCAGATCCCAATCGTATACAAAATTCTAACTAAAATTAATGAAGATCGGAATTTACCTGAAATTAAAAGAACTAAGCTCTGGAAATTGCTCAGAGAACTTAATTTTTGCTGGGAAAAACCAGATAGGAAATATGTTCATCGTCCGGAAAATGGAGAAGGAAATATTTCTCTCAAGTAAAAGGTAGAGTTGCTACAAATAACACAACTTACAAAATTTGCAATTTAACTGAATTTTTGAAATATTTTTTGAATAAAGTTACTGCAGAAAATTGGGAAAAATCCATATAATAAAAGAATAAAAAAAAGTGTAAACTCGATATCATGACCGATAGCCACAAAAAAAAAATTATATGGACGAATTTCTTTTTTTATATAAATTTAACTTCCTGTATTTTTGACAATGGGTATTTAAATTATAACTTAGAATTTTTTGAGAGAAAAATGCTACGTTTTAGTCTGAATGTGCCTAAAACGGTTTCTATGCCAAAATTAAAAATAATAAAAATACATTTGTGATTTGTATTAAATATGTCAAAATTATCTATATTTTCTAATGTATGTGAATTATTAAAAAATCATAAGAAATAAGAACATATTATTAAAACTTTTTATTTTAAGTTTATTACCGAAATAATATTCTATGCCATAAATACTTAGTGATAAAATCAACCTCCTTCCGACGCCTATGACAAGGATTAAGATCCTTTTTAACACTTCACATATCCAAATATCTACTGTTATCCAACCCAAATAGTCCATTATTATAGATTGGTACATTTGATTATAAAATTCCTATGAAAAATATATGTGTCTGACAGACACCGGACGAAAGAACACAGGTAGTTTGTGAAGAAAAAAAAAGGTAAAAAATGATTTATTACTCTCTCTAGTTCTTGAATAAACTATAGTATAAGAGGCAAAATCGGGTCTGTTTTCCTGAACTCAAAGCTCTTGGGGGGGGGGGGGCGATCGCCCCCCACCGCCCATCCTTGGATCCGCACCTGGTCCTCATATGATATCGCCCCCTCCCCAAAGAGAGAGGCTGGATCCGCCTCTGGTAAAAATACGGATTATATGGAAATTATAAATCTATGGGGGTTAAATTTAGAAAAGTGGGGACTAAATTTAAGCTTTATCGGGAAATATCATAAGGTTAATCAAAATATGTTTGATCGTTCGTTTTAAAAAAAAAAATTATAATATTTTAATAATATGCGATACACCAAAGAATATTTGACACAATGATGCCATAGTTTTTATTTAGAAAAATCTATGATTTTTTATGAAATTTAAAAGAATTATGCCTTCTTACAAAGTGAAGACAGGGGGTATACATTTAAAAAAAACACTCTTGCCTCTTTCAAAGGCATCACAATGGTTTAATTTAAAAAATAATCAGTCAGATTTAAATTGAAAAAAACTCACCTCTTTGAAAAGCTTGAATAGTAAAAGCTGGAACTAGACGACCACCTTTTTCTTTCTTTGTATTCGGCAGAGGTTTTTTTAAAGTGCCTCTAAATTCTTTACCGCTAACCATTACTGTTTAAACACTGTTAATTCAATAACAAAAATAACGCGTTGTTTCATGACGGTAGGTAAAAATGATTAATGAATGAATTTATAGATGACAAACTGTTGGTGGTTGCTTAGGAGACGTTTGTTTGGTCAAATTTTGTACCAGTGTCTAGGTGTTAAGTAGGTCTTAAAATATTTTAAGAAGTTTTTGTGAGTAGCGGGATTCTTGGAAACTATTTTATACGGTGGAAGATACGAGGTTGAAATGAAAATTTAAGGCTTGAAAGGGAAAGGTCGTTTTTGTAAATATATATAAACATATTTTACATATGCTATTAAGTTGTTAGCCTCGCCGATATTTATTTTTTTTTAAATATGTACCATACTAAGACGTGGTTGTCGGACTTGCATTGTCTTTATTTTTATTTATTTTTACAACGTTTCGTTTAGGTTGTGTTTCTAATCGCCATCAAATATAAACTGAATGTTTTGTCTTAAGGCTACGAACTTATATAAGGTATGTGTCCATTGAAGCGCAAAGTTCCGATTCACTGTACACACCCTGATTTGATGTTACAAAGTAGTGGTTGTCAAAGATTAGGTATCTCAACACTCGGTTTACTGAAGATTTCATTATTGTTTTTAATGTAAGCTGCTTCTATAAATTTTCTTTTTTTCATGTTGGGTTCCATATATATTGCCGCAGTTTCAGACCATTTTATATGGTGTTGTTTATCCCAGACGTGTTCTACAATACCTGATCTCGACGTTTCCCCTTTTTGTGTACGAGTTACACATTCTTATCGGTAGTTTTTTTTTGTTAAATGGGCTCTAAGTGTATTTCATGATTTAAAGGCTGTTTTTATATTATAACTACTGGCAATTCGTCTTATTTTCTCCGAGATTTCCATAATGTACGGAATTGTAAAGAAGGAATGTGTTCCTTACTGTCCAGTGGTCGTTGTTCTAAAGTATAATTCCCCGTTTGTTATAACGGAATAATTAGAACTACAGTTAAGGTATTGTCCAGTATGTGCGAGTTTCCTGTATACTGAAGTTTTAATAGTTTCGTTTGATAGGTTCACCATGACATCTAGGAAGGGCAGTTGATCATTGTAGACTTTCAAATGATACTACATTATTAGATCGAATCAGCTTACCACTGGGCGGGACGATGGACCTTTTGGAGTGTTGCCTGTGTAGTGCTTACTGTCAAGTAAAGGACAAGTTCTACGCTCAGGACGACGCGCCTCCGATGTGTTCTTCACTCTCTCCAGTCGTCGCCAATATATATATATATATATATATATATATATATATATATATATATATATATATATATATATAGTCATATTTCGCGACGCCGAATACCGCGAAGTACGCGCTCATAATGCCCACTAAAATAGGATGTTTCGTCCTCGGCGTCGACGGTAGGATTCATCGGTGGGTCCGTTGACGCCTTACCCAGACACCCTCGACACCCCTGTGTCTACTTTCTATATGTTTGAAACTAATATTAGTACTCATTTTCGATCGGAACATACCGGTAAGATGTACCGATATGCCCGTTTCTACAACATGCCCTCCCTAAGGCAGTCGCTCTCGCTTAGCGAGACTCCACAGTCTCGATATAGAAAGCGGGTGACTGAAAGTAAATGTAGGAACGGACATCCCGAGTGGTTCCCAGATCCTGGCGCTGCTTTAGCTGCCAGCATCCCTATGCTGTGCACCGTCCTGTCACGGTCGCCATATCGTATTTCGCGGCGTAACATATATATATATATATATATATATATATATATATATATATATATATATATATATATATATATATATATATATATGTTCAAATGATGAACATTCAGATCAATGGTGATAGACTTTTTGGAGTTTTGCCTGCGTAGTGCTTACTTTCAAGTAAAGGACAAGTTTTACGCTCAGGATGACTGGCTACTGATGGGTTCTTCACTCTCTGCAGTAGTTGCCAATATATATATATATATATATATATATATATATATATATATATATATATATATATATATATATATATATATATATATATATATGGAATGGTTCGAAACCCATGCCCTAGAAACAGCAACAGTAAAACCGAAAGTATGGTTGAGATATGCCGATGATACCTTTATCTTATGGAAGGGCAATGATCAAGAACTTAATGATTTCTTGACGCATCTAAACATTATTCGACGTACAATTAAGTTTGCCTAGAAAAAAAGAGGTAAATAATCAATTGTCCTTCTTAGATGTCATGGTGAACCATGTTAACGAAGTTATTAAAACTTACACAGGAGGCCCACACATACTGGACAATATCTTAACTATAGTTCTAAACATTCTGTCGTAACAATAGGGGAATTATACACAACCTCTATAATCGCGCTATATTTATATGTAATAATGCCGATTCGTTGGAAAAAGAGGTAGCAAACATTTAATCCGATTTACAACAGAATGGTTATCCTTTAAAATTATTTGATGATGTTATAAATAACTTTAGAACAACGACCACTGGACACAAAGAAAAACATTCCTTCTTCACAATTCGGTACATTAATGGAACTTCGGAGAAAGTAAGACGAATTGCCAGCAGTTTTAATATAAATACAGCCTTTAAATCAGGAAATACACTTAGAGCTCATTTAACAAAAACAAAATCAAAAACTACCGATAAGAAAGAATGTGTTTACAAAGTTCCATGTGAGTGTGGTGAAATGTATATTGGAGAAACCAAACGACCACTAGAAGTTAGAATTAAGGAACATAAAATTTATACACAAAAAGGGGAAACGTCAAGATTAGGTATTGTAAACACGCCTGGGATAAACAACACCATATAAAATAGTCTGAAGCTGCGGCAATATATATGGAACCCAACATGAGAAAAAGAAAATTTATAGAAGCAGCTTATATTAAAAATAATAATGAAATCTTCAGTAAACCCACTACTTTGTAACATCAAATCATTGACGTGTGTACAGTGAAGCGAAACTTTGCGCTTCAATGGACACAGTCCCTATATAAGCTCGTAGTCTTAAGACAAAACATTCAGTTTATACTTGATAACGATTAGAGATACAACCTAATCGAAACGTCGTAAAAATAAATAAAAGCAAAGGAAACGCAAGTCCGACAACCACATTTAATCAACCTTCATACAAATGTATGATACCTTATTGAATAAACCAAAAAACAACTGATCGGAATTTAAGTCTTGGGAAATAGAACTGTTACTCATTATTTGTCACACTGTGTTTGTTTTTAGTTGTTAATGTACAGTTATTTCTACAAAAACATGTTGATAAAATATAACTACCTAAAAAGTTAAATTAAAAAAGTCTTACGTTTTTGGTGATAGTAATTTTCGGTCTAAGACGTGATCACCTCAATATGGGTTCCAGGTACCACTGTTATTTATAATTGACTGTAACAGCTAACTTCTCCCCATAATCTTCTTCTTCTTCTTCTTCTTTTCCTGGTCTTACAACTCTGGGTGAGTCTTAGCCGCATCCACTATCGCCCTCCATCTCCTACGGTCTTGTGCTTCCATTTCCCACTGCTGGACTCCAATCCTATACAAATCAGCTTCGACGGCATCCTTCCATCTTTTCCTGGGACGGCCTATTGATCTTCTACCATCTGGTCTCTCAAAGAATACTGTTTTCAATAATCTGTGGCCTGCCCATTTTATTCTATTGGCTTTTATACAACGGACTATGTTTTCACTGCCATACAGTGTCGCCAATTCAGCATTGTGGCGTCTTCTCCAGTTTCCTGTTGTTTCATCTCTTTGGGGACCAAATATCATTCTAAGAACCATAATCCAGTGATAATTTTTCCATATTCTACGTATCCCCTACACTTGGTTGATTTAGAGTGCATATACCATTTTTACACAATTGAACCTTCATTAAACCCCACAATACCTCGTATTTCAAAGCACTAAGAAATTTTGACTGAGTTTCCCCACACATGGTGAATGTGTGTATCCTACTGAAGTTTGAATTACACTCCTAGAAACTTGATATCACCCACTTGTTGCTCTAAGTCGCCCGCATCCGCAGAAAGAACAGCTATCTCTGAGGCTTTGCCTCATTCAGGGCAGTCTATTAGCACAAAACCATTCCTTGGCTCTCGCATATGCAGATACAGCATCCGCAAAGCCTCCCCAAGATTCTCTGACGAACAGGAGACTGTTGTGTCATCAGCAAAGAGTGTGTACTTCTCAACTGTCTTAATAGAAGGTAAATTATTAAAGTATATTAGAAACAATATAGGCCCCAATATGGAGCCACGTGGGGCGCCTATATTAAACACTCTTTCCGCTGACGTCGCCCCAGCAACCGGAACAGGCTGTGTGTGCTGAAAGATATGACTTGAGGAATGTAATATATCAAAGTTATATTTTTTTAGTTTCTTCAAAAGGTCCACAAAATCTAAAATCTTGGGTAAATCACAAAGCAGCACTGCTTCAAACTAGGGTCTGCATAAGGACTCTATAATGCGAGATATAAGATCTAAAATGCTCAAAACTGTGCTTCTGTTGCTCCTGAAGCCAAATCAAGAATCAGAAAAACAATTGTTATGGAGATAATAGGGAACAAGGAGACTGGCGGTAAAACAAAGGTTTATTGATTTAGTAACGGGAATCACAATTAGATTTTTAATCGAATTCTTCAACTCACAGTCACACCAAATACATCCCTACTAATTTTGTTCCTCATCCCATTTATAATGCCTTTCACTTGGATAAATGTTACCTTAGAAAAGGAAAACTATGTGTCCGGGGTCACAAAGCCAGCACCGCCAACAAAATTCTCAGCTTGAGGAATATTCTCAACAAAGACATGTACAATTTTACCTGACAATACCACGCTTATGATTTATATTTTCCACGTAGAACCGACAGGATTTTTAGATCGTTTAATTTTATCGTCATTAGCTTTTATTTTTGCCCTGTTTATTGCTAATTTATACTGCCTCTTAAACTCCTCACATGTATGCGAAATTTCTGGAATCATCAAACCATCTCATACTTCCACACTGACAACTTTATATTATTTTTCATAGAATGCCCATGTGTATGCTTCTTCTAAAACATCAATAAATTTGTTGATCTTTTCATCAACTTTCCCCCCATTCACACTCACAAAGTCCCAATTAAATGCAACACAAGATTAAAGAATGTCATTATAATTTTTAGAGTTATTGGTTGGCATGTGATCCCTTTATACAGATCTTCTAGATCAGAGGTCAAATAATGTAAAGACTCCAAATTTTTTGTTCACTAAGAAGTAGATCAATTGACTCTGATAGTCTGACAGTTCTAAGTTCCTAACTGTCACTGAGCTCCCCATCAAGCCAAAGTCCACAAAGACATTGCCAAGAATGTTGCTTTCTTAAGTTAGCTTGTACACCGTTTTAAGAAGATAAAAAGTATTTACTAAATCATTCATCTTCAATACATCTAGATTGTTGGTATTAAAATTGATATTAAACTTTCCTACAAGAACCGTTCTTTTGCCAATACCAGTCTGGAAAAGAAAGCCATTTAGAGTCCAAAAAGCTGTCAAAACTACCCAGTGGTGCCCGAAATACACAAACACGCAATACCTTTCTTGATATTAAAGTTAATACACATATCTACAACATCAAAATTAAAACTGTCTATAAAAAAAATCAATGTTCCAGTGCAGGAATATTGCTGTCTAGCAAAAAAAAGCTGCCAATCTGTACCCATCAAATTAGAAAGAGTAAGCTTCTGCCTCCAATAGTCAATGCTCCATTAAATATAGTATGTCCACATCTTGATCTACTTTACTTGCCTCTAACATACCTGCTTTTGTTCTTATAGAGCCTATATTGACATGTATCATTCCTAGATTCCTTGACCAGTCCTCAGATATTACTGAAATATACAAGCCTACTCAAAAGCTATAGCCCAAAAGGTAAATCATTGGGTACCTATACCTCCACTAGGGAACAAAATTATATAAAACACTAGGGTTGTTTTGATGCCTTCTGTATACTGCCGAGAATTTGATATTACACTTATTGAACACCCTGCATAGAGAACTGCAGAGTAAAGGTTAAATAATGCATTTGTGTAAACAATAATCGTTTGTATATCTTCAATAGACACTCAGAAGTTAGAGGTACAGTAGTTTAAAACAATAGTCAATTTTTGATGTTTTTATTTAAAACAAAATTGTATATACAATTTATAGATGTTACTTTCAGAAACTTATCAACTTAGCTTCATTATTATTTTCCAATTATCATGAAGAAAAACAATTAGAGCGATTGGTATTATTATATTTTTTTCATAAATAGAGCTTAAAATAAAAAATTTCCTAAATCAAGTAATATTAACAAACGTACATAGAAATTACTATTTTGGCTTATAGAAATTTTTGATTCCTAAAGATCTACATAGTGTTTATTTGTCTATGTTTTTAGCCTTACCCAATTCTATGCAAGAAATTAAAAATCTGTTTGAATCCTAACTAATTGTTAAAGTTTTAGAAAAAACGTAAATATAATCAAAAATGTTCATTTCTATAAATACGTCCAGCAATAATACCATTTTTCTTTTAACCTACAATCAGTAAATCTTCCTCTGTAAACACATATGCAGGTACTTCTAAGTTAAGTGGTGCAGGACCTTTACGGATTCTACCAGAAGCATCGTAATGAGAACCATGGCATGGGCAATAATATCCACCAAAGTCTCCCGAGTTGGCAATGGGTACACAACCAAGATGAGTACAAACACCCAAAACTATAAGCCATTCTGGGTTTTGTACACGTTCGTTATCATGTTGAGGGTCTCTAAGTGTGGCCGGAGCTACTGCTTGTTCTGTCGCTATTTCTTCTGCAGTTCTGTGACGAATAAAAAGAGGTTTACCTAAAAGAAAAAATAACATCTTAGAACCAAATAAGCTGTGAGTTTCATATCGTCCCGTATATGGACTTCACAGTAGTAAAATTAAAAATAGTATTACTGAATTAGAATTGGTTTTCAAAGTATATTTTCAACCATACCTCAAAAACCATCCAACATAAAATTTAAAAAAAGATTGTTTTGAAACCTTATAATTAGTTCCGTCCAATGATATTACTCATTACCAACTACAAATTTTTTATTTTTTTTTTTTTGAGTATGCATTATTATTAAACCAAGGTTCATCTTTCTATATGAAACCATCTGAGAAACAAACTAAATTGTAAATGATCCTACAAGGAATCACTTTTTCCTTGTAAGGTTCAAAACACGAACTAAAAGAGTTTTTCTTGTAATACATATGCAGGTACTTTCACTATCAACATCTAAATCTACAAAGAATTAAAATTGGAGTAAAACTGTTTAATCAAATGCTTTAAAACAAATTTTTTTTTGAGTTTAAAAAATTCACTATTATTTTTACACATACTTAGAAAGAAATGATAGTATTGTAGTCTGTTTTTTAAAATTATGTGATTCAGAAGATAAATATATCTTTATCAACACAACTTTAGGTAAATTTTTCTTACTGGCTACCATTAGGTACTTCTGAGTCCAATTAGTTCAACAACACATAATTATAATTTGATCATTTATGTACTTCTACTTTAAAAATTATAAATGATAGAAATTTTCACAATTAAGAGTTCCCTCAAGATAATTTTAATGAGCAAAAAAACTAAAAATAATAACTGGTACCTATAAACAAAATAATCAACCAATCTCTTCAATTATAACCATTTTGTGGCTCACATTATGACAAATCTTACTGAACTGTGCAGAGTTTTTAATCATTTTGGTGCTTCAGGTTGAAACCTTCTAACTGAATGGTTTAAATATCTTGTAACTAGTGAAAGAAAAAATAATTTAGGTTCTAAAATCCTTGAAAAATTCTTGCAGCACTCAAAATAATTGCAAACTCTCGTAAACTTTGAAGCCTTTTACACAAGTCTTATAATAAGAAAACTCACCTCTCCATTTAAAGGTCACAGACTTTCCTTCAGGAATATCTGACAATTTAATTTCGATCTTTGCCAGGGCCAGTACATCAGCAGAGGCACTCATCGAACTCACAAAGTGTGTGACTATAGATTTAGTAGCATAAACACTACTGGCACCCAAACCACCAGCAATTAGGTAGGTAAAGTTTTTCCTACTATCTTCAGAGTCTGAGCTTTTGACTTCAGGACTTTTTACACTATCTTTGCGGTAATGTCCCCAGTCTGGAACATGGATATCAGTATGTGTCCACCTAAAATAAAATATGCTTACTTTAATTACTAATTTATGTTTGAATTTAAATAAAATAGGAAAAAATAAATTAGAATGAATATGGGCAACTCAAATGATCAAAAACAATTTTAACTAGACTTTACCTGATCTGAGTAGACACTGCAGGTCCAGAAGAAACAGAGAAGTTAGCATTGGGTAGAACTTTAGCCAGAGATAAAGCTGTGGAGCCTTGGAAAGGAATTTGGGAAATTTGTTTTTTGGCTATTATAACTCCAGTATTTGAGGTATTTAGTTGGTTGCTTACAACCTGGCTCACCGCTCGGAAATATCCGGAAACTGCACAGGGCTTCAGCATTTTGACCGCTGAAAGAAAAGAAAATTGGAAATTTAGATGTTATGCAACGAAATAAGGATTGCAAGCGGCCACTTGCCAATCTTCGGATATCAGAGACAAATGACAGCTGACTTTGACAAATAGGTTGTCAGTTTAGGAGTGTTCGTTCAGTAATCTGGTTGAAGTTGAATTTCGTTCGGTTACCTCCTGTAGGTTAAAAATACAGCTTGGAACAGGGAAATGATAAAAGATTTCCTTATGTTATGGAAAAAATCATAGGACAACCAGACCTGCTCCGAATACACTCAAACGAACATTCCCTAATTTCCCCAAGATAGTGCGGAAAGCCTACGAACTTTTTTACGCGTCGATTAGACCCACATATAGTAAACTGTACTAATCATGTGATAATCTGAAGTGTTCGGACTATGCTATTTGCCATTTTGGGGACAGTTCATTTATGACAACAGTGAATTCGCTGTCGTCATATAAAAATTATACGAGCTAAATATAATCGGTTATTTCTAACTGACGAGAGTTGAAGCAAATCGCACGGCATTCCGAATTTTTATCAACATAAGTAATTGAACGAAACGGATACAAGAAAGAGATAAAATTACAATATTACGTTATAAATTACGTGCAGAAATAGTTGAAACATATTATGTACAACATATTTTAACTAGTACCATTCAAAATAATTACGAAAGTTCGGTGTTTTCTTTAGAAATAAAAATGCCATGTGAAGGGAAACGTAGTGTTATTTTTTGTTTTCTGGGAAAATTAGAGGATAATAGTGGAAAACCAAGGCCAGAATCGTGTTCTACGACCTCGAAATAGGAGCGAGTAGCGAAATTTTTGCAAAAACGTCATTTCCTTATATTTCATTTAATCGAAATTTCTAATTTCCTTGCTTCAGACGAAAGTTGGTGAATGTTTTTTAAAACACTCCATATAACAAAAATTGGTCTAAAATTTTAATTGTAGTAGGTCATATACATATAAAAAATAGTTTATATGTGGAACCATTACAATGGCGGAATGTTCTTGTAGCGAACTTTAAATTTTGTAACTTTCAAAAGTTTATCGATTCAAAGGCTGTATTCTTTTGAGTAAATTATCACTGATCAAAGTGAAAAAAATGAAAATGATAACTTCATGTTCTTTTGAATATGCATTTACTTGTCATTGGATCGAAGTGATCATGATCACTTTAAGTGACAGAACTGAAAGTGATAATTACTCAAAAGAATATACCTTAACAAATAATGGCTGTATTCTTTTGAGTAAATTATCACTGATCAAAGTGAAAAAAGTGAAACTGATAACTTCATGTTCTTTTGAATATGCATTTACTTGTCATTGGATCGAAGTGATCATGATTACTTCAAGTGACAGAACCGAAGTGAAACTCAAAAGAATATACCTTAGCCGTAAGTTTTTTGTTATGACATTTTTCAAAAGATCAATAATTTTGTTTTTTAAAATGGATGAAGAAATGCAAATGCTACAGCTCGACAAACCTGGCCAAGGAAAAGTAAATTTATATTAATATTTTAAAGCTATTCTGCTCTCATATTTTGTTCTTTTAATTCTAGAGTAATACAGAACTTCAAAAACATTCAATAGATGAGGCGGCATATGAACATAAACCCATAGAAAGAGCTTTGTATATTTTAGCGTAAGGTTTTATAAAATACTCCGCACTTTAAATTTAAAACGACCGCCATAGTACATGCGCAAATTGGAGTTCTTTGGAATCATAACCCAATTTTTTGTTTACGTAGTGCCCTCAATATTTCAAAACTTTTTCTTACATTAAAAACTAAAAATGTAATTGTTAAGTTAGACAGGCCTCAAAAATGAGTAATAAGGAAGAAGACGAATGGAGAAACAACCATTTTTTGGAACTCCAGCAAATTTTAACGTAAAGTATATGTTTACCGTTAAATTTTTGTTAAATTGTTCCAATTATCCATAGTTTTGAGAAATTTTCAAACCTATCTGCTACAGATAAATACGTTGTATATTTCCACTATATTGTTTCTGTAACGTCTTCTGGATAATATGGCCCAACATTCTGTGCTTATTATATATAGAGTTAAAGTTCTTTTGGGAACTTTTCTAGGAAGTTATGAAGTATTTTTTATTGTGAAACACGGTTTGGAAAACCGAATTTTTATTATTTATTAAAACTACTTTTAATTACACAAAATTTAGAAAACTTGGTTTTCTTGAAATTGAGCCAGTAGATGTGTTTTATGGAGATTACTTAAACAATAAATTAGGTACTGGTCCTGATGAGCTACCAACCATATTTATTTAAAATTCTCAGGACATTGTGTTCACCAATGTTTTTTTTTTAAATATAGACAGCTACTTACATTATTCCAATCTACATGGATGAAGACAGAGCCAAGATCGAAATTTATCTTGGAATTTTGAAATTATCACTGTTTAGTAAGATTTTCAAGGGAATTGTTTACCAAAAGATATGTTTTTTAATATATAATTAACAGGTTCCCAACTTGGTTTTATGACAGGTTGCTCAACTACCACTAATCGATTTGTTTATGAATAGTAGTTGATGGAGAGTAGGTGTCTAGTAGACATTATTTACACTGATTTCTCCAAGGATTTTGACAGGATTAATCATCAACTTCTTGTTTATTAATAAGTTTTATTTGGCTTTGTCAGTAAGAATGTATGAGATCTTGGACAATAAAGCATATTTAATAATAATATAATAAGATCTACAAGCTACAAGGCTTGGGCACCTATTGATGATTTCTACAATGTATAGCTCTTTGTCTAAGAGATACAACTTGTAAGAATTTACAACTGTGAATGATCTGATATATTTGTTACCTTGTTCTATTAACAAAATTGAGGAGACTAGAACTTTCACTAGATGTCTTCTTTATATAGGTGATCTAAGATATTTTGGGTTGTCAGGTCTGCAAGGGCATTCAAGGCGATCCAGCCTATTTTTTTGATTGATGCAAATCAAATTTCATGCATTTTGATATCCATAAACACTCCTTTCTTACTTTTCATCATAAAAGAGATTGGATATTGGACTGTTGGCTTTGACACACATATCAATAATGTTGTGAATGGAGGTCTGAAGTTGCATAAATTTATAAAGAGAATGCTTGCAGATTTAAATAATGTGGACTGTTTTAAAGAAAAAAAATATATACTTTATTGTCCAAGAATACAAAATTCTTTTTGACAAAGTTTGGATAAAAAAAAGAAATAATAATATACACTTTAAAAATAAATGAGATTTTCCAGACCAATCAAACATTAAAAAAAGAAAAAAACAATCAATGCAAAAAGACAAATACTATCTAATACAGCTTGTTAGACAAAAATTCATTAATACTGTAGTATACCTTCCCAACAAGTCTCTTCACAATCTTCCTGATCGTTATTTTACAAGTATATTGCATATACATAGGAAGGTGATTAAATATGATCGAATTTGTGATTAAGCTTGAAGACAGTATAGAAAGTCTTACGGTAGTTTCGCTATGGCGTGTCTGACAATCAAACCGCTTGATAATTTCAAAGCCGAACTTCTCGCGAATCAGACATACAGTCACGAAAATGTACGGTGACGGTAATGTTGGTATTCCCAGGGAGAGAAACAGAGGGCTACACGAATTGCGGGGTTTAACTCTACATATAAAATGTATTATTGCGCTTTTCTGTACAGATTAACTGAAGTAAGTAGACGTTGACATCGATTGAAGAATCTAACTTACGAGAGAAAACCCGGTGCGCATAACAACCTCGAGTTAGCTTCTGACCCTAAGCCAAACATGCCCATCAAACTGTAGCTTTTCATCAATGTGAATACCAATGAATTTGCAGACATAAGGGTTATTTACAGCCCGATCATCTATCAAAATCTCATTGATATTACATTTAAAACATAAGATATTTATTTTATCAGCATTAAATGTTAATAAGTTTGAATCGCACCATCTTTTAACCACCTTTAAACCTTCTTTAACACAACTTTTCCTTTGATGAAGGTCCTTATGACGCAATAAGATGTTTGTGTGGTCAGCAAATACTATAAAAGAACCATTTATGTTTAAATGAGGCAAGTCATTAACGTATATCAAAAATAACTAAACTAGTACAGTAAGTAAAGCAATATATTGCTCTGTAGTCAAATCAGTCTTAGAGTATGCTCACCTCATTACTACTTATACAAAGAAAAAATTGATTTTGTGCAAAGAAAATTGTTATGTTTAATTGTCTTTAAACAAGGGATTCAACAAGATCGTCTTATATATATAATGATGCGTTAAATCTAGCAGATTTGCTCGGTGTGCGAAAGACATCAATCTTAATCTCATTATCCTTTATAAAATTGTTAACTTCTCTATTGATACTCCTGAACTGTGTTGGATTATCAGTTCCTCGAAGAGCTTTTAGACCTCATGATTTGTTTGACGTGGTATATCTCCGAACAGATCATGATTTTAACAGTCATATTCCTTGAATATGCAGGGATATTAATTCAGTATCCACCGAGATTGATATTTCCCATATTCCAGTTAATACCTTTAAATTAAAAATACAGTAATTCTGAAGCAATTAAGTTATTGACGTCAATGTATTAATACACTTTTTGATTTATATATTCCTTCATTTTAATTTGTTTTTAAAATAGTGATTTTTTATCTGTTAATATTCTGATTTACAAGCCAAACGGCTTCGCACTCCCTCCAGGGATTATTCACTCATACCAGGCATACAAAGACACCAAAAATATGAAGCTCTGTGGGAACCCTTTCCGTGTTATCGGGTCCTAGGTGACGTTGTCTGCTGTATTTCCTACGAACTTTCGGACGGTTCTCGCGGTTGCAAGGAGAACTGCTTTCTGCATAGGTTTATACAGATGCTCACTAAGGCCCAGTCCCTTGATGTTCTGCAGGAGGTTCTTTGGTATCACTCCAGTTGTTGACAGTATTATGGGAATCGTTTGGACGCTGTTCATTGCCCATTGTCTTCGGATTTGGACCTCCAGATGTCTGTATTTGGCCATCTTCTCGTTGTATTTTGGCCTTAGGTTGCTGTTGTTAGGTACAGCAATGTCGATTAGTGTAGTTCGCCTAGAAATTTTATCTGTTGGTATAATGTCTGGTCTATTATGAGCAACTGTCTGATCCGTCAGAACCGTTCAGTCCCAATATAACTTGAACTGGTTGTTCTCAAGAATAGGCTCCGGATTGTAGTTGTAATAAGGCACTTTCCCTACCTGTAATAGGTTTAACTGTTCTGCTAACTCTTGGTGGAGTATTTTAGCGGCTGAGTCGTGTCTTTCCTTATACTCAGTTGCGGCAAACGCTTGGCATCCTCCAGTTATGTGCTGAATTGTCTCCGATGTTCGACAGCCATATCTGCATTAGTCATTTTCTATTGAGGGATCTCTAATGATGAACTTCCAATAGTTCTTTGTCAGAATAACCTGGTCTTGGATAGCTAACAAGAAGCCCTCCGTTTCCGGAAACATCTGTCCTGAAATCAACCAGTAGTTCGACGCTGAGTTGTCGACATTGTCCTGATTGGATGCCGTCCATGAAGTGGCTTCCGTAGCCAGGTTTGTAACTTCTCTTGGTCTGTTTGGTGGTGAGAAGTAATATCTTGTTCCCTCAACTGTAGCGGCGTTGAATCGTCTGCCTCGCATATTGCGCGATGTAGTGTGGAAGAGTCCGCTAACCTGTGGAAATATGAACGTAAGTTTATTATTTGTTGGTCGAGCTGCTTACCAATATCCACCAATCCTCTTCCTCCTTGGTGTCTTGGAAGCATTGTACGTTCAATAGCACTCCGAGGGTGATGTTTTTGTGCTTTTGTTAGGAGTGTCCTTATTTTTCTTTGCAGGTTTTGGATGTCCGTCCTGCTCCATTTTACAATTCCAAAAGAGTAGCTCAGCGCAGAGCAAGCATACGTGTTGAGCGCCTTAAACAAATTTCTACTATTTAAATTAGTTCGTAATACCCGCCTTACCCTCCTGATAAATTCGGCTGTCAATTCGGCCTTCATAGTGCCATGGTCAATTCTTCTAGCCTGTTTCATACCTAGATATTTGTATGTTTGGTCTGCTTCCATTGCAACTATAGTTTCACCATTCTGCGTTTTAATTCTATTATTATTATTATTATTTTGGGAAAGGAGATGAATTACAATTATTATTATTATTTTAGGAAAGGAGATGAGTTACAAAAATTGAGTGTAATAAGTTCTTTACCAGACCTTTTAAAATTTGATAAAAATGGGACTGTGGCAAAAGTTTTGCCTAAAATTCAACAAGAATTACCAAACTCATCATCAGAATTTAGCCTGGCTGTAAGCAGAATGTTTAATATTCTTATGCATATGGATATTCCTGTAAATTTAATTCCTCAGGTAAGAAATGTAGTTAAAATTGAAATTATCAGGAAAATTAGAAATATGAACTCATTTATATGTCATCGATAAGTTAAAATGTAATATTTTTTTTTATCGTACAGGTCTTGCAAGGCATTGAAAACAAAGATCCAGTAATAGCAAATGCATGGATGGAAACTCTGCTCGCAGTAATTCCCATTCTAAAAGAAATTGTGATAAAAAATGACGTTCTAAAATGTGCCGTTTCTAAGTCACAGTTGTCTAGAACTGCTTATTTTCGCGTTTCAAGCTGTAAAATTTTAGGAAAAATTTCAGTACACAAATCTATGACCCCTTTTGAGTAAGTACTTTCAGTTAAACTCCATTTTAGAAAAAGTTTTAAGAATTTTCGTAAATGCAAGTCACCAGCTAGTCTCTTGCATTGTATTTTTTTTTTATTTTTAAGTGTAAAAAAAGATGTGTTGCCACTTGTGCAAAGCCTATGTCAAGACTGCTTTCATGAAGTACGAGCTGCTATGTGTAAAGAGTTACCTAATGTAGCACAAGGTATCGCCACAAGTTTCATACTTATTTAATCCTTGTAATTCATCACTTAGTTACAAAAACTTTTACAAACTGTTAAATTTTCTCAAAAAATACAACTTTAATACATATTTATTTTTTAGGTTTATTTAATCTTGCTGACGGCGTCGTGAAGGCAAACTTACTGCCACTGTTAGTAGAATTATCTGCTGATGAAAATGTAATTGTTCGATCTGTATCTGTAGAATCTGTTGTGGCCATGATTCCTTTCGTAGGTCCAGGTAAAAAACTATTTGTAAAAAATTTTATTTTACCATTTGTTTTAATGATGTTAAATCTTACTTAACTATGTAAAATTGATATTAATTACGTCTTTGGTATACAGAATACTCATTTCATTAATCTAAACTTATTTTTAATTCATATTAGGACAGTTTTTTCTTGTTTGTTAGCAGTAACAGCTGCATAACTTCCATAGATAGATATGTTATTATTAGGATTAATAGAAAATTGTTACTTATTATTTCTATTTATTTGTAATTTCAGAAACTGTAAAGACTACAATAATTCCTCTTACCAAGAAATTATGCAGTAGGAGTGTTGCAGAAGGTTAGTTATATTTCTAATATATGTGTTCAGATTTAGAATAAATACCCCAAAAAATTGTAAATTAAAATAGACCATACTAATAAATATATGTACAAATATTTTTTTAATTTCTAGTGGGGTTTCAGTTTACCGATTTTAAAACAATTTTCAAATTCATCATTGTGGTAACTTTGTTATTTTTTCCTTAGGTGACATTACTTACACTTCATTGGCAAGTTCTTTCAGCAGACTTATTTTAAATATCCAAGGCAATTTAACTCCAAGTGATGCAATGTGGTTTTTGGACTATTATATTCATATTTGTAAAAAAGGTCTTTCACTGGTTGAAGATTTAGACATGGATCCATCTGTTGTAAGTTATCAGCAGTATAACGTAAGTTTTTTATATTTGTTAGAATAAGGGCGCATTTACACTGATTCAGTTTATTTGTATCAGTATTATCACAAATAGTTGAGTTTTGACTTTCACACTGTCATCTAAAAAAAAGCGGTAATTGTTTAGATTAAGTGAAATCTAGAAAAAATATGTTTTTTCGGAAAATTCCTTGACATATCCCCTATTTTCTTAACAGTCGTTTGAAGATTACCTAAAATCTATGCAATATGGCTATATAAGAAATAAAAAAAATAGTAACACCAAAGATACTGACAGAATTAACACAAAAATTATCAAAAAAAATTAAATATGTGATAGTTGAGCCCTTAACAATATTAATAAATAAATCTATAGCTTGCAATACATTTCCTAAAGTCTTCAAGACTGCAAAGGTGGGTACCCCTCTTCAAAAATAAGGGCTCCATTGACAACTTCAACCATTATCGCCCCATATCTTTGTTGCCAATCTTGTCAAAAGTTTATGTACGAATTTTGAAAAATCAGGCTAATGATCACCTTGAGCCTAATAAATTATTTGCTTTGAATCAGTTTGGATTCCGAAAAAACAAAATCACAACTTGAGCTATTGACCACTTTACTAGTAATATTTTAGAGGGCTTTGAAAAATATCTTGACACTCTTGCATCCTTTTTAGACCTCACAAAGGCTTTTGATTGTTTCACACATAGCATTCATCTAAAAAAACTACCCTTCTACAATTTTCAGGCTGATGCCATTCAGCTACTTAAGTCATATCTCTCAGATTGTGATCAGGATGTTTATTTTGGCCAGTGTAATTATAAAAAACAATCCCTGAGGTATGGTGTATCTAAAGGATCGGTATTAGGCCTCCTCATCTAAATTAATGACCTGACATAGTGTCAGAGTAAGGAAGTCAACACTGTTTTATTTGCTGACGACACAACCTTTTACATAAGCTATCACCATTCAGAGATTAACAATTTTGTTTACCAAACTTCAGAAAAAAACTATTTCAATGATTTCTAGCTAATCGCCTATCCTTAAATAACTCAAAATCACAAAGTATTAATTTTACTCTAAGAAACAGTGAAATTGTACAGCTTTTTTTACCTCATTGTGCAATAGAGGCCAAATTTCTGGGAGTAAACTTGGATGCAGGATTAACCTGGGAGAAGCACCTTGTTAATCCCTCAAAAAAAGTATCCCGACAACTGTTCCTATTCAGGAGTCTTGTACAAATAACTTCCAGAGAAACTCTTCTAACAACAGTAACTTTCATTCTCTTCTGGCTTACGGTATTTTTTCCTGGGATCATTCTTGTCATACTGATAAAGGATTTGGTCAACAAAGAAAATGCATTCGTATTATTTCTGGGATTGGTTAGAGAGAGGACTGTCGAAATTCGTTTAAGAAATTAAAAATTTTAACTTTACCTTGTGTGTACATTATGCAGTGTTTGTTATACGTTAAACAAAATCTTGATCTATACAGATCATATGTAGATATTCATAACTATCCAACAAGAAACAACAATCTTGTATCAGACTTTGGCTGGCTTGAGAGATCCAGAAATGGTTCAAGATATATATAGCAATAAAGTTCTACAACAGCGTGCCAGCTAGAATTAAAGCTCTTAACTTCAATCAGTACAAAAAACAAATCAAGTGCTACCTTGTGCTGAATGCATTTTTTTGATTTGAGGAATATTTCGAAATCAATTTTAGTCTATAGTGTTGTCTTTTGTCTGTTGTCAGCTTGTCTTTGCTTTTTTTTACCAAAACTTTATTCTTAAGAAAAAATCAATTATGTGTAATTTTTTTTATTTATATTAATGATAATAATAATTGACAATTGAGTGAGTGTAGTCCAGTACTTGCTGCACACAAAATTTTAGTATTCTATTTGACTTGTAAAAGTACTATTTGTATATTATTACTAATAAATTATCTTATCTTATTTGGATGCCATAGAACAAACACGATTCTGGCCTTGGTTCCTTACATTTTTCTCTTAGTTTTCCAGAAAACACAGAAAAACACTTCTCACTTTAGGTTTAATTTTTTCTACTAAATTGTTAAAATTTGGTGAATTCCACAAATTTTACTCTTTCATGTTATATACAATTTCATGTATTTGTACTTTTTTAATGGAAAAAATCAATAAAAACAACGAAAAAGCTTTGAAAACAAAACCTCATATTTTCTTTTCTTTCAATTTAAGATTTAAAATCCTATTATTTCACCTTTATTAAAATTAGACATGATTTTCCTTCCAGATATAAAGGGTTTTATGAAGGGAAAGTGTTAAAATAGATGAGCGCAAATTGGGCTAAGAATTGTTGACGATCGATTAGTTTTTTAAAGGATAGAGCGGGAAATAAAGATGCTCTTTCTTTTTCCCGTTGCGAAACGAAGGGAGTGTATTCGACTGTCTCAGAAATGGCTGTTCAAAGCGACATCTACTAAATATAACTTTTTAAGATAAAAGCTGTCAAGAAATATAAATTCTTCTGGGCTAGATTCTCATATATTAATCTCAAGACCTTTTAGAAACACTCTGTATATATATATATATATATATATATATATATATATATATATATATATATATATATATATATTCATGTGCATCAGGTGGCAGTATATCTAGTGAACAAATATTTTTAGAGGCCGGGACTATAATCTCGGGAAAAAGTCTAAACCCAGATACAGCGGAAAGTTCAATATTTTTGCACAATAACCTACCGAAACTTAACTACTCATTAGTATTAATTTCTTTAATTTTTTTGTTATGATTTTTATATTTTTCCTGTGCTGATAATTATTTTTGTTTAAAAGTTATAACAAACTTTATTAACGTTTTTTGGCAAGTTTCATTTTTATTTGATTAAAAATAAAATTTATCGGCTGGCAAGCCGATATATTTCGCGTACATCAGCCGATACTGATAATCATCCTTTCAGCCGATATATCGGCATCGGTCAATCACTATTATAACAATGTGCTACTCATTTTTTTTTGCTTTGACTCGACACTAATTTTAATGGAATATTATTTTTCTAGTGCATGTTATGTAGACAAAACTGCGCTCTCACTTTGCCGAGAATGGCTCAGATGGTTTTGAGTGAAATTCCGAACGAAATCAACGTCAAATGGTATCAGACATTTAAGTCTCTGGCCGCAGATCCATGCTATATTGTTAGAAAGGCTGTAGCTAGCTGTTTGGTGGAGGTGCTTCAAATTTTAGGTATTAAAAATTAATCTTACCATTCGATTTTAGGCGATTTGGTTGACAAATAAATCATAGGACTCTTTAAAGGATAGGTTCCCAAAGGAGAAGGTAGTGCCCCGCGTTAAAGCCTTTCAAGGGGGCGCGGTAATTTATCATCTTGTTCTCGTCGCACAAGTTGCGATTCATGGGAGCACACCAAATATAGAAGAGGGGGAGCTACCCACTCTAAAGTCGTCCACCATTCTAAAATTTCCAAAAGAAAGGACTGAAGGACCTGCTCTCGTCGGCAAGGTGCCCCTAACGTCTTTGCAACAGAAGGGGAACACAATAGATATCTTAAGTCGCAATGTACTCATCTCCATTTCCACATACCTAACATACATGAGGGATTTATTTTTTCTTACAAAGGGGGCGGTGGTTCAAAAAAGATTGGGAACCTATAGTCTAATGAAATGTCACGATCTTGTTAATGTATGTTGTGGAATAAATATATCAAACGAAATGATATGTCTAAAAGAAATATCTATTTACTAACATTTAATTAATTATAACCGTCATCAAAAGAGCTTAAAAAACTATAATACTGAGTTAAGTCTGAAGCTTGTTGACATATTTGCTGCAGCCAATCCGTCAAAACTTATTAAAAAAAGGATAAAATCAAAGTTCACTTACAAAAGTTATGAGTTTTTCAAACAGGAAACTTCTAGATTCATTATTTTAGGTTTGCAATAAATATCGTTTTTATTTTTAATTTTATGTAGTCGTGTAAAATTTCTAGGTCAGAATAACAAAATGGTTGTGATCGATTTTACAAAACTATTACGAGATGAAGACGAAGAAGTTTTGCAGGCTCTTGTACCGAATTGCGCTATGATTTTAGAACTTTTTACTGCTGCAGGAATTTTAACTAGAGGTAAGACATCATTTTTACAAAAGTCATACATTTTCTAACAAAATGTTAGAGCTATATGGATTTTTTTTGAAATTTTTTTTCTAAAGTTGCTGCATGTTGATAAACTATTGCCATAATATACATTTTCAGCAGGGCAGAATTAGGTAACAAACTCTGAAAGATTCCAGGCCAAGAAAAGGAGTTTTTACTCCTTTTGCGACCTCATTTTTCTTGTGCCCTGGTCTCCATACCAGAGTTACTCTGTTGTTCTTTGTCATTTGCTTTAGGTCTTGTCTGCAGTCCCAAGTCAACTTTGATATCTGACAATACATATATTTTGGCTTTCATAATATTGAGACACTGGTCAGTGCAGATTTAGACTGCATGCATTTCTCCTTGGACGATGGTGGGGGTGTCTTCCAAGGATTTGGCAAGCCCTAAACTTGGGCTTGATACTCCCATTTCGACCTTCTTTTTCATCTTGGCTCTGTCTGTAAACCATACCAAGTAATCCTTCTCTATTCGCTTGGTAACAATTGTTTAATTTCATAGTTTATGTCAAAATTGTACCTAATAGACATGTTGGGTTCGATATGAATTCCATAAAAATTGCATCCAGAATCTTCATATGTTCAATAAAATTCCCAGATTTGAAACTTTCAGTTTGGAACAGCTTGAGGACATTTGTTGCTGCCGTCCTATTCACAGCTATATGCAGTGGAGGGAGATTCGGCATTACCTCTATTGCTGCAGTAGGGCATGGTCCTTGTAACTCATACACAGACTAACCTCCATATTTTTTGTAGTTTTTGTTTTGAGCAGCTACTTATAACTTTGGGCACCAGACTAAGGAAGCATATGTGTGACCATAAGTATGATGATCGTTTCATATGGCCATAAGGTCATTTTCAGTCTCAAACCCCAGGTTTTCACAAAGATTCTGCGGCATGTCCAGCTTGCTGCTATTGCTTTTTATAGAATATTTTCAATGTAGCTATTCCAGATCAGTTTCTGCTCAATCATTTCATGGACAATGATGCGCTTAGAATTCTTTATATTAGCTATATGAGATCAGTAATGGAATTCTGTAATATTATTTGGTCATCTTACATTAATATTTGTTTTGATTGTTTTAAAATATTCACCAAATGTTCATAAAGTGTACAAAGTATAAGTTAAGAAATGGAATTCATTTTGTTAGTGACCAAACGTTTTCATATTCAAATTTAAGTTTGCTTCAGCGCAGGAGAGAGATTATTATGATGTATGCTTATTTTTAGTATCTTGAATAATCATAGTTTCAGCCCTGAATCTTTCTTGGCTTAAACATACATATTCTTGCTTATAGAACACGTAATACACCTCTCTTGCACACACCTCAATGTGGAGCCTTATATTTTATGTACAACCCCATAAACAGAACAGTTAAATGTTGTTAAAATCGGCAAAGATTTTTTTTTAAATTGTGCTTAGAGAATTATTAGAATAATTCCTGTAAAATTTGTGAATATGTATATGTTGAATCTTCGATCATACCCTAGATTTAAACAACAATAGATTTGTTTTAAGGCTGTTTATGGTCGGTGGGGGAGACTCTTTTTTGATGTCTGACAGACATAAACATGTTTACTTATCTTGTCTTTCACTTTACTTGCTTGTCGTGGCTTTTTTCGGTGTTTTTAAGTGTTAGAAATTACTATAAATGCTAAGTTTACAATTAATATTAACAAGAGGATTTGAAACCCGATTATCATATGATACTTGTTTAAATAATGCAATTAGAAAAGGATAGCATAAAATCAGTATGAGTGTACCAAGAAATTAAATATCTACTGTTTATCAACACTTTTTTAAATATAAATAAAAATATTATTACGTTATTCAGCGTTCAAACAACCTTGCCCTAGTTCTGACGTTATACTCATTCTACAGGGGTATGTTCAAAGTGTTGAATAAATAAATTAATACATCAGTCTTTCAACAACTTAATTTTTTAGATATTCCTGTACAATCCACCTTAGATATTGGAAGGGCGATGTTAAAATGTCAAAATGAGGTTTTTAAAACGAACAATTTTCGCTTAAAAGAATCTATTTTGAAACAATGGGAAAGACTGCCGAATTGTTTTCCATCTGATTTTATACACCAACATTTCACCCCAGTTGTGCTCAATGCCGCTTTACACGGAGTAAGTTTTTCTTGCTGAATTTTATGTGTTAAATTTTATAAGTTGAAGGAAACGAGAACTCGTTATTGTTAAAGAAAACGTTTATTTTATATTTTGGAGGCAGGCGTATTTTATATCTACCTAATTTTCTTCCACAATGAAATGACCATTCTTCGTGACCAGTAAAAATAGTAACAACACCCTTTCATGGATAAATTTATTGGCGTTATGTGGACATAGCTACTAGGGTAACATGTAGCCATTATCCACAGAAAATTATAGAATAAATTAATTGGAACCCATAAATTTATACACTTGTATGCCATTTAATTCCTGAATCAAGATTTTCTTTTTTATTTTAGAAAGCCAAACCAGTAAGATCACAAGCCGCAAGAACCCTTCTTATAATCTTGAGGTACAGCCTTAAAGAGAACCACCGAAAATGGATAAGAGAAATGATAAATACGCAGCTTTGTAACTCGAACTGTTGCTATTCAAGACAAATCTATGTTAAGCTGTGTAGTCATGCTATTGAAATTTTCAGTTGGAAATATTTTAAAGAGTTTTTCTACTTGCCATTATTGTCATTGGCAGGTAAGATTTAATTTTTTGTTATCTCTTTTTTCCTAGAAATCGTTTTTGAAACGTCATAATTGTGATATTGGAGTACAAGATATTAAATAGAAAAAAAGCCTATAGTAAAATTGTCTCATCTGCTACTAGTATATTCTTACATTTTACTTTTATATATCATTATTTACCTGAAAGAGCTATTAGACTACATGATATTCAGAACTCTTAACTGTAATGTTGCCATTGTCAACGAAAATTGCAATTTTCTTTACAATACAATTATGTGTTTATTTTTATTATAAATTCAAACAATACAACTACTTATCTGGTTGTGAGTACTTGTTATCGGACTGCGGTCACTAAAAGATGGTCTCGGCTACAAGAATACTTGGAAACTGAACTGTTCTCAGATGTTTTAATTTCACTCTGTGAGTAGTTTGATATATGTGGCCAAAAGGGAATTAAACTCAACACTTTCGTCAGCAAAAGTAGTTGGTTTCGAGGAAATATGTAGTATTTATGTTAATGATGGCAGAGCTTCAGGAACATGGGATAATTCTGGCATAAAAACAAAGAACAGAAATCTCAGGAATTTGAATAATAGCTTGCAGAAACTGAAGAAAAACTTGAAATAACTTTTATTGTTTAAAGTGTTGGGATACAATGTATAAAACCTGACATATGGTTTAAAAATTGCTGATAGGTTTAAAAAGCTGGCCCCTCTAACAAAAAGAAAAAAGCGGGGTTCAGTATTCTAGAAATTTTTTATGAGATTATGGCAGACGTAACATGGAAATAATTTACTTTATTGAATTCGGCAATTATAACGAAAAATATAGAAGGTAGGTACTTGATCTAGATGTAGCTTGATCAAATCAAATAATAAAACGCAGATGATCACTGATTTTACTTTTTAACAATTTTACACTACCTTACTAAAACGATCAGTTCCAAAGGCAATGGTTGAATGACAAAACTTCAAACTAGACTTGCTAGAGTTGCAACAAAAACAGAGAGGCAATTTGCAAATATCTAAAAAATACTTGTACAGAAGTCCGCTTTGAAACCATGACTATAATTAAGACCTATACCGATAGATGGCGAGAAGCGTACGATTTCTTGCAAAATTCCAAATTTAAATAGAATAGGCGTAAAAGTATATATATATATATATATATATATATATATATATATATATATATATATATATATATATATATATATATATATATATATATATATATATATATATATATATATAGATTGTTCCTGGTTTTGTACGTATACCTAGGTATATTAATTCATGTTCATGATTATTACACTTCCGATCGTTTAATCTCTTAATCTCTCATAAAGGCAATTTTCACCGTGTTCTGATGGTAACAAAGCTGTGTACTCTGTATGGGGAATTGAAGAGAGATGAAAAATATCTTGTTTTCTCTCTCTCTTTCGATCGGCGTAACGCTTTCGATTACATGAGGCCCTACTCCATCTATAATAGCTCTATGATCGCTCGACGCTTCGACTGAATATCCTAAATAGTTATTACACCACACTAAATTCTTTTATTTATAAGAACACTAACTGAGTAAGGAAGATTGGTAGTACCCAACCGTCCTAATTGAATTCCTAACTGCCCTAAATACTGTTACATTACACTGAACTCAGTTTCTAAATTCGGTTAGGATAACTGAATATCAGATGGTCTAATGAGCCCTTATAAACTAGTAAGTAAATCTAACAACTTTATTCTCAAAAATTCTAGGTATATGCATACTTATCAAAGTCCAATAATTTTACTTTTCAAGTGAAGTTAATAGATTTCTCACTAAGGAACAGGCATAAACAAATAAACGTTTGAATATATAGTCTGCCGTTTTTTCTTACATGAACGCACATTGTCGTCTATCTCACATTAAATGTTTGTATTATGAAAATACCACAGGTACTCAATAAAAATGTGTTCACATTATGGTTTTAATAATAAAAAATTAATTTTTAGCTATAAAAAATACTTGTCTCTTTTCGCATAAACATTTCCCCTCTCTTTTTTGCCTTTTAGAAGATACAGTTTCAATCGTTCGTCTGTGTATGGTAAAACTCTGCCCCGTTCTCAAGCAAATGCTAGTTCTACCAGTTGAAAGGAATCTACAGTTGAAATTGGAAAATATACTTTCTAAATTGGAAATGATGGAATCGGATAAAGATGTGATCAGGACGTTAAAACAGAAGTTGAAAGAAATGAGATCATTGCCAGCTAATAGAAATGAAGTTCTTGCTGAAGAAAAACGTAAGATTGAAGAAGAAGACAAAGTTTTGAAGGGCAAACTACCTCAATTTAAAATTCTGACACCACCAAAAGGTTTGTTTTTTTATGTGTCCGCGGTTATTACTTAAAAATAACAATTTATTTATTTCAGATAGACATATCATAATCTTACAAACATTATTAATTTGCCTATACCGGGTGTCAACGAATCTATTAGACAAGTCATAATTTCTAGAGTATTATGTGTATCAAAATCAGATGCTTTTAATTTGGAGAGATTTTGAACGGGATTTTTCTTGTCTTCCAAGGTTGGTTTTATTTTCTACCTAAACTCATCGGAATGGTTTTCGTCGACTTGTATCATCTAAAACATGTATGCTTTTAGGTGCTACTGCGAAATTAAGTCCCTTGCTTTATAGTTGTTCTTGAAGTTGTTTCAGGTAGAGTCGGTTACTGTTGCGATTTTAGTTTTTCCCGTTGATTCCTCGCCATATTTTCTTTCAACTTATTGCACCTGTTGTCTGTTTTTTGGAAAATTGGTTCATGATCATCTGACAGAGTTTCGTCTTTGATTTCTTCGTAGCGTTATGTAGCTGTACAGGGTGAGTCAACAATTGGATGAAGTAGGTTTGTGCCTTTTCGGTGAAATTAACAAAGAAACTATATTTATTGTTTGATACAGTTTAATTTTACGCAGATTTTAAAAATATTTAGGACTCTACAGGGTGAGCCAAAAAACTAGGACAGCATAAAGTTGTATTTTTTTAAATAGAACACCCTATATACGAATCGTATTTTCGATTTAGCTTATAATTTTAAATCTTTTTTATTAAGGGTTTACTATAACAAAACTTTATAGTTTCTGAGATAATTAAGTTTAAAGAAAAAAAGTCACATTTTCAAGCATCAATTCAATCCTAAATAACGTTTTCAATTTTGTGACAAATATATTCAAATTTGGAATTTAGCAAGGCCAAGGACAAGTTAACATAATTTTTACCTAATATTTGCAATAAAAGCTACAGGGTGTTGAACACATCGGCTCAAATTTGAACAAGTTTAAATGAATAAATATCTTTTTTTTTAAATGGTACACCCTGTATATTTTCATGTTATTTAATAGAGTAATAAAAACCCTAAAAGTTTTGTTCAATATATCCTATACCTATTTATAATAGTTTTTGAGATATTTCAGTTTTTCTTATTTTCCATACTTTTTTACAGAAATAGTCTTCATTATCATAGTAGCCATGGCAAAAACAATGTAAAAGAACATTTTTCTGTGTGTCAAATTTATAACCACAATCGCTTCTTTTGGTTTTTATGTAGTGTAGTTTGGTTTTTTTTGCATTCATCTTATATTGTAAAATGAATTTTCCAAAGAATGAGTTAATAGATATGATTTATACAATAGGAGAGGCTCAAAAAAATTGCCTTCTTGCTCAAAGAATTTACAAAATGAAGTATCCTGATCGACGCCAGCCTAATACCCATACGTTTCAAAACTTAATGCAAAGATTTGATTCTTCTGGTACTGTTGATTATCCAAAACGTAAAGTGGTCAACAAACCAGTAACTAATGAAGAAAAAGAACTACAAGTATTGTTAAATGTTCAGGAAAATCCTTATATTGGTAGCCGTCAGTTAGCAGCATTATGTGAAACATCACAATCCACCGCTAATCGTACTACCAAGAAATATAGGTATCATCCATACCACATGGAATTACACCAAGAATTGCATGGACAGGATTTTGAAAGTCGTGTAAACTTTTGTCGTACAATAAATGCGGAGATTCAATTAAATCCAAATTTATTATGCAAGGTAATGTTTAGTGATGAAGCTACTTTTAGAAGTAACGGTGCCATAAATAGACGCAACATGCATTATTATGCCACAGAAAACCCATTTTGGATTAGAGAGGTGCAACATCAAAACTACTGTAAATTAAATGTTTAATCGAATTATTGGACCCCACTTTTTTAATGAACCACTAAATGGCCATAGTTACCTGAACTTTCTACAAGAAGAACTACCCCAACTGCTTCAAGGTTTCGATAGGGATGAGCTCGACAGTATGTGGTTCCAGCACGATGGTACGCCTCCGCATTACCATCGTGAAGTTCGTGCGTTTTTAGACCAACGATATCCGCAAAAATGGATTGGACGTGGGGGTTTCATTGAGTGGCCACCAAGGTCTTGCGACATCACCCCATTAGATTTCTTCCTATGGGGTTATATTAAAAATAAGGTGTATGTTAATCCACCAACAACAGTGGAAGATATGCGAAACAGGATTAGGGATACCTGTAGAACAATAACGCCAATAAGTCCATTGTCCAGAAAATCTGCAAAAAAGACTAAATTTGTGCATTGCACAAGAGGGTCGTTTATTCGAACACTTATTAAAAAGAAATAATTAATCTCAGTATTTAATAGGTAATTTTTTTGTTTGAATTTAGTATAAAAGTAAATATGTATTTGCCTTGTCGTTATTGTTGTGTTAATTTTTTCACGTTATGTTTAATTAAACTATTGCCGTTGTAATATAACGAATAATGTATTTCATCATATTTAACCACATTCTGTTTGTTTCTGTAGTTTCTTTTTATTATTTTACATGGCTACTATGATAATGAAGACTATTTCTGTAAAAAAGTATGGAAAATAAGAAAAACTGAAATATCTCAAAAACTATTATAAATAGGTATAGGATATATTGAACAAAACTTTTAGGGTTTTTATTACTCTATTAAATAACATAAAAATATACAGGGTGTACCATTTAAAAAAAAAGATATTTATTCATTTAAACTTGTTCAAATTTGAGCCGATGTGTTCAACACCCTATAGCTTTTATTGCAAATATTAGGTAAAAATTATGTTAACTTGTCCTTGGCCTTGCTAAATTCCAAATTTGAATATATTTGTCACAAAATTGAAAACGTTATTTAGGATTGAATTGATGCTTGAAAATGTGACTTTTTTTCTTTAAACTTAATTATCTCAGAAACTATAAAGTTTTGTTATAGTAAACTCTTAATAAAAAAGATTTAAAATTATAAGCTAAATCGAAAATACGATTCGTATATAGGGTGTTCTATTTAAAAAAATACAACTTTATGCTGTCCTAGTTTTTTGGCTCACCCTGTAGAGTCCTAAATATTTTTAAAATCTGCGTAAAAATAAACTGTATCAAACAATAAATATAGTTTCTTTGTTAATTTCACCGAAAAGGCACAAACCTACTTCATCCAATCGTTGACTCACCCTGTATACAGATCGGTGATATTTTATTTGTGTTCGTAATAGTGCTTTACTAGCGTTGTCTAGAATACGGCGTGCTCTGTTACCTGGTATTGGTGATATTAATCTGAAACCAATAGGAATGACGTTGCTGTCCCGGGCTTGTAGCAAAAATGAAGAGTAGGCTTCCTCCTTGGCAAGTTTGATCCTTATTTTTTCGTACGCTTTGGTTTTGTCGCTGATACCGGGCTTCCAACGTTTGTTTGAGGGTTGTAGACAATGTTGAAGATTGACTCTAATGTGGTTGTCGGACTTGTATTGTCTTTATTTTTGTTTGTTTTTACGACGTTCCGATTAGGTTGTATCTCTACTCGTTATCAAGTATAAACTGAACGTTCTGTTTTAAGGCAACAAGCTTATATGATTATTTTATCAACTCTGTGAATTGTTATGGCTCGACCTGCTTGTTCTTCTTCTTCTTTAGGTGCCGTCTTCGTTCCGAAGGTTGGCGATCATCAGAGCTATACGTATATTCGAGACTGCTGACCTAAACAGCTGGTTATTGCTGCAATTATACCATTCTCTTAGATTTTTTAACCAAGAGTTTCGTCTTCTTCCTACAGATCTCTTTCCCATAATTTTTCCCTGCATAATAGTTCTCAGTAGTTGATATCTTTCTCCTCTCGTAACGTGTCCCAGGTATTGTAATTTTCGTTTTTTAATTGTAAGTATGACCTCCTTTTCTTTATTCATTCTCCTCAGTACTTCAGCGTTTGTGATTTTCTCCATCCATGATATTCTTAACATTCTGCGGTACATCCACAATTCAAAGGCTTCCAACTTGTTAATATCGATCTTTTTAAGCGTCCATGCCTCCATTCCATAAAACAAAACTGACAGTACGTAACATCTTGCCAGACGAACCTTTAATTCAAGACTCAGGTCTCTGCCACAGAACACTCTCTTCATTTTCGTGAATACGGCTCTTGCTTTCTCTATCCGGATTTTCGTTTCTTCAGAGCTATCGTTGTTTTCATTGATGACGGTGCCTAAATAGTTGTATTTTCTGACGTGTTCTATATTTTGACCCTGTATGCGTATATCTGGGACATTTTGGGTTGATTTGGATATTAACATGCATTTTGTTTTTCTTATGTTTAGTGACACTCCATATTCTTCACTGACTGTTGCTACTCTATTGACTAAGGTCTGGAGATCCTCGAGTGTAGTCACATGTAATATATCCGGTTTTTTATAGATACTAATTCCGAGGGTGGAAGAGATAGCGAAAAACCAACCCCAATCTCAGTGCCGAAACCGGGAACCAGGCAGCCAACTAAACGACTTGTTGATGGTACTTCAAGGTAAATATACTTTTTTATATGTATATTTCTTTAAAATTATTGACCAAAGATGATAGCCATATTATTTCACCATAATTCATATATGTATAAAAGTCATGTTGTCAAATTGCGTGATCATTGATTAAAATTTATGCTTTATACAACTTATCCTTCGTTTATTATGCTTTAAAGCTATGCTTTTTTTTAGCAGTACTATGTCTTTTCTTGATCAACATTTTTATATTGATGCTGGGGTATCGCTTCCTAACTTTGATGATTCTTCCTGTAAAGAAACAGACGCTATTCTAAAAACGTCTAAAGACGTGAGTATATTAATTAATTCTACAGAAAATTTGACATTTAAGGCTGAAGATTTAAATTCACCAACAAACTGCATTTTAAAAGAAGCTAGTAATAATTTAAAGATCGGAGAAGAAAATAATATGGTTATATCAGCAGAAAATATAAATATCGAGTCTTTATCAGAGAAAGATCTACAGGCATTAGAAACGACTACAACGAACATTACAGATGATGTAAAAGTTAATCTACAAAAAATATCTAAAGAAGGGGAATTTAGAAAAAGAACCAAAAGAAATTCTTGTATATTTAGTAGTGATTTTAGCGGTAGGAATGATACAAAAAGTGCAGAGATTTCATTAAAACGAAGAAGTCTTAATATAATGATGACAAATGATAGTAGAATACCAGTTTGTTCTAAAGCTAGCAAAAGATTGTCGTACTGTCAAAGGTCAAAATCAGTGAGCGACCAAAATCTTGACGTTAGTTCTACCGGTGCTCCACGAATAAGTGCCTTACCTAGGTTTACTAAAAGCACATTAAATTTAAGGAATAATGACGAACAACATGGCTTAAAGTCAAACTGTAAAAGTAGTTTTGTAACAGATACTAAAAAATTTTTGACAGAGTCATACAAGTTAGATGATAAAGTAATCAGAAAAAGGAACCAAATGACTGATATTAATGTGTCTTCCAATTTAGACAGTAACGAAACTAATGATAAAAATGCCAAATTAAATTTAGAAAAGTCGGCACACAATAATAATATTAATAACAATGATGTATTAGAAGTTCGGGAAAATCAGAAATTCTTTAATTCAAGCGATAGTTGCGAAGGAACTGTCCAAGCCAAAGAAATTAAACGAAGAATTTCAGGGTTGCCTGTATCAATAGGAAGGTAAGTTTTCCAAGCTTTTATTTCTCTGCTTTTTTCAGCATTTTTTTAAAAATAAAAATAATGTTATTTTATAAGTTTATGCTATTTTTGTATCTTGAAATTTTTAATTTATCGACGTAGTCTTTCTTTCCCGCCTCTTTTCGGGAAGTCGTTCTCGTCGTTAATCTTGTTAGTAATTAATTTAAAGACGCGAAAGATTTTGTTTTAGTAGATGTAGCTTTAAAATATCTAAAAGTCACCAAAAAAAAACCGCACAAAAATATGAATGTACTTAAACAGACAATCGTATTAGGTGTATGACATGTTTTCAGAATAATGTAGTATTTCTCTTATATGATGTCAAAATGCAGGTTATTTTTATTGTATCACACCAGGGTGTCCAGATTCACGGAAAACCTAAAATTAACTTGAAGCGTTTTTTTATCATGAAAACTATGGGATTATCAGGGAATTTTTTTAAAATCTGGAATTTTGGACTTTACAAGTCGACGTAATAATATTCGCGTCATGGCGTATTAAAAAAAACAGACTATGAATGACGTATGTACTCAATATTATACCTCGGCTTTTCTAGGACACACAACATGTAGTAATTTAGTGAAATCTTATTGTAATATAGGAGAAAGTCTGGCTTACTACTTATCGACTTATCCCTGTATACTCCTATATTACAAGCACGTTCTGTTTTCTTTCTTTGTCTCTCGTATGGGTTGTCTTTTATTTGTCTCTGTTTCCGGGTTATTTTGTCGTCATCGGGTTATTTGGCAGGGAAAACCTAGAAAAGACCTGCCGTGTCTCAATCGGGTTAATGTATTACGAATTTCTTAAAAATGTGGGTGTTTCGTCCCGGTACCAACTATAGGACTCGTCAGTGGGATTCTAGTTGGTACCTTCCCAAACACCCGTCGTCGTACTTATTTATGTTCGGATCTCTTATTTGAAGTTAAATCTGACCGGAGGATGGCGGTAAGATGTTGAATAATACGACATTATACTGATAGTATAAACAGAAAAATATTTATAAAGATTATTCCAATATTCATGGACCGACCTAATGTCAATTTAGAATTTTTAAAGGAATTACAGGAAATTGAGGACTGTAAAAAGCTAATAAACATATGTACATGTGAATTACACACTTTGCTTTTAAAGCAGCTTTCAAAATTGTAAATTGGCAGATTGATGACATGTTGATATATCTATTTTATTTCTATGATAATCAACCTGTTAGTCGAGAATATTACTCGAAAAAATGACACCGTAAAGCTTTCCCCATGTATTTCTTAACGATAAGTTGGCTAAAAGACGACGAAGTAGCAGAAAAAGCGCAAATTATACCTTTAGTTCAATATGTTAAATATGCCAAAGATAAAAAAGAACCTATTTCTAAAAGCTATACATTAGTGAAAAATAATATTGATACATTACTTGAAACAAAATTAGCTTTTTTCAAATAATTTGCTAGCAAGTTGAAACCTTTCTTGGCCGAGTAACTCCATTTATGAGTGGTGATTTATCTGAGCTATATATATAAATTGTTTGAAACACTTTATTAAGTCAGATTGTTTAAAAAAGCATGAATTATAACATTTTGACTTAAAATACATCAAAATCTTTTGACAGCAAACAACGCAAAACTAGATTATTTTTATTGACAAGTTATTATTTAAGTCTTTTTTGCCAATTGTAGAGACAACCACAATTTTTTTTGTATCTTTTTTAGGAAAACTGCCAAATAAAAAGTATTAGACTGTCAGTATTTAACGTTTTTGATATACCCGTTAATATTGTTTATTGTTTAATATATTAAGGTTTTTATTAACTATATATTTTATATACATATGCTCTCTATATACATATATGTCTTTATTTATTTAATATCATAAAATTTTAAATAAATAAAATATTATACGAAAATAAAAATAATTATTATATAAAAACAATTCATATATTTAGAGATAATACTTCCTTACAATAAATGAATCTCAATTTTTAATACTAATCCAGTTTTTGAAATGTATTTACTATTTTTATATGTAGTTTTTTGTGCAATAAAACATTTTTTAAATCATTTGAGCTTTACTCTGACTTTGACTAATAATATGGTCAACTGCTTCTACAAAACTTGGAAAAACTTCCGTTGGACCTGGAGAAATTTTATTTTCGTCTCCTTCCCTATATTTACCAGTTTTTACCAGATATCCCTGTAAACCTGCATCCATTGCACCCTTTATATCATCAGTGACATCCTGTAAAAATCAACAGTTAGTTGAAAACTTAGACAAAACTATGTAAATATGTTTCATTTGAACTACAGAAAAACAAAAGGTATACTAATTTTAGTGTTAAAAATATATGTAGTCTCATTGCCTTTCCTAGTTCAGAGTAGACTCTTTTATTAAGATTTTAAATTTATTCATTTAGTAGAATAACAATTATGAAAGTCTAAAAATATATTTAATTTTCTTACGTCACCAATCATAATAGCTTCATTTGGTAATACATTCCCTAAAGCTGATTGAAAGAAAAATTTATTTGGCTTGCCAACTAATGTTGCAGTGCACTGAGCTGAATACTCTAATCCTTTTACAAAGCACCCAGGTCCAAGAGACATTCCGTCAGTTGTTTTGTAGTATTTACTAGCATGTATTCCTATTAGTTTGGCCCCATTCTGTAAATATCTAAAAATGTTGGTTAATATGCTTTAAAATTAATGAAAGCTTGTAATTTGCCTTTAAAAAAAACTTATTTACAAATACCAGAGGAAGCTAATGTTACAAGTATTTCACAATGTTCTTCATTACTTCTTAGTAAGTAAATTTAAATGTTTTCTTGTTTAAAAACTCACCTAAATGCTTCATTTAATCTTTTGTAATGAAATTCTGTTGGAGCTAGCCCTATTACTACTGCATTGGGTATCTCAGTCGAAGGGCATTCTAGTCCCTCAAAATCTTCTAAAGCTTCAGGTGCTACCTTCAATAAAAACAATATTCAACCCCCTATAATGAAAACTAAGGTAATTTACTAAGTTACTATAATTTTGTTATAGGGGTCAATATATAACAACAAAAGTTTAATTTAGTTTCTTACCATTAACATAGGCTTGAGTTTGTTCTTCTCTATAAGATTTCTACATGCTACAAGTGAGCTTAATATGTCATCTCTGTCAACTTTGAAGCCTAAATTAACTAATCGATTGTGCAAAATTCTTTTACTTTCTTTAGTAGTGTTTGTTACGAATTTTACATTTAGGTTTTGATTTTTTAACCTGGAAATAGTTCATGTAAAATATATATTAGGTTGATTGTCAAGAAACGTTACTTTTTTAGTGCTTCGACAGCCCCCGGTATAGCCTGATTTTCAATGTGCAATGTTCCACTTAAATCTACCAATACCTCTCGTATATATATCATCTTGTTTATTTCTGTTTGGCCTATTTCACGACAACTTTATAAGATTGAGGTTAGAATTATTTTTAAAACGTCGGTTTAATGCATAGATATAAAAGTTAAGTATATAAGCTGTGGATCACATAGAAGAAAGTTGGATATCCCGTCAAAGATTATTCACAATAATATCCTCTTTGACCCCGTCACCTCATTAGAAAGAGAGATACTAGCCATCAAAAACGCTCTATCTCTTTCTAGGTATAAGTCAATTTGCTTCTACACGATTTATGGTCTATTTTAACTTCCCTGTCTATGGTTTGATCATAGACATAGTGTAAAGATAATAGACTGCAGATCCTACTGAAGCGCGTTGGTTCTTGCTTAGAAAGAGATAGAGCGTTATCGATAAGTAGTACTTCTCTTCTTATTTCACGGAATAGAAAGAGAGATACTATTCATCGAAAATGCTTTGTCTCTTTCTGGACCAAGAGGCAACGCGTTTCTGTAGGATCCGTGGTTTATATATCTTATATGTCTATGATCATTGTATTAAAGCCATAGATATGTAAATATAGATTTAGACCTTGGATCCTATAGAAGCTCGTGATTCTTGGTTTAGAATGTGAGCGTTTTCAATGAGTAGTGTGTCTCTTTCTACTCCGCGGAATAGAATGAATTCGCTGCTTAGAATTTTCAGTTTTTATTAACCGACTGACTCCCAAAAATTTGCCTCTCTATAATAAGTTAAAAAGAGACAAATAAATTAAATGTATAGCGGTTTCCGCACGCACATTATAATGAAATTCCTAGGTTTGCGGACTAACCAGAACTCACCTTTCTTGTTCTGGGGTTTGCTGCATTTGTAAAAACGAACCTGAATTCACCTTTTTCGTTCTGGGGTTATAAAACGTCATATGTGCGGTGCACGTGGCTAAGTTTTGACATTTTTAGTGAGAGTAGCACTTTATCGGTCTTATCAGTCCAAAAAAAGGGGTAAAGCCGGTCAAAACTCGGTGATATATCAAGTATTATATTATTTTAAAATGGTTAGCGATGAAGAAACAATTACAGCTTTTAAAAGCTTAGGTTTAAGTGAACAAAAGGCCAAAGAAACTCTGAAGAATGTTGCAGTTACCAAAACTTTATTGTCTATTTTAAGCGAGGTAAGAATGTCCAAATATAGATATCTCCAGCTATTTATGTCGCAATCAAATTTTTTCGATATTTTTCTAAAATTTTAATTTTTGTATTATTACATCAGACTTTGCAGCCAGTATAATAGAGTTCAGTTCAGCCTTGGTGTAACAATTCTATTTTTTAAATGTCATAATACAAATGGACAATGAAGGGTGTAAAAAATGTTACATGTGTTAATATAGTAAAACAATTTAGTAAAAAATGTTAAGGCTGTTCTGAAAAATATGTCCTGTCTATCCAACATTTTTCAAAATAAATTTTGTGTTTTAGGGATCGAGCAGTTTTTTTTTATATAATGATCTTAATTTACAATATGTTCATGAAAATTCATATAGTTATTGATATTTAACATATTTACTTTTTTTAAATGCCTTTAGATCAGAGCTGTGGCCTTATCAGATGGAACAGGAATCCTTCTCTACCATTTGGCCACAAAATTAAAACCTCAGATAAGTCACCATCTACCTCTCTTAGTAAAATATATAGTATCTAAAAAATTGGATAACACACTACGTGTAGACAAAGCAATAGAGTTCACTTTATCTCATATAAACAGTATAGATTCGAACGAATTAGAATCATATTGTGGTGTAGGAGTGGTAGTTACCCCAGAACAAATAGAAGAATGTGTTGAAAAGCACATAAGTTCCTGTAAAAATGAATTGGTGGAGAAACGGTATAGATTTAATATGGGGCCTGTTATGCAAAAAGTAAGAGAGGAGTTACCATGGGCAGGTAAGAATTTTTAATATGAAGAAATTTTTGTTGTTTACTAATATATTCCTTGATATTTTTAGATGGAAAAGCAATTAAAAATGAGATAGATGTACAAGTATTGGACATATTAGGGCCTAAGACTGAAGCTGATCTTGCCCCTGTATCTAAGAATGAGAAAAAGACCTCTAAACCTCCAAAAACTGTTGAGAAAACAAAGCCTGCTGTGAAAAAAACTGATGAAAACAAAGGTATTTTTTACACAATATTTGTTGGCTTTGCATCACCTTTTGATAATATGTTTTGTAAACATATCAATTTTTGTTGTTAAGTCGAATTTAGCACAATTAACATGTTGAATTGTTATCTGTTTTTTTTCTTAATTTTTAAATAATACGTTTTAGTAACAACCTTGTATTAAATTGCCTCCTATCTGATGTATATTTATTTATTTATTTCAACTACTGTTACAGGTTGATATAGATATATCATTGACCCATCATTAATTTTTGTCTATACTTTGGCAACTTTGTCCTTAATCATTTCTATATAAACCTGTTTAAATAATATAATATCCTGGGTGTACAAAAAAGGAGTATCTTCAGTGAAGAGCTTAAATTTATTATTCTTTAAAATTATATTCCTGCATTAGCAAAATAATTCAAATGTACACTTTTAATAGGCCTTCTTTAAAACTAAACAGGTTTTCAAGACAAGAGGAAGCTCTGCTTATTTCAAAATTCCCAAACTAATGAAGAACTGAAAAAATTTTTAGACCATATAAAAACTAAATATTTTTCAATATGGAAGTAAAAAAGTTTCATTTTTAAAACCCTTCTAGTGGGTCATTTATGTATATATTTATATCAACAAACTTTTATATATGAAAATTAAGGATACAAAGCTAGAGCTACAGTCTTGGAATTTGTAAAACAATAGTTATCTCCTGAACATATGCAAAGTTTTCCAATTTAATAACAAAAAGAAATATTTTTTTAATTCTTGTCTGTTTAAGATTCAAAAATTGGTTGACTTATTGTTGCATTTGTCAATTTAAATCTTTTATTGTCAACCTAGACCAGTTTTAAAGTTGGAATATGTTAAACAAAAGACAAGTGTGATTTGGGAAGGAACAAAAAATATTTTATTGATTGCAAACTTCTTCTAACTTGCCTGAAAACTTCCAAAAATAATTTCTTTTTTATATTTTCTAAAAAACATCTCTCCAACTGATGACTAAAGTGGAACGTCTTGTTAGACCAAATCTTTTATTAAACATTATTGCAAGTAATCTGTAGCTTATATTTATGAATTTTATACATTGGAAAAAATATTTTTCTGTAAGTTCAGCTACAAAATAGGCGTTTTTCAAACAATTAGTTGCTATGTATATGTTATATATCAAAATTCACGTTTTATATTTACTGAAGCATAGTTGATATTTTTATTTCTCTTTCTTGATGACTTTTTTAATGAATTTTGTACCCTTCGATATATGTTGCTTCATAATGAGAATCAATAGAGATACTAATATTTTGTTGATTTAAATTGTCATTTACCAACACCTTTTTTATATTTGGAACTTTAGTGATTTCAAGCAGTGTTGCTATTGACAAGACTACCTGTGTTGTATTCCCGAAACACTAAATCATAATGTTATGAAGGATTTATTTTGATATTTACAAGCCCGAGAATTACTATTGGATTTCTTATAGTACAAAAATTATAACATGTGAGTTTTAATGTTTTGAGGCTGTGTGTAACCAGCATAAGATAGTTATGTCGACGTTATGTTTGCAAAATAGTTTATTAACTATCTCTAAAAGTGGTTCCATGGTTTGAAGACAAAAATATAGTCTATTTGGGGGGAAACATGAAAATATATCAGGCTTCCTGGAAATGACTTCCATTTTGTCTCCGCGTGAAAAAATAAATTGTTTTTGTTTTAGAGAAGACGTAAATATGTATATATCTACATTTTTTCATTAGTTTTGAGTTATTCGGGGGACTTTAAAATAATTTAACAAATGAAATATATATTAGGTGGTCCACTACTTCATTCATGTGTATAATTTAAAATGTAGTATAAAATAAGTAACATATCTTCAAAATTAATTATATGTACACATGTTGAAAAGTTTGAATGGTAGCAGTCTTTGCTAAGATGTAAATAATGATGGAACTTTAGTAAAATTTTATAATTACTGTTAAATTTATTTTAATTAGATACCACTGTCAATCAGCAAGGACTAACCATTCTAGATGTTATGAAAAAAATTAATTTCCATGCCCCAGGAGAAAATTTTAAAACTGATGGATATGTCATGACTGAAAATACGGAGAGGCTTATTAAAGAACATTTAAAAATAACTGGTGGAAAGGTGATTAATGGTCTATTTTTACTTTAGTAATGATAGAAGAGATTGCTAGCAAAAACTGAATAGTTAGTGTACTATGTGGGTATTTTGGCTATACAGGAGGTCTACACTGCACTGTACTTATAAAAATAAAAAAGTCCGACATGAATACAAGTGTGTTTACATGAATCATTGTCTTCCATGTTGTTTTGGTTTGCTAATTTATTTTCATCATTGCCATTTTAAGTTGTTCATTAACAGAGATAGTGAGATACCTTGAAATTAAAATTTTTGAAGATTCTACTACCATAACTAAGATATTTAATTAATATTTTATTTTGTCACTTAATTGAAGCTAAAAATATATTTTTTTCTGGTTGTTTTCAAAAAATTACCTTTATAGTTCAGGCAAAGACTATATATAATGTTTATAGTCTTTGGTTCAGGTTAGTTCAGCTTGGTTATCTATGCCAAAGACTGTGCTGATTTTCCAATATTGTCAAAGATGGCTTTCGATACGTCACTATATGAAATTTCAATCATCGATAAATACCGTTTGACAATTAATTACATTTGTAACAGATCCTTTTGTAGTAGTGATTTCTTTCATTAAACAGATTGAAACAACTCTTGAAGAATCAAGTAAAGCTTATATGAGTGAAAGATGATACTAGTTTAAAAATATGATCTTCTTGGACATCACTGCTTATTGACAGTTTCAGAGATATTTACTTTTAATCTGTACAAATTATTTTATGATTGTTTAGATGCTAATTGTTTTTATAAAATTTCTGATTTTATAAAGATTAAATTAACATATGGTCCAATATTTTCATTAATTTTGTTTAAGGTTCGAACTCGTTTTCCGCCAGAACCAAATGGAATTTTACACATAGGACATGCCAAAGCTATTAACATTAATTTTGGTTATGCTGCAGCAAATGATGGAATTTGTTTTTTGAGATACGATGACACTAATCCTGAGAAAGAAGAGGAGAAGTTTTTTACTGGCATTCATGATATTGTGACATGGTTAGGTAAGACATCTCCTATACTTTGAGTATAGAATACCTTGTGTAGTTAACATGCATATTTAATACTGAAATAGAATTACCTAGAATATAGTATAACTTTTTTGGTTCAGCATAAATAAGATATTTTTCTCTTAAATTGTAGGTTATAAACCCTATAAAATCACCCATTCATCTGATTACTTTGACCAGCTTTACGAATGGGCAGTAAAACTAATCACAAAAGGATTTGCTTATGTGTGTCATCAAACTGCTGATGAAATGAAAGGTTTTAACCCAGTACCTTCACCATGGAGAGACCGTCCTATAGAGGAAAATTTGCAGTTATTTGAGGTAAAATAAATTTTATTATTAATAAAAATGTTAAGATGCAGAATAATCTAGTAAATGAGATTCTTAATTTGATTTTAATTGATTATTTTGGTGAACTTACTGGTTATTTTAGTTCTAGTGTGGAACATGTATTACTGGTTGTATAAATACCCTTTATACTTCCTAAATTCCCTTAGATTAGAGTAACAGAAATAAAGTTCTATTGACAAAAATGTAGGTTTCTCTTGATATGATGATCATCGATATCTGTAACTCGAAAGTAGATACCTAGTACCCAAGTTCTGTTCAAATTACCATAAATCAGCCAGGAAGTTTTAAATATCTCGAATCAATTTTGAAAGTTCAAATGAAAAGATAAAGTACGAAAAATAAATTATTCTTTTGGAAATTTCAGAGTGGTTACAAAGTATTGTAGTGTTTATACTTTTGCAAGTCATGATCCTGAACTTACTGTGCAATTTATGGTAAAAAGGCTTGCAAAACCTTGTTTTTATTTTAGTTTTGCTGCTTTTATCTACAAGTATTAATGTGTAATGTGATGAGAAATCATAGTGTGTATATGTATTCTATTGTAGGATATGAAGAATGGAAAAATTGATGAAGGTGCAGCTACTCTCAGAATGAAAATAACATTAGAAGAAGGCAAACTAGATCCTGTAGCTTATCGAGTTCGTTTTACGCCGCATCATCGAACGGGAGACAAGTGGTGCATCTACCCAACTTATGATTTTACCCACTGTTTGTGTGATAGTATTGAACATATAACTCATTCCTTATGTACTAAGGAATTTCAGTCTAGGTAAGTAAATGTGTTTTAAATAGTATTCTTGTTGATAAGCCTCTGTTCCTAAGAGCTTTTTGTCCCAATTACCGCTCACTTTAACTCATAAATCTTGAAAATTATCCATTTTTGATTATCATGATCATTGAAACTTTTATTCTATGCATTAACCTCTAAGTTTTCATAAATTTTCATATGGTTTGTGAAGGGTTCTTTCTCAAAATCATTTGGAATCTTCAGATGCAGACCTCGACTTTTTCTCTTAAGATAGGGACAGGGAATGAGATGTGGGTACATTACTGGGATCCAGACTCATAGTTTTTTTTGCTGAGATCCAGAAAAGAAAATAAGAGTCTGTGTAATGGGTCTAGAAGGAGGGTTCTCATCTTCCAAAAATGGCTCACACACGAATCATCAGCTAAGTAGCACCACTGCCTTTTATGACTAAGTAGTTAGACTTGTTGAATACATGCCAAAGGGCACTATTCTAACAACAATTACCTATTCTAATACACTAATAAAATTACATACAGCCATAAATCAATCACGTTCTGGTTTGTGTCACCATATGTCTCCTTCATGTGAATTTATATAGTAGTTGTATATTTTGTACCTAATAGTAATTTGAATACTTATAGGAAATTTTATACTTGTATTGAGTCTAATTTTTTAAACTGTGATTGTATAATTTTGGGTGATTTTAATTTGCCTGACCTTGTTTTGAATCTTCCCAGTGAGCGTATATGTGATTTTAAAAGTTTTTTATCCTTTACAAACTTTTTACAAATGAACTATGTTCGTAATGTAAATAATGTTGTCTTGGATTTAGTACTTGTCAGCCGCCATTTGCAGGATTGCAAAGTAGAAAATGATGATGACCCATTGTTACCGCTAGATCGGCATCATCCAGCATTGTTATTGGAATTAAATTTCTGTTATGAACTGACTGAATGTGAGCAAATTCCCAGTACTAAATTTAACTTTAAAAAAGCTGACTTTAACACTATGTATAGGCTAATTAAAAATCAAAATTGGAACATTATATATGAGTGTTGTGATATTGATACTGTCATAACTCAGTTTTACAGAGTATTTTATAATATTTTTGTACAATGTGTTCCAATATCAACACAGATAGGTAGAACTTTTCCAGTGTGGTATAATAGTGACATAATTAAATTAATTAAGGATAAAGAAAAATATTTTAGAAAGTACAAAAAATCCAAAAGTCTTTTTTAGTATAATAAATATAAATCTAGTAGACAGAATATTAAAAATAAAGTAAAGGCAGCACACTGGGAGTATTTGGCACAAGTTGGGTTGAGTCTAAGAAATAATCCCAAGTATTTTTGGTCGTATGTTAAAAGTCTGAGAGGTCAGGGTGATATTCCTGCAGAAATCTCTTATAATAACATTTACTGTTCGGGTGCAAAGGGTATTGCAGATGCATTTGCGCATTATTTTGGTAATGTATTTAGTACTGCAGGGGTGATGGAATGCAGTGGGGGTATATCTAAAAATCATTTTTGTGACTATCCCATAGATAAAACTGAAGTACGCTGTGCTCTTCAAAGGTTAAAGGGTAATAGAGCTATTGGACCAGATGGGTTGCCTGGCTATGTTATAAAGGGCTGTAGCGAATCTCTGTTAGAACCTTTGCTATATATATTTAACCTTTCACTTAAATCAGCAACATATCCTACAGAATGGCGTATGACAAAGGTTATACCTACTTTCAAAGGAGGGGTCAAGCATGAAATAACTAATTATAGGCCTATTAGCATAGTAAATGCAATGTCAAAGTTATTTGAAATAGTGATTTTTAACAGAATATATGATGAAGTTAAGCACAGTATATCTGAGTGCCAACATGGGTTCTTACCAAATAAGTCAACATTAACTAACTTAATTACTTTTGCACAATACATTCATAACTCTTTTAATAAAAAAGCACAAGTTGATGTAATCTACACGGATATGGCAAAGGCATTTGATAGAGTGAAATACCCTTATAATACAATCTCTTAAGCAACTGAATGTTACAGAGAATCTGATAAATATTATTGTCTCTTACCTGACTGATAGAAAACAGTATGTTGAAATAAAGGGGGCCAAATCATATGTATATAGAAGTACTTCTGGTGTTCCTCAGGGGTCTAATTTGGGACCTCTTTTATTCTTAATTGCCTTTAATAATATATGTAACGTGATCAAACACTCAAAAGCATTACTGTTTGCAGATGATTTCAAACTTTTTAGAGAAGTATTGACTGCTGATGATTGTGACTGTTTACAGCAGGATCTAAATAATGTTGTTGAATGGTGTAGAATAAACGGTTTTTGTCTTAATGACAACAAGTGCTCGTCAATGTCTTTTACTCTGAATAAAAATGTCTTAAATCAAGCCTATTCTGTTAATGATATAGTGTTAAAACGGACTTCTTGTCAGAAGGATTTGGAAGTATTGTTTGATAGTTCATTGAATTTCAATGAGCATATAATAAATAAAATTAATGAAGCTCACAAGATAATGGGTTTCATCATCAGATCTACTAGACATTTTAATGTTGATGTTTGCATGACACTTTTTGACAGTCTTGTACTGCCAAAACTTGAATATTGTAGTATAATATGGTCACCACAATATGAAGTGTGGAGTAGAACCATAGAACGTGTGCAGCGAAAGTTTTTGAAGTATATGTTTTTTAAAAAATTTGGATACTATCCTATTCAGGGTTATAATCACCTAGACTTATTGAATATATTTAACAGACTCTCATTGGAAAACAAACGTATAAAAATATGATATATATATATATATATATATATATATATATATATATATATATATATATATATATATATATATATATATATAAGATCTTAAAAAATAAAATAAATAGTCCAGATCTATTGCTGCAACTTCCATTTATGGTAAATAATGGTGGAACAAGACAAAGACCAACATTTTATCTAGAATTTCCTAGAACAAATACTTACAAAAATTCGCCCCTATATAAAATGTGTAATTATTTTAATACATACGTTAGTGATGTAGATTTAAGTAGTATTACTTTACGTAGATATAAGGATATTCTTGACCATAAATTGCTGGATTCTCAGGCTCAGACGTAATATTGACAATAATATTAACTAGGAATGTTAGTTTAATGTTTTTAACTTTAAGAATTGGCTTAACTGCTGTGGATGCTGTATTTAATAAATAAATAAATAAATAAATAAATAAAATAAATAAATCCACAAAGTAGCCAAATTTCAGTCCTCCACAAGTGCTAATTTAAAAAGTATATTTGAACAAAAGCAGAATATCTCAAACAAATCTATAATAATGTAAAAAAGCAACATAATCGTTTAGTTAATGAAGCACAAGACAATATTATTAGGACAAATATCAAGTGCAGTAAATCCTATTTCTGGTGCTTTGAGTATGAGGGGGTAAAATGAAATTTTTTTTTGAAAAATTTTGGAGAAGATAACTGGTTTTGAAAAGGATATTGATGCATATTTTCAAGGTCAACAGGAATAATTTTTTCATTGAATCAAGTGTTGCAGGACAGATAGTGCATGTTAAAATTATGTTGAAAGATAAAATTATTATCTGTTTAGGAGTCTGTCATTAAAATAAAAATATCAATATAATAATCATTAAATAGCCTTCTTTTTTATTGAATTTCAGGAGATCCAGCTATTACTGGCTCTGTAATGCTCTGGATATATACTGTCCTGTGCAGTGGGAATATGGCAGATTAAATGTAAATTACACAGTTGTATCCAAAAGAAAAATTGGGAAGCTTATCACAGAAGGAATTGTAAAAGGTAATAAAAACTATTCAGTATGATAGATATCAGAACATTAGCTCAAGTGAAAAGTTTATTATCCTCTTTAAAAACCGTTATGATTAGTTACCTAGTAAAAGAAATGTAAATTTATGAATATTTATTTATTTTTTTTAGATTGGGATGATCCGAGACTTTTTACATTAACTGCTTTAAGAAGGAGGGGATTCCCACCAGAAGCAATAAATAATTTTTGTGCCCAGTTGGGGGTTACTGGTGCGCAGAGTACGGTAGATCCTGGAATGTTAGAAGCTTATGTGAGAGACTATCTAAATAATGTGGCATCAAGGTAATATTATATGTGTAAAAGTAGTTTTAAATTAGTAGGAAAATAGTGTGAACATTAAAAAAATATATATTAATTTTTCGATTCTCTACATTATACAATCTTCATAAGGCATAATTTTAAAATTATGTAATTTCAAAATTTTATATTAGAAGTAATTTTCAAAAATGTAAAAATTTCTACAGTTTCTTATGGAAAGTCAGGATCTTGATACTTTCCTGTGAATTATATTACCATTTGTTGATTAAATGAGGTTGAAAGAAATTAAAAATTATCTGTTTGATGTTTGAAACAATACAGATTAATGAATTCAGTATTTCCGATTGCGAAATATCAGTACGCTAAAGGCTAACTATTTTCTGTATTAACAGATTAATTTTGTTTCTATTTAATCTCCACTTTCCCTTTCTAATTGGTCATTGGTTCTTTTTTGCATTCGTTAATATTAATTGTGATTTGAAATATCACTCTAACTCATAATAATTTGATAACTTTCATTAGTATCAAATCTATTGCGCCTAAGGGTGCTGTTTGGATCTGGAAAATCAGTAACAAACTAATTTTTCAATTTTGTTTTTTTATTATTATAGGCATATGGTGGTCCTGGAACCTCTGAAAATTACCATAGAAAATTACCCTAATGCTGGTCCTGTTGAAATATCTGTTCCAGATTTTCCTAATAAACCTGAATTGGGTAGTCACTTAATAACTTTTGATAAAGTTATTTACATAGAAAGGACAGATTTTATGGAGGTAAATGCAAGAATAAAATTTTTACGTTATTTAAATTTTTTGGTTACTTAAACGGTTTAAAAGATTTTTTTGTTATAATACAGTCTCGAATTTCGTTCCAATTTTGTAGACCTCTTCTAAATTCATAAATGTTGTCCTTGATCGAAGGAATTTTTATTTTTCCTCATAATTTTTTTTATAAATGAAAAACTGGTAATTTTTTCGTCGAAAATCCTAAGAATTGACAAGAAAATGTAATATGCTAAAGTAATTGTTTTGGTTTTTATGTTTTCAAACGAACCTACTTGCCGCAATCGTAACCGCAAATTGATTTTAAAAACGTGCTGTGATAGAACGATGGCTGTATTAATACTAATGGATATTTTTCAATGAAAATATTTTTGTTCATTGGTAAAAATGTGTAACGTATTCTTTAAACGCTGTAAGTGACCTTTTTTAACTTATTCTAAAAAAAAATATATTAAATTGAGTTTTCGTTATTTATTATGTATTTACTTAGGTATTTATATATGTTTTTTCCTACGACGGTCCTGCTAGACACGGCATGATCGGCAATCGGAAGATCAAGAAATTTAATCTGTAACAGATATAGTTTGTGTTTTAAGGTCAACGATGTACATTGTTTAATAGAGGTAGTTTAAACTTCTGCTGTATTTATTGTTAACAATCATATAGTTTCGACTGGTAAGTAACTCCAGTCGTCTTCAGATAAATATCGAGACTAGTAGTTGTGATCGAGATGGATGCATTCATCTATATAATAGATTTCATTACAATTACATATTGCTCTACCGATTAATGTTCGTTGCTATGTTTATTGTTATTTGAATGGTTTGACTAATAATTGAGATAATGGGTCGGTTCACAGAAGAATTACAAGCTAATCCACTCCAATCAGGTCGTCCAAAAACAGTGGGCAAATTGTCACGTGACTGTTTTTGTAAATTCTGATTGACGCTGACTGATTTGTGATTTCTCTACGAACGGGTTTATTGTCCTGGATGTGTTTGTTGTCTTTAGACTTTAATCGCCAATTTTCTTAACTGTAATATTCAAAAATGATAATCTATTATTTACTTCTTTCTCTATGGCAAGTTTAATGAAAGGCCTTAAGTTATTGATATGTTAGAGAAAGTTCTAGAGTCTCTTCCATTCCAGATGATAAGTTGTCCACTTATGTATAATGCCCGGCACATACATACCTTTTTACCTAACGGTTAAGAGTTGCGTAATAGTCTTCAGTCTTCTTTTTCTTCGTAAATTCATTAAATACGATGTCGTTAACGAAAGCAATGCTTTATTCATAGTTAATCATTGAAACTGATCCGCAGCTTATTAAAACATTTGTTCAAACTCCTCTAGTGTATACGCTACTTTTCAGACCGTCTTATCTGACCTTTCTAACTGAACAAGCAAGACGTAAGGTAAAACGGTATATATGTAGCGGGATTAAGTCATAGGTTTGAGTTTTTGTTTACTGTTTCTGTTGCTGGGATCTTAAACTATTCCATATATATGAATATTAGATACTTACCAGTCAAAACGTAATTAAAACAGTGATTGGGAATCCATTTACGCTTACTACTCAAAATTTAGGGTATGATAAAGTATTTTACTGACCTCAGGTCAACTTGCCTTTAACAGCTGTGTTTGTGCACATCTACCAATGTACTTATTGCTTGAGAGACTTACAGACCATTGTGTAACGTTGACCTTGAAGGTGAAGTTGTAACTTGGTTTGTCAAATAAGTTTGAAATTTTGTTGTCCCCATATACGCGGACCGACTTGTCGAAAAATGACATAAATAAAATAAAAAAAAACATTAATTGGCAAATATGGTCTATATCCTGTTACTCTTGCTTTAAAGATTATCAGAACGAATCATCACAAAAAAAAAAATTAAATTGAAAAACTACTTTTCATTCTAATAACTGATATGTCCCTTTCCTTCAGACAAATTTTAACAAATCTATCTGTGCGATATATTACAACAAAATTTTATTGAACATATTTAGGAAGTAGTTAAACACTCTTTAAGGCCGCTGGTAATCGCGTGAATAGTTTAAAAAAAAAGGACTTGGTCAACTTCTTAGGTGTGTGGTCACCACAGCAGATCTTTTATCAAACGTGGCTTGACAAGCTGGTTAGCCTATTTTTTCGAGTATTTGTTTAGCGTGGAAATTTATAAATCTAAACATTAATCCTCTATTGACAAATGTAAAAGTATGTCTTAAATATATATATTTTTTTTAGGTTGGTGATAAAGGTTATAGACGTCTGACAAAAACCCAGTCGGTAGGATTAAGACATGCAGGTTATGTGCTGGATGTTACTGACGTTAAGAAAAGTTCCTCAGGCGTAATTCAGGAAGTTATTTGTAAATGTACCGATGTCGAAAACGCATCTAGTAAACCTAAGGCGTTCATACATTGGGTTGCTAATCCAGTCGAGATTGAAGTTAGACTTTATTCGTCTCTGTAAGTAAAAAAATTAGAAGAATAAGATAAAAGCGCACAGGAAAGGATAATTGCGCATTAGATTGGAAAAGGAATTAATCTCTTATATATTGGCGCGAAATAATTATTTTTAATTTCTGTTTTTAGATTCAAACATAAAAATCCAGAAGATCCGAATGAAGTTCCAGGTGGTTTCTTATCAGATTGTAATCCAGATTGTTTACAAGTTTTAAGTAGTTTTGCAGATAAATCATTCAAAGGAGCAAAAGTTTTTGATCGGTTTCAGTTCGAACGAACAGGCTTCTTTTCTATTGATCCTGATACTACAGCGAAAAAAGTAAGTTCATATATTTTTTCATTAATACTAATTTATTCTAAAAGTATTGGAGTACTAAAACATTTTTCTTTTTTTAGCTTGTCGTGAACAGGACCGTTGGTCTTAAAGAAGATACTGGCAAATAGGCTATGTTTTAAGTCGGAGGAGAATAATTTTGAAGTTATTTATTTACCTTTTATATGATTAAAAATGATTATTTAGATTGTGGTGTAATTTTAGGACCTTCCTATCCATTATCGGTTTATAATGCGTTTCCCTCAAATGGGATATCACAATTTTTTATGATGGTTACCATTTTTAGGGTGTGTATTAGCGTCCCGAGCGTGCTTCACCTTTAGTTGATTTTCGACCAGGTTTAAATTCGTTTATCCAAAAATAAATAGTATTTATAGTCGATGCAGAATTTCTGTGATCAAGATCGAACTCAGTTTTAATCTGAGCAGCTGTGTCCACAGAAATTTTAATCATTACTCGAAGCGTCTTTTTCCATTATTTATAACAATAGTGTGATGACCTGCTCCAAATGACTGCCACATAAAAAACTACGGAAATATATAGCTGCTACATAATCGGATGCATTTAAAAACGACAGTGGCGCCATCTATGATTAATTTACCTTGCTTATTGAACCACCCTCGTAATTTAGGGCGACTAAAAAAATTGTTTCTACCAGGTTTTAAGTCTCAAATGTGCATCTGTAATTTGTGATGTAACTTTTGAATAAGTTGTTTTATTAATTACTGATCTGCATAAGTATGACACATATTTATAACTTACAGGCCTCTTTTCTTTATACTTTCAAATATGCATTTAATCATATGTTACTACTACAAGACTAATCAACAAAAAAACAGTACTTGATATTAAAATTATTTTATTTAATAATTACATATTTTACAGGTATACTTCAAAAAAATCAACAAAAATATATATAAACAAAGAGTCAATAAACATCACTTTAAAGATTACAGCAATAATTTGGTAATTATATTAAAAATAGTAAATAGGGCAAAAATAATGGGTAAAAAAAGAACAGAAAAGAATAATGTAAGATAAGGGAGAGTAAACTTAGTAGAATTATCAAGAATCGACAATACTAATGGTAAATCGCTGGATATTCGGCGGACATTCTTACGTCGCGGTCTTTGTCTGCTTGTAATCTTCTCAGAACGTTGTCTAGGGATTCAAACTGCTCGTTTGTTGGATCGAGAAAATACTCTGAAAAAAAAATGTAATATTATATAATGGGAAATAGAATAGGAAATTTCTCTTGCTATCTGGTCGCGGTTTCAGCGTAAACTATCATTTTTTCTATGTTAAAAATACATTAATTAATTATAGAGCCCAGGGAATGCCTTGGTTTCCCAAACATAACCACAATCCCCGGTATTTGACAAGAGAAGTAATGTTACGGTTCCAAAATTGACTACACAGTCGGAAAGCTGCTCCAATCTCTGCTTATTATACATTATAGAAATAATAATTTCTGAAAATTTATTGCACTGTTGAGATTACTATTATGTATTAGTTTTTTTAGCCATGTCATCGGTATATATATATATATATATATATTAAATATATGAAATACGTCTTAAAAGGGTACAACAAAACACGTGCTCTACCAACTTCACCTGTCTATCCCAATGCATCCTGTCTTATGGAACAACAAAAAATTTTCTGCTATTGGTGAATAGAAATTACGAAAATAGAAAAGCATTTAGAGGAACTCGGAAACCTCATGAAAGACCCCCCCCTAACCAACGAGCAACAACCAACAACAAAATAGTTTATAATGTATCCAATCACCCACTATCTGAAACTGAAAAATAGTCTTAAGGAAAGGTTGCAACTATGCAGTAGCTCCAAAAACGATTCCTACGGAAGAAATAATTGCACAAATCGGGTCGAATCTTTCTTCTATCTTTCTTCTTCAGCTTTAAAAGACCTAAATAAAAATGATAGCATCACAATATTACCAGCGGATAAAGTCGATGCAAAAGTCATCATGGATACCAAAAATTATACTACAAAAATGAAAGATACTTCGAAAGACACAAGCCAAGCAACTAAGACCAAAATCATGGACTAATTCATAGAATAGGATGTTAAACGAAAACTGATATCACGAGGAAAATCCAACAGGTGCCCAAGACCTAAAGGCCTTCCAAGGATACATAAGCCAAATGCCCTACTAAGACCCATCATCAACGCTCCCAATCAGAAACTAAAAAAATACCTTGCTCATCTTATGCAGCCACGTGTGGAAAAGGTCACGTAAAAACCGGAACAGTTCTTAACAATTCTACATTTTGTCGACAAAGATGACATCATTACAAGCTTCGACGTAAAAATTCTATATCCGAGCATATCAATAGATAAAGCAATGGGCCAGATCACCCAAAGACAGGATTTCCCAATTCACATTATGGGCGTCACAGACATTGCCTTAAGAACGCATATTTCTTATTTGACGGCCAGATATGCAGACAGGTAAATGGCGCTGCTGTGGGCTCGTCACTATCTCTAATTGCTGCATTCACGTCCTATTTCGAAATCTAAGCTCTCGAAAAATTTCTTCACTTTTCTCACATGAATGATGTATTTGAGATATGGCCCCCCCATGCTCTCTTCTTAATTCTATCCACCTGAAGATACAGTTCAGTGTGGAACTTGAAGAAAACAATCAACTCCCGTTCCTAGACGTTCTAGTAACCAATACAATGAACGGACACCTGTAACCGAAAAACAACTTGCCTCAATGCTAATTCTCACCACCACCCTTCACAAAAATAGGACGTAGTCTGTTGACTACGATTAGGATATTCCTAATATCAAGATTCCTTCGTCCTAACCGACAACAAAGGAAAAGAGAAAAAATTATTACATATAAAACAACTCTCAAACAACATGGTTAAATCACCAATTATAAATAAAGCAACAAAATCTCACGCAAGAAATAAAACCATCTAACGATAATATACAAATCACCATACTTACATACATAAAGGGCACAACAGACAAAATCGACAGATTACCTCGGAAATATAACATATCTACAGCCTACAAGCCACACAAAACAATAGGCTTTATTCTAAAAAAAACCCAAAGGGCAATATCGATTTTGAAAATCCGATAAAAATGAAGTTTTTTTTAGATGAGAGGATTCATAAAAATTACTATATAGACTTCCTTATAGATCAACATTTGTGCCATTGTCTAAAAAGTTTAAATGAATGTCCCAAAATCAGCCTTAAAAATGTTTTAAATGTTCATAAATCCAATGTAACATTCTGAGAATAAATAATACGTTGACTATGAAAATATTGTGGAAAATATTTTCCTTATGACCTACGTCTTTGGCGTTACTATGACAACCTCTTAAAAAAATATTATCGAGTCTGCAGTGACCTAAACTAACTGTATGTATCACACACATTAAACGTCGAAAAAACAAAACGGGCATTAGTTGTTCTACAAGGCCAAATAGATTCATTAAAAAGATTAACAGCTGCATTCACTAAGAAGATGAAAAACTTAGACCCGATCTAGCTGTCATGGAAGTTAGAACTTCTAGTTGGTCAGCTTCGTTTTCCTTATGATATTATAATTTGTATAAAATATGTCAAAACATAAACGGTTACATAGGAAAATATAGGAATTGGTAAGAGAAATAGCTGTCTCTGAAAATAAACACAAGTTTCAATTTTTGACGGTTCAGTGAATGATATTCTTGTAATTTTAAGATTCAAAACTTGTTTAACTTTGTTGTACTTATCAATTTAAACCCTTTAATGTCAACTTAGACCAGGTTAGTGAATTAGGGGGTTAAGTTTTAAAGTAACAGTGGCACTATGAACATGGCACTATTCCTGGTTCTATGAACTGTATTAAGATTAAAACATTGTAATAAACAGGAACTGTTAACGATTCCATTTAAAAGTTTAAATATAAGTAGCCCAACTGTGCAATATCTTCATTCTCACTATAGTGCCCTCTCTCGATACGCCCTAGGTCCGGTAAAATATTCTTACAGGATAAATAATGAACCTATTCACACTATTAGTTTCGCGGAGATTTCGATAGCTTTTTCATGTAAAAAAAAATTTATCGAACCAAGAGTGAACCGAGATCTTATCGAAAGCGGCATTATAGTGAGAATCAATCCTAAATGATCTCAGGTCAAACGAGTTCGTACATATCATAATGAATCCAGTAATTAAAACTGTTATAAATATTTGTTTCCCTTGAAGGCCAATGTACGCAAGAACTTAAATTGGATACTCTCGATCATATCAACGTGACACTGATCAACTAGCGATCAAATCACAGATCCAAGCGAACCAACAAACAATATAGCACCCTAAATGAATCAGCAGCAAGATCTTTATCATTTCTACCAATAAATGTCAATTTTTTAAAACATTCCTAAACTATTTTATTAATATGATTTCTAAAAGAAAACTGAACATCAAATAATACACCCAAGTCGCGAACCTCAAAGACTGATTCTAGAATCGTACCGTTCAAAATATATCTATTTAATTCCTCTTTATTGTTGTGAACAAAAGAAACAGAAACACTTCTTTATGTTGAATTTAAACCGTTCCTCGCCGACCACAATACTAAGCCATCAAGGCCACTTTGTATACCCAAAATATCTGTTTCAGACTCTACACTCTTAAAAAACTTGAGATCATCTGCAAACATTAGAAAGTTGGAATCAAGTATGGTATCATATCACACTTTGGCACTCCCGAAAGTACCATAATTTCGTGGCTGCTGGCTCCTACCAGACAAGAGATCTATTTCAGAACCATAGTCCGCAACTTATGTAAAAGCAATTCGTGACTTGCTCTGTCAAACGCCTTCGCGAAATCTGTTATATACTATCTACTCTTAATTTCCTTCTTAGGCGCCCAACAAATAGCACATAAGCAAGCAGGTTGGTCAATTTTTTTCTACATTTTCTAACGGTGATCGTTACACGTTGAACTGAATCAATTAAGAGAGAAAGAACAATATCTTGTAAAATTCAAGAGATTTTTATTCAATTTTATAAATATGTAAGACTACCACTAGAAAATTGGCTATATTAACTGTTGAAGAACTATTAACTAGTAGAATTTTTATTCGAATCTTAATACTAAACATATCATAAAACTTACCATTATTTATAACGTGTTTAACGATACAATTGGCAACAACCAGTCTCACGTTTGCAACAGGATCCCAGCTCAGGTCCAACAGATGAGGTAACATTACCGAAGCAAATTCTTCAGAATCCAGCGCATTTTGCTTAAGGAGTTCCGCACAAAGTAAGGAAAAGGTTTGGCGAGGTTTCCATTTTTTAGAATGAGCAAATCGTTCAGCTATCACTGATAGGTAACTGGCGGCAAGACCATGGTCTTTGGTTATGTGTTTAACTATTTCTGTAACCTGAAATCAAGGAAAATTGCAATATTAAGTATTTTAATTTTTCAAGTATTAATTGGAAATTAATATTAAAAATCATCAGTAAGACGTAAAAGATAACTTCATTTATGTATCAGAAGACCGTCGTCTAATATCATCATTTAAAATTTATCTATATTATGGTGCCCAAAGTGGAGTATAGATCTTGGAGTGTCTATCGAGTGTTCACCAGACATTTGGCATATATTAATTAACTCTTTTTGCTACAGGGTTCCGTATTTAATTTTTGTTTTTAATATTTCTCCGTTCAATGATAAATGACTTGCAAACTATTTATTTTTAAATTATATTATTTTTTATTAGTTTTTCTTAAATTTAGATTGCCAAATATTGAGTACTATGCTTCATTTCACCCATGTGCAGGGAATGGATCTCCCTAAATGTCATAATTTTAGTTCTAATTACTAGAAGTTCTGTTAATATATAATATTCATTTATTAGCGCTAAAAGATGGTGATTCTGTGCTACTGCAGAAACTTATATAACAAGTCGTCACCCTATTGGTTATACAATATATAAAAATGGGTTACGATGAAATTTTATTTTACTATTTGCATGCCTCAAAATTTTTATTCACATATTTGCATTTATCAAAAATCAAACTCACCAAAAGCATTGCAGCTTGTCGAACAGCTGCCACATTGTACAACATTAGCGCCTGCGCGTATAGTCCAATGTGCTTGACGATATCAGGGGGACGGAACAAGTTCACGGCCAGCGTTAACTGTTCTGCTAGTGTCTCCTGGAATCGCCAATTACAGACGTTATCTGCCCGCAGGAATTCTCCTAATTTCGGAAGGAACATAACCCTCTTTTCAGGACTTATTAACTGGAGAAACTTGGCTAGATGTTTTAAAATTCCTATACGGACCTAGAAACAAAAAATGAAAAAATTAAGAACAGGTTTATTTTTCTAAGCCTAAAAGAAACTTGGCGATCTCAAATGATGATCAGGTTTTCCAAGCAGCAGTAAAATTGTATCATATTCATACATACACAAAGAAGAGAAAAATGATCAAAATAATTTTCCAGTATCAAATTACCTCATCTAAATCTTTTAAAAACCCTTCAAAGAGTGGAGACAAATTTTCGGTTGCTATTTCAGGTCCCAAAATTGAAGCTATTTCATGTAAACTGCTTGCTACTGTTCTCCTAATTTTGTAGGACATATGACCTGAAACAAAATACCTTCATAAAATACTTCTGCATTAATAATTGTAGTCATATGTGACAAATTTGTATCATACGTCATCAAATAAATTTCAAGAACAGTACAATAGTGTCGGAAGATGTTGGAAACGTTCGACTCTGGACAATTTTTTCACATAAATTTGATTATCACGAGCGATAAAAGAGGACTGCATTATTATGATTGAATTATGTTTGAAGATGGAGAAATTCTAATTACTGTAAAAATATCCCGTTCCTTAAAAAACCGTTGTATTTGCGCCAGAAGGAAAATACATTGTTACGACAAAGTGGTACACAAAGCACCGTCTTATTCAATTAGAGTTGCAAGACTAAAAATGTTTCACTGTACTTTGCGTTTGGGCACATGATGTCTTCATCACGACAACGCTTCCGCACATCGAGCCCAAGTAACTGAATTTTTGAAGTATTTTATAGAGTCAATCTAGGAACGCTCTTGCCGTTGTACTCCGATTTCAGTTCGTTTCTTTACCTTAAAAATTAGTTGAAAGGGCGTTTTGATACCGACGACGAGTTGCTAACTGGGTGGTACCAAGTTTGTACAGAACTCTAATCAGAAAGTGGGAGGAGATTTTTATTTACCAGATGATTTGAGCAGTTTAAATTTTGAAATTAAAATACTTTGGTAAAGAATCAATGTATTTGAAAAAGTTTTTGTGGTGACCTACAAAATTCTACCAAAAAATTTAATATTCTATAACAAAATTGGAAAGCAGGCCACCATCTATCTGTTGTTGGTCAATTATAGCCAGTAATGGACCAAACGCAGGCAACCAGAAACCCAGATTCGTTGTTTTAGCAATTTTGAGATGCCACTGTAATTAAGGAACAGCTGCTAATATATACCAATACTAGCCTTGTCTGTTTCCGCTTCGCTCGAGAGAATAATGTAACCACTCATTTTCCAACAGTATTAAACTGATATTGGGGTATAACATTTCTGTGGCGTTTTGATTTCTGGTGATAGAATATACTGGCTATCCGAATTACCAGTTCCGAATATTACCTATCTGTATGATTTTTGTAAAAGAACCTAATATATTTGTTTTGATGCTCCATACTCTTCATATTTATTTTCTCTCGCTCTCATGATAAGTAGACACAACTGTGAGAAAGTTGTTGCGTAAAGTACACCACGTGCCCGCCGCATCTACTTAACGTTGTGTTTTTTATTGCATTTAATATTTTTCGCGATGAAATATATTTATAAACCGTCTCATTCATGCCGAGAAACATGTTTTTGTTTATCCCGAACGAAGAAAAACCCTCTTCCGTTTTATATATAGTACAGGTAAAATATTTTTCAATAATTCGATTAAGTAAAATTTTTAAGTCTTAAAAATCATCCTATATCACAAATTAAGCCTGTAAAAATATCCTGGATACGTATTGATGCCCCGGTTACTTTATAGGTAGCAACAAACAAATTCGTTAACTTTGTCCAAGAACATCTTTTGATTCCAAACTTCTTTAAAAAAATAAAAGACTTATAAGTCTATACTTCTACTTTTTTATTATTAATAGGCACAAACATCAAACACTCATGACAGGCCAGGAATCGAAGTCGGGACCTCGGTGATGCTTGACCAACATCGCCGTACAACTTTAAAAATCAAGTGTGAAGTGAAAAATGAGTGTTTAAAAATTGGCATTGTCCCTGTATAGTGCATGCTCATTGTTTATACAAATCTTTTTTTTAATTCGTCTAAAATTGTTACCAACAAACTTTTATTTATTGTGAGGGTAAAAATGATATAAAAAATTTTTCATGCTACTGTTACACGCTTATTTTACAAAAAAATATTAAATTTTAGATTTAATATTGCCCCAAAACTCTAAACAAAATAATCTGAATAATAAGGCAGACAGTGCTAAAACTACAATTCTCGCGAGACGGGGAAACCCGGAGAATAAACGGCACGGCGGCGGTTTGATTCGGTGCTTCCCCTAATTCCGAATGCGACGTCACCACTGCTATAAAAGCGAGAAGTATTGTGAATATACAAAAGAGTTTTATATTCCCAATGCTACAGGATGATTCTGCAAACTCGTCCCTACCGATTCCAGAAAAAATCTCGCCAATCGAGCGAGTAAAACCTCTGGAATTCGAAAAACAAAATTTCCCATAAGAAAAGCATTGAGAAATTTCACAGACAAATCGGCTAAACGCTGATTGGTTATTCTGAACACTAGGAAAAAAGAGGAGGCGCTTACTAACGAAGTTAGCGAATCTATAAAAGGAGGGCAAAATCGAGTCAGAGTTCAGTATTCGACTTGGCTAGGAAGAAGACAATTAGGAAGAAGAAAAAGAAGACTGAAGACATCAGTTGTGAAGAAAGAAGAAAGAAACGTGGAAATTCGCATTAAAAGCTGCTGTTTTTACGGCAGAACACTTTTTCTGCGATTTCCTATCAAGATTTCCGAAAATTCTGCTGGATTTAGGACAATTCCTCGCAGATTCTGCACAGAATTTTCAAGACCAGACCATCCCCGCAACCGCGACGATCTTTTCGAAGGCAGCATTAGAACTTCCAGACCTTCGTAGAAGAATCAATAAACTTAAAATATTATATACGGAATTTTTGGGCGTTTAGTAGCTATCACGTGCACAAAGATAGTGAAAAGCCAAAAATTCAAGAAGCCTTAAAGCGAAAGCAAATTTCCGGAGTAAATGCGGTGTCTGAGGTTTCCCTAGGTATAAACTAGAGTGAAATAAGGACAGGTAGTATCTGCTTACGAACACCTGAGGTAAGTTTCAAAATTACCAGGCCCTCAGACACTACAGTTCGAAAGTCGGGTGTTATTCGTAATTGTATACACGAACTGGGGTTGCAATTACGGATCACCGACATAAATTCCGCGAAATCGTTTCTAATTTGATTGGAGTTTTCCTATTACTCCCAGGTATTAATCTAGAGGCTTTTGGAAAGCCTTGAAAAAAGAAAAATCGACCACAGTCCTATATAAAAAATTCTTTTTCTAGGACGGGTCACGCTCGATTTTTCTTCCAAATTAAAGAAACAGAAAACATCGTTTTTTGGCTTTCAAAAACGTGAGAAAAATAAACATTTCCCCCCAAAAGACATTTCCCCGTTCCTCTCTCACGGCAAAAAAATCCGCGAAACGGAAAAGACAAAAATTTCGGAAACGTATCGAAAACGATTACCAAATTTGCGTCTCTTTTCCGATCCACAAGATACCGACAAATCGACAATTTTTGATTGACTTTCGGATACACTACCCGACAAAAAATCTCAAAAAATTTTCGAAAAGTTGCAACAAAAAAGCTAATTAAATTTCCATTGATAATTAGCAACCCCCATTTCTTTTTGATACAAAGACACGTTGAGCATCTCAGCTCACCTCCAAACGCGTCCTTTGTTTTAAATTGTCCCATTTTTAATTTTGGCAAAACAAAACAATTTCATCTTTTTTCAAAATTTAAGAGCATGTCTCAAAACAAAGTGCCCTTATTAAACAGCAAGAAAGGTGAGGCGGCTTGGCCTTCAGCCGGGTCGGGTGGTTATGGTGGGTCCTCTCCGGCACCACCTGCTGGTGCCCCTTCTTCTTATTCACCGATGAATGAAAACGATTTGATGAATCTAGATGATCCAAATCGCATCTTCTTCAGTTACCCTGCGACACATGACGTTCGGTCCAGCAGCAGACCAAACGTAGACTTCGTCGAAATCGAAAACGCGACACGTTACGACGTTTCGTCCACGATTCTTCCCGAGTTTTCTTCTATGCCTAACATTCCCTTAGCGACAATCCCTGGTTCACGACCTTTGGACCAAGAGATTCGACGCGATGCGCCTACAGGACGTTTTAACCCCGAAAATATTCCATTGTACCTGCATTCCACACCGAGTTCGGATGACTCTCAGCTTATCACGCCTTCTGAGTTCCACTACAGAACACTAAGCGAGACAGGTTATTTTGGCCCAGAACAATTCGTCAATAGCCATGGCAGTATTGCAAATGTGCTAAACCAGGACGAATTAGTCGAGACCGAAATAAGAGGGCCGTCCCGTGCCCGATATGGCATCCCTGCCGAGGATTCGAACCTCGACCCAGCATTTTCATCGACATTTGAAAAATGTGGCAACATTGAAAGTGATAAATTTGCAGAACGCAATTTGACTTTCAAACATATGGATAGCGATAACTTCCATGAACCTTATCGCACCCACAACGTTTCGATTTTTGAAACGAAAAACCATCTTCAATGCGGGAGCCCGGAGCGGAGCGCAGCACATGGAACGACACCTAGAGGCATGAGAGTGCCTCAAAACTCAAATAATTTGCCGGCTCAAGATTTGGCATACCTTGCACAGCTTGAGACCGCCAAAGCCTTAACTGCTTTAACGCAACAATTAGCGAGGCAATCCCAAAGCTCTTCAAAGTCGATACTCAGAGCCAACTTTTCTGGATTGGATTATGAAGATCCAGAGGAATTTCTTCACGAAATGAATTGTTGGTTTGCAGAGAATAACGTCTCAGAACGAGACCGAATTTTCTACGTAATAGAGCGATTAAACGGCATAGCCAAGAAATGGTTTGAGCCGTATAAACCCTATGTAAAGCATTACGATGACTTTACATCCAAGTTTCTTGAAAGATTTCAAAATGTTGAAAATCTAGCAACACTACAAGCAGATTTATATGGAACGTCGCAAAAAGTGACGGAATCTGTAGAAACTTTCATTTTGAGAAAACATGCACTGTTTACCAGGATTAATCCAGCAGGCATGATTCAACAATTTATTCCTGTTCTGATAACTCAGTTGAGACCTGAGATCAGGTCGAGACTACGAGGTGTTCCTCTGACCAGCTTAGAACGGCTAACTACGTTAGCTAGGACAGTGGAAAGGGACATCATAGATGAGGATAGATCAAGACAGGAGAGATATTCAACAAATAAAATTGTTGTAGAATCGGTACCACCGAACAAAAACTACAACATGGCATCCCTGAACCAACCCACAAGAAACAATCCAATGGCCGATTCCAGGTCAGGATTCCGCACTGGTAATGATCAGCGACCATTAAACCAGCCATTCAACACTAATCAAAGGCAATCGAATGTTACTTTGAACAGCAGATTTCCTTTGAACAACAATCAGAAACCTGTAAACTACAACAGAAGAAGAAACGACGATCTCCCGCCGTGTCGATTATGCAGCGGCAGACACTGGGATAAAGATTGTCCAACGCAACAGCGAAATCAACAAAGAGAGCATCCGAACGAGAAGCAAACTGCGAAGATAAACGTAGTATGTCAACACCAGACAAACGCGACTCCGAATGCGCCCAAATCATCATCGTCTACAATCTCCGAACTGGAGCCACCGACGAGACCACCGCGCCATAAGCGCAAGAAACCTGCAAGACCGGACTCGGAAAACTTTCGAGGGGCCGGCACCAGCAACGACAAGACGCCGAAGTAAGTGTCGGCCCCGACACCTTACTGGAGCGGTCTTTTCAAGCAAAATCAAACACAGCCGCTACGCAAACAATCAGTTTCGATTTAATATCCATCGATTCTGATATTGAAGACGTTTGTACTGATACAACGTCGCAAACAACAACGATGCAAGAACTGCAACACGCAGTATCCTGTGATCTTATATCACTTATTGATGCACCATTAGACAACGGCGTGTTGATTGACTTGGAGGAACCGTTGAAGCCAGAAGAAATCGACCCTCGTTACGTTATGGACCTTATAAACTGCGACGACTTACCCGGTAACTACCGATCAACCTCTGACTCGCATCACGTTACGCATGATAGTTCACAAGATGGGTACGGCCATGGCGCCATGGACCAGAATACCCGAACCGCACGTGCTGATAACGACAAAGATGGAGCAGAAACCTGGTCAATGCATCTCCGGCCTGAGCAAAACGCGTTATTTGGAACAAATAATGTAACCAGCAGCTTCGAATCTCTGCTTGACGACGAAGTACCCAAAGATATCACACAACAATGCCTGTCTCCTTCTACTTTGCTAAGACCGATCACGAGCGTGATTGAGAGCGAAGAACAAAAATTAAGCAAAGACTTAATTACTGCAGCCGATACCACAAATGAGCAAGAGACTCATGGATCACCTGCACCAATTCAAGATTCAATAAATGAGCAACAGTCTCAAGAATCTATATCAAGCATCAATGAGAAAGATATAGAACAACCAACAGTGATAAAACTGAATTCTACGGGTTCAGCGAATAATCCTGTGGTTACGATCACGACGAAAGGTCATACTATGCGTGCCTTATTCGACTCCGGAGCTGAATTTAATTTAGTCTCGGATCGAATACCCATCGACAACATCAACACTGCATCGGTGTTGCAAGTGCAACTAGCCTGTAATGACAGCATTGCACAAGTCATAGGAACCACTACAATGAAGATAGCGTTAGGTCAATTCGAGTATGAGGTAGACTTTCTCATAATAGAAGGCCTCGACTCCGACATGATCCTTGGAAGTCCATTCCTGGAGAACGAACGAGTTGTCCTGGACTACGCTCGAAAGAGCATATCAGTAGGACAGGAAAAAAGGCAGACATTATACTGGAATGTGATCCAAAACGTCTTGAATCATGACGTAGAACTTCCTGAAATAACAGCGGATAATGCAGAGTTACGAGATCTTGTAAACGAGTACCAAGATGTCTTTCAAGTAGGACTGGTACAACCGACGACAAGAACGACGATGCATAAAATCACTCTTAGAGAGAATAAGGTGATTAACAAACGCTGTTATCCTATGAATCCTAGAAAAAAGGAAATTTTTTATAATCAGCTGGATGAAATGCTTGCCAAAGGAGTCATCGAATCCACGACTTCCGCATATTCATCACCCCCAGTGATTATAGAAAGAGCAGACAAAGAGCCGAGATTCTGTGTTGATTATCGTTTGATCAACGAAATCAGTACAGATGAGTCATCGAGTTTACCGAGGGTAACAGATGCACTCAAGGACATCTCGACGTCTCAGTTCTTTTCAGTCTTAGACTTGAAAAAAGGGTACTGGCAAATACCGATGGACCATATGAGCAAGCAATATACCGCTTTCAATACTCCTGACGGTGCCATGTACCAGTTCAACGTTATGCCGTTTGGGCTGAAGAACGCACCAAGTACGTTCCAGAAACTAATGACGACTGAAGTATTGATAGGATACTTTCAAAAGTTCGTCATAGTTTACCTCGACGACATTATTATATACAGTAAGACTGTAGATGAACATCTACATCACTTAAGACTAGTTTTTGAAAGGCTAGCACAGCATAACCTAAAAGTCAGTGGCAAGAAATGTCAAATACTCAGGACTGAGTTAGACTATTTAGGTCATCGTATCCGAGGAGGAGAAGTACACCCTCTAGAGATGCACAAAATCAAAATCGACAAGCATACTGTGCCGAAAAATAGAAGAGACATTCAGTCATTCTTAGGCCTATGCAATTGGCTACGTGAGTACGTGCCAAATTTAGCTCTCTTGACAGCACCCCTATCAGACCTACTCTGTCAAGATAAGAAGTTCAAATGGACAATCCGAGAACAGACAGCGTTCGACGAAACCAAAGCAGCATTAGTAAATTGCCAACCGTTGCACAGGCCGAACTATGAACTTCCGTTCATACTTCAAACTGACGCAAGCGGCATTGGCATGGCAGCCGTTCTGTATCAAGAAGATGGAGAACGAAAACTGATAATTTCCCATGCGAGCGCTAAATTCAATAGTGCAGCGAGGAATTATCACATTAACGAGCAAGAATGTTTAGCCGTTATGTGGGCAATTAAGCTCTTTAACGGTTACTTGGAAGGAAGAAACTTCATTCTTCGCACCGACAGTAAGGCTCTAACTTGGCTGAACAAGTTCAAAGACTCAAAAGCCAAACTTACTCGTTGGGCGATGTTACTGCAAGAGTTTAACTTCGAGGTTCAGCATGTTTCAGGCAGAGAAAACGCCTTGTGTGATTACATGAGCAGAGAACCTGCTGACCAGATTGCTCACGAAGATCAGCCGGATATCAACAGACTGGTTGTTCCTACAACGAGTGATACAGCTGTACTTCGGATCAATCAAATAACGGAGCTAACGAAAGCTACCCTTCACGACAAAATTGTCGCTTCTCATCGAACAGTACCGTACATACAACGTACTATAGGAGTAGTACGTGCACTGGAAACAATTCTACCAGAGACGGTAGGACAACGAAAAATGAAACGAGATTTCATAGTCAAAAATGGACTCTTGTACCGAAAACGTCAAGAAGGCGATAAACTAGTAGTGCCACGTAAGTTGGTAGAACGAGTGTGCTACGTGTATCACGATACCAACGAAGCGGCTCATCCCGGCGCACTAGAAACGTACAGAGCCATAAGTAAACAGTATTTCTGGGGAAGACAGCAGGAATACATAAACAAGTATGTACGTAATTGCATTACCTGTAGCCTCTGTAAAACTCAGCAAAGGCAGGAAAAGGCTCCTTTACGGGCTCACTTTCCTAAATTTGCATTCCAGATGCTCTCAATTGACATACTAGGACCGTTAGACGTTCCTGCACGAGGCACTGGGAGAAAGTACATTGTCATTTGCGAGGACTTATTTTCGAAATGGGTCGAAGCAAAGGCAATCGACAGAGCTACCTCTCAAGAGGTAATCAATTTTCTAGAAGACGAGGTATTCAGTAGATATGGATACCCCGAAACAATCATCTCAGATATGGGATCGGTTTTTACAGCTGATAGATACAGAAGCATGTGCGAAAAACATCACATCGAAACTATCTATTCCAGTTTAGCCCATCAACAAGCGAATCCTGTTGAACGAAAAATACAAGAGTTCAAAAAGGTTCTAAAAATCTTGATGATACACAGAGCCGCGAATTCTTGGGAAGAAATGCTTCCGAAAACACTTCAAGTACTCCGAAGTAGATCTTGTCGAGCTACAGGAGTAACACCAGCATCCATAGTTCTTGGTCATGAGCTTTCAGCACCAGGAGAATTCCTACGGAAATGGCCAACAGAACGTCGCAATCAGACAAAACAAGAGCGAGATAGGAAACTGAAAGACGTTAGGAGACGTCTCAACCAGTACCTACTCCGCGACATCCATGATGAGTCAGAACCGAAAGTAAGCTTCAAAATCGGCGACTTAGTGAATACTAGAGTTCGTCAGAGAGCAGCTCATCATTTGAGCCCTTACTGGTCTGGCCCTCATGAAGTAGTAAAAATCAATGGAGATACGACCTACGATGTACTCGTAGATGGAAAACAGGTCAATCTACACGTAGATGACATACGACCTGCACCAAGTGGCAATAGAGTGACGTTTGAGTCAGATGATGACGAAGTCACTTCGGAATCTGATATCTCGGAATATGAATTTCCACAGAGAGAAGCTCTCGACACAGATTCAGATTCAGAGAACGATGAACCACCACCTGTTGAAACATCTCAACAAGTTGCTTTGCCACAACTCCATGTTACGGCGATGGATCAGATCCCAGCCGAACAACAAAGATTGTTAGATGAGTTAGAAGAGCTCGACAACAATCGTAACCGCCAATAGCCAATGACAGCAAACGCCAAATACCCTCAGTTTCTAAATCTGGAAAGACCAATTTAGGAATGGAGCCCGTTCTAGGTGGGGGGGTATTGTGAATATACAAAAGAGTTTTATATTCCCAATGCTACAGGATGATTCTGCAAACTCGTCCCTACCGATTCCAGAAAAAATCTCGCCAATCGAGCGAGTAAAACCTCTGGAATTCGAAAAACAAAATTTCCCATAAGAAAAGCATTGAGAAATTTCACAGACAAATCGGCTAAACGCTGATTGGTTATTCTGAACACTAGGAAAAAAGAGGAGGCGCTTACTAACGAAGTTAGCGAATCTATAAAAGGAGGGCAAAATCGAGTCAGAGTTCAGTATTCGACTTGGCTAGGAAGAAGACAATTAGGAAGAAGAAAAAGAAGACTGAAGACATCAGTTGTGAAGAAAGAAGAAAGAAACGTGGAAATTCGCATTAAAAGCTGCTGTTTTTACGGCAGAACACTTTTTCTGCGATTTCCTATCAAGATTTCCGAAAATTCTGCTGGATTTAGGACAATTCCTCGCAGATTCTGCACAGAATTTTCAAGACCAGACCATCCCCGCAACCGCGACGATCTTTTCGAAGGCAGCATTAGAACTTCCAGACCTTCGTAGAAGAATCAATAAACTTAAAATATTATATACGGAATTTTTGGGCGTTTAGTAGCTATCACGTGCACAAAGATAGTGAAAAGCCAAAAATTCAAGAAGCCTTAAAGCGAAAGCAAATTTCCGGAGTAAATGCGGTGTCTGAGGTTTCCCTAGGTATAAACTAGAGTGAAATAAGGACAGGTAGTATCTGCTTACGAACACCTGAGGTAAGTTTCAAAATTACCAGGCCCTCAGACACTACAGTTCGAAAGTCGGGTGTTATTCGTAATTGTATACACGAACTGGGGTTGCAATTACGGATCACCGACATAAATTCCGCGAAATCGTTTCTAATTTGATTGGAGTTTTCCTATTACTCCCAGGTATTAATCTAGAGGCTTTTGGAAAGCCTTGAAAAAAGAAAAATCGACCACAGTCCTATATAAAAAATTCTTTTTCTAGGACGGGTCACGCTCGATTTTTCTTCCAAATTAAAGAAACAGAAAACATCGTTTTTTGGCTTTCAAAAACGTGAGAAAAATAAACATTTCCCCCCAAAAGACATTTCCCCGTTCCTCTCTCACGGCAAAAAAATCCGCGAAACGGAAAAGACAAAAATTTCGGAAACGTATCGAAAACGATTACCAAATTTGCGTCTCTTTTCCGATCCACAAGATACCGACAAATCGACAATTTTTGATTGACTTTCGGATACACTACCCGACAAAAAATCTCAAAAAATTTTCGAAAAGTTGCAACAAAAAAGCTAATTAAATTTCCATTGATAATTAGCAACCCCCATTTCTTTTTGATACAAAGACACGTTGAGCATCTCAGCTCACCTCCAAACGCGTCCTTTGTTTTAAATTGTCCCATTTTTAATTTTGGCAAAACAAAACAATTTCATCTTTTTTCAAAATTTAAGAGCATGTCTCAAAACAAAGTGCCCTTATTAAACAGCAAGAAAGGTGAGGCGGCTTGGCCTTCAGCCGGGTCGGGTGGTTATGGTGGGTCCTCTCCGGCACCACCTGCTGGTGCCCCTTCTTCTTATTCACCGATGAATGAAAACGATTTGATGAATCTAGATGATCCAAATCGCATCTTCTTCAGTTACCCTGCGACACATGACGTTCGGTCCAGCAGCAGACCAAACGTAGACTTCGTCGAAATCGAAAACGCGACACGTTACGACGTTTCGTCCACGATTCTTCCCGAGTTTTCTTCTATGCCTAACATTCCCTTAGCGACAATCCCTGGTTCACGACCTTTGGACCAAGAGATTCGACGCGATGCGCCTACAGGACGTTTTAACCCCGAAAATATTCCATTGTACCTGCATTCCACACCGAGTTCGGATGACTCTCAGCTTATCACGCCTTCTGAGTTCCACTACAGAACACTAAGCGAGACAGGTTATTTTGGCCCAGAACAATTCGTCAATAGCCATGGCAGTATTGCAAATGTGCTAAACCAGGACGAATTAGTCGAGACCGAAATAAGAGGGCCGTCCCGTGCCCGATAGAAGACAGCGGCGTAATTAAGGACATTACGGGTTGTTCTCTTAGAGTCAACTTGTCCTTTTTCCGATCGAGCTTAGCTCTCGGGGGCCACGTTGACTGTTCTATTTTTTAGGCAGCTCGTGGTTCTTAAAGTGGGTTGTCTTTGACAACATAAAATTCTACAGACAATACAGATCGTGCACGTATCTTAATTCCTGAAATTGACACCGTCGATAAAAAGACGAGGTCAGTGGCGCGTACGAGTTACTGAACCGACGCGTCCCGACTTTTAAACATAATTACCAGAACGTGACCAAGTGGAGATAACCTGATATTGACACTGCGACTAATAGTCAACTTTGTGTTGGCTATAAAGTTATGAATACCGATCTTGACAAATCCCGAACGTGACAGTGGAGAGAAAATTATCCCGAACTTGACTTGCGGAATACAGTACTGATTTAAAAAAAAAAAACAGTGAATAAAAAGTTAACTAAGAGTCGAGAACGAGTGTTACCTGATAACCTCTTTCTAATTGGCTCATTCCTTAGAAGTGTTCCCCTGATAAAATAAAATTTAAATAATTTTCGTTAACTCTTGAGCTTCACTCATTCCTCTTCTATCCCGGTGAGCGAGAAGAAAGGTGAGGCGGCTAGAGTTTTTATTCTAGTCGGGAGGTTTGGCGGGACTTCACCAACAACCCCTGATTTGTGTTAAAACTTTGGTTTTACACAAATAGTTGATAATGCAAAAAAAAATCTTAAAATAAATTAATCCCGACGGAGACGAACTTCCACGTTTCTTGAAGGATAAAATTAATCTAATAAACCCGGTAAATAGGTCCATATTATCAGAGATGGGTCAAAAAAAATACCGAATGGCGAAATGCAGTGACGTCTCGTTAGAATTGAAAAATGGTAAAAATCGCGAAAGGTAGTTGAAAGAGACCCTTGGAAAAAAATTATATAAAATTCGGTAAATTTAAATTGACAAAATAAAAACACACTCATCATCCGTTAATACGATACTACATTAGCAAACTTTTTAATCAACCTACCGTAAAAACGCACTTGTGTTCTTGGCTTGAGAAGATTATTTTACAATTTTATTAGTAGCTTTTAAAAAACTTAATGTATCCTTACAATTTATATACAAATTGAAAAAATCGGTTATTACCTGCTAAAACATGTACTGTATCCTTTAACAGAGGCCAATTTTCCTTGCCCAATGTTATTATTACTGCTGGCAGAGCGTAAGCGCAATGGAATGAAAAATCAACATCTTCAAAGTTCCTCTCGCAGTGAGCCATCGAGACGAAATTGTCTATTAAGTCTTGAGGAACAATTTTTTGAGGAGGTTCTTTCAGTTCTGTCGTTGTTTCTGAGCTATTTACAGTATTAATTACATCACTACCTAGAGAAAAGACAGAAAATAAGGTATATTTCATCAATATAAGATATGTTATAAGTATATTTGTGATTATGATGGTCATAGTCTGCCTTATACAATAGTGTCTTCATAGACAATCGTTTTGTATTTGATATAATCATGTTAACAAAAAAAAAACATGGAACTTATGATATTTAGCTTTAAAACTACATTTAATGTTAATTACATTGTTAAATAACGTTTTAAAAAAATCAATATTCTTATCTCTTAAATAATCGTCGAGTTCGAAAAGAACTTTCGTTTGCCATTCATTTCCTACAGTAATTTTTAAATCTTAAGGTCTGGTTACAACGGCGCACCACATCTCACTGCGTCCATGGCTCCACACTTACCTTTGCCTCGGCTTCGCACATAGGGCCACATTATATTGGTTTTTCGTTTGTCTTGGTTTGTGTACCTCTTAAATTGATCCATCATGTCATTGTTTCTGATTCATCAGAATAATTTTACTTAATTAAAAATTTATTAGTTTTATCTTGTTCAGTAGCAATGACAATGTCAAAACAATGAGAATTAATTTATAACAAAATCCAAAAGCGATGTGCGAGGGCTGAAATAATACTAAGCTCGAATATTCCGAGTGAGGCTATGGTACCAGGTTATGTATGAAGCGAGAGGCAGTGCGTCGATGTGGTCTCGTGCATTTGCGGCAAAGCTTCCTTGTTCAATTCGAGAGCGAGGGTGTCATGCCATGCGATGGTGCCAGGCTTAGATGCTGTGCACCGTTGTGGACACCTACTTACATTAAAATTTTACCGCTTGAAATATAATCTACCGATACAACATAGGATAATTTAGTTCCAAAATGACGGAAGTTAAAATATCTTTCTGCAGTACTTACTTTTATTAACTAAATTATCACCCTTATTATCACTCGAAGGTAGAATTGACTTATTTTGGCCATCATCGGAACTATCGTTTAGGCTAATCGTTGCATACAAATCTTCCAAGTGACTGGTCTAAAAGAAACAGATTATCTGTTAGCGGCACTATGATGTCAATTTTGTTCTGTAAATTTTTAATTGCGGGTACGACTCAGATGAGGTTTATCGTTTAGCTTCATGTATGTTTCAGAAGACCGTCAGTTATCATCATTTGGAAGACAATTTATTAGAACAACGCAAATTAGAATAGCAAAGTTAAAGCAATTAAAGGATGAGTTTATCAGTGCTCGATTAACAATTTTAACTAATACCTATATGTCAAATTTCACAAAATAATTGGATTCCACGTAACTAACTAGTTAAAATTAATCGTGTATTGATAAAATCCCGCTTAATCACGTAATTAATATTCACATATTCATAATAATTTATGGTACTTCCAAGTATTCTTTCCGAGAAACATATTGGGGTATCCTGATGTAGAATGTTTTAAATTATACCCCTTTTGATAGATTTTTTGGAAAGAAATTGCATGATTAATAATTTTGTTGTTTTCACCATTAATTGTATATATATTAAAGTATGAAAATTAATTTTTTAGATCATTATATCAAAGTACAGGGAGGTTGGATGTTCACTTTCAGAGCTGCCTCGAAAAATCTATTAGAATTGTTCGAAACAAAAAATCTAAAAGTTTTGTCAATTTCATTAGTATAGCTTGAAGTTGTATACACAAAAAATAATAATAATAATATCAAAAATTTACAAAATGATGGTTAAAAAATATGACATTATTTTTAACATAAATTTCGCGATTTTTATTGTTTATAACTTAGTATGTATTGTAGGTTGAGGAAAATAAAATCTTTAAATTATATTCAAAATTAAGTGGATTCTTCAAGTATTTTTTGTGTTATCTTGCAAACTGTTTTGAAAAACATTGATTTGAAAAAATCCTTTCTGAAGTTTTAGGCCAAGAAAAATGTTTGAATCTCATTATTAAATATTTATATGCGTACTAAACGACCTTATTTCAGTCTGTTCTATTACATATCAGTACTTACTACCAATTTAAGAAAAAAAAGGTTTTTTTGGAACCGCTACACCAGGGTACCACCTTAAATCTATTACGTGATTAACCTTCCTCTTTTCAGCTAAATAAATTTGCGAATTATTCAGGTTCATGTTATTTATAAAAATATTGTACAATTAGGAAGTAAAAAAGGGCCAAAATTTGACGCCTGTAATGTTTTCATGACGTAATAAATAGACACATCAGGGCAAATATTAATTTAAAAAGATCATAAAATACTTCCTTGACTGTACAACGCTTTTAAATACAATGAGGACGTAAATAACATCTGGAATAAATTAAATATTTATAAAACGCTGGGTTTTTTGAAAAATCGTTCAGAATTTTACAGAGTCTAAAAGTGTACAAAAAGTTGAGAGTCACTATTTAAAAAATCAAAGTTGATTATAGCACAGTTTCTTGCGACTCATTCTGTAAAATTTAATATTTTGGAGGAAAGATGGTAAAAATTTGCAAAGCGTGAAAAGCATGAAAATTATGTTTTTTTGAAAAAATTTCGATACTCACCCCCTATTTCGAGGTCCTAGAACACAATTCTGGCCTTGATTTTTCACTATTTTTCCTCACTTTCCCGGAAAACTCAAAAAAAGAAAAGCGTCACTTCACAAAGCACTTTCTTTTCAATTAAAAACCGAATTTACGTCTTCATTTTCAATGGAACTAGTTAAAAAATATTGTACGTAATATATTTCAATTATTTTTGCACAAATTTTAGCAAACCAATTCAGAAAAACTTATATTTTCGGCGAAAAATCAAAAACACGTCTCGAAAACGTCATCGACGGTCAGACTATCTAAACTGGCCGCCAAATCACGTAAAAAGGTGCAACGTTGCCAGATTTAAAATTTCTTCATAATATAAACTATAACATGTTTTTCTCAGTCAACAACATGGTTTAATTTTTTTTAATATTCAGAACAGTTTCTAAGTAAAAATAATCTTAACCCTTCAAAATTATTGGTTGGTTTTGGTTAAGATAGGTTGGTTCAGGTTTAGCTTGATTTTGGTTAATTTGGAAAACAGAAACTAACCTGAACTAATCTAAATTACCCTAGATTTAAAGTTTCCTGGTATAAACTTTAAAATTTACCCATTACAGTTAACAACATAGTTTAATGTTTGTAACGTATAAAAAGGGGTACAATGAATCTTAACCTTCCAAAATTTTTGGTTAGTTCTGGTAAGTACAGGTTAACATTAGTCTTGGTTACTTTAAAAAACTGAAATTAACCTGAGCTAACCTGAACTAACCTAAGCTAACCTGAACTAACCTAAGCTAACCTGAACTAACCTGAACTATCCTGAACTAACCTGAACTAACCTAAATTGACCTAGATTTAATAATTAAAAAATGTCATTGTCCAGCAGAAACCTCGTGGAGGCGGGACAAGGTCTGCCACTCGACACTTTGTGCTAACAGACATAAGCAATATGATCAATTCATATTATCCGCTTAAAACTACTGGTATTTGACGGGAAACAGACAAAAGCAACTATAATCCTTAAAACCTTTAATATTTAGAGTCAAAATCGCACATCAAAGTAACGGTATTTGGAGGGAGACAAACAAAAGTAACTATAATCCTTAAAACCTTTAATATTTAGAGTCAAAATCGCATATCAAAATACCGGTATTTGGAGGGAGACAAACAAAAGCAACTATAATCCTTAAAACCTTTAATATTTAGAGTCAAAATCGCACATCGAAGGCATAGACATAAGAGTAATTCAGTACTTCAATAATCAAAGGAAAGGGAAAAATTCTTTTTGGAACCTTTTCTTTCCAATTCAAACAGAAAGAGAAGAATATATAAAGAAATCGTTTTTGCAATCTGGCAACATCGCCGACTTTAACAGTACGCCATCTTTAGCGAACTGTGCAAACTATTATTTGTCATTAGGCGGTATTTTCTTTTGATTTTGTTGTGATTTTTGTCGTGATAATTTTTCGTATTTTTTCGATAAAAAAAGTGCATATTTTTGAATTTTTGTATAATAGAGAAGCTTCTATCACTGTGAAATTCGTTGTTATAACAAAAGTTTAACGATTTAGTGAAAAAAAATGAACCTAAAGTGAAAAGTTATTTTCCCTCTTTTCCGCAAAATTGAGGAAAAATTTTGGAAAACCGAGGTCAGAATCGTGTTCTACGACCTCGAAATAGAGGGTATGTATAAAAATTTTTTCAAAAAAACGTCGTTTTCCTATCATTTCACTCTTTACGAATTTTTTCCGGAAAGATTTCTCAAGAAACACGGCGTTTACTTTACATCCTCATTATATACAAGTGCAAAACAAAGCTTTGTTAAAGGCATGTCAAAGGACACTATAAATATGGAGCTTTGAGCAAATTACACATCTTTCCCCCTTTTTTTAAGCTCTATATTTAAATTTTTATTAAATAAAAAAAAAATTGCTGGTTCTATATATTCCCAAACGCTTTTCATATTCTAGACCCTTAAAGAAAACTCATATAAACCCCTAGTCTGTCACAAAATTGCAGGGGCATACAAAAATGCTGTAAAATAACAATATTGACCTTAAAATAGTAAATTCAATTTTGGAGAAAAACAAAATTTGTTACGAAAAATACTTATTAAATCTTAAAACTGTGCCACAATCATGCAAAAACCACGTGGTACGCCAAAGAAAAGAAATATAAAAATTGCTAAATAGTTGCAAAAAAACTCACCCATAGAAAAATCTACCCCAATTCAAATAAGACATAAATATATAATAACTGTTTAAAAGAAACCACATTTTTTAACTTTTTAAATAAAGGCATGTTGCAAAAGGTAAAAACTTCCCACTGAATGAACGTATGAAACGTGCATGTGACGAATACTAAACTTTTATGGGAGGAAATGACGTAATTCGAGATAAAATTAAAAAGAAATTTCATTATAAATGCGTCAACACACTGGCGCCAAATTTAAAAATGGATCCAGTATGTACTCCACTCTTTCAAAACTGTAAGTAGTTTATTAAATATTTTTAATGAAAATATAGCTTTGCTGGATGCAATCAATTCTTTCTTATTTTTTTTTTTCATATCTATTTTTCTACTATTTTGAATAAAAACTTTTAATTAGGGTTCCAAAATTCCTGACCTATGTAAAAACAGTGTCACAAATACTCGTGGAACTATGGTAAAAGCCAGGTGATGGTTGTTAAAATAATTAATTTATAGCTCTTTACTTCTTACTAATTACATTTGCAGCACAGTGCATATACAAAATTTAATACAATATATAGTGACACAACTGGTACCAGGCTGTAATAGCCAAGTCAGTGCATGAAATCAAGGTTGGGGTCGGTCTGAACTTAGGGTATGCGGAGGTACCTTGTGTTGTCTATATTTTGCATAGATTTACGGTACGAAACCTTAGACTGCATTATCCTACACGATTTAAAAAGTTTTTAGGCTGCCACATAGATAGCGTTGATATTAGAAACATATGCTGTCGCTGCAATATGCCATCGTTCTTACGAACAGATGTCAAATTTTAAGCCGATCTGTCAAATAATTTTTTTAAGCTGTTTGAGATAGACAATATGCTTTTTCCTTAAAAATGGAAAAACTGGGAATTGGTGCAAATAAAATATTTATATAAAAATAGGTTTAAAGAGAGATGAAATTACCGATATGGTAAAAAACCTTCACATTTAAATCAATTTACAAAAAATAAAGCTGTTTCTGTCCATTGACTTATAACTAAGGATGAGATCTGGGTTTATCACTAAGAGAACAAACGCGTGGATTTCTGGTTGTTCCATTCGGAAGCAGGGAAAGGGGTCAAAATGGCCCAAAAGGCTTATTGCATTCGTTTTTTGAGATGGAAAAGGAATATTTTTAATTGATTACCTGTAAACCGGTAAAACAATAACGTGGGTATATTACTGCCACCTTCAATACCTGCGGGATGTAAAAATTCGGGAAAAAAGACCTGGTATACAGAAGAAAGAAATTGCCTTTTATCAGAATAATGCATCTGCTCACAAAAGCGTCTTGACGATGGCAAAAATCACTCAATATAGTTCGGATAGCTTGAACATCCACCCTCTTCACTAGATTTAGCTCCTTTTGACATCCATCTGCTCTCACCCCTCAAAAGATGTCTGCACGGAGAGAGTTTTTCATCGAATGAAGAAGTCATTGCAGCCGTTGAGGGGTATTTTGAAGGCTTTCCAAAAAATCACTTCAGCGGTGAGATAGGTGGATTGGATTTTCTATCATTAACGAATGTTATTTCATATGTAATTGGTTATCGGGGCAATTAGGCGCGGACCTAAGGGAGTACTCCCCCTCCACCTACCAAATGCATTAGGAACGTGAATGTAACTGACACTCCCACGCCCCAGTTGAAACTAGTTTTCGTTTGTCATATGGTAGTTTTAAGATATCGTCCCGTGAACAAAAATTGGGATTCTGACCCGGAAAAATCGAGATAGGTGGCAACTCTGAGTTAAGAAGCTTTTCAAATCGCCGAATATTATGTGTTGCTTTCAGGAAGAATTTTACACACAAAAGAATTTTTTTATTTTATTCTTTGGGGGGAAAATTGGCGTAAAAAAAACCCTTAATGTATAATGACGGCCAATGATTGTAAGAAAAAATATTTTTAGAATGTAAAACAATTTTATTTTTTATTAACATAACAAAAAAAAGAATTGCCAAGTAAATTAGTGGGCACAAGTTTTAGGGGATCTACCGACATGCGCCAAGCCAAGGGGATTTACCGAAATATTACACTGTACTGGTAATTTACGATATTGCCACGCCACTTCTTCAGTGTCGTGGCATATATTTTTTATTACAAATTTTTGAAAAAATATTTAAAAAAAAAAAGATTAATACTTATTTTGTACCTTGGCAGACATTTTTTTCGTGCTTTATAACAAAGGTTGTTTTTCTTAAATTTTTTCAAAGAAAAAAGTTTTTGATAACAGCATGTTATGTAAAACCCCATTTTTTTCTAGCTAGTCACTTGCCAAAAATGGCGGCGTTAACAGATCAGCTTTACAATAAATTTTGATTTTTTTTGTTATGTTCCTGTTTGTATTAATTATTGAGCTTTAAAACAATTTTAACTACAGTACTACTTTTCAATGGGTATAAACAATATTTTCGTCTCAATTATCACATAGGATATGAACGTAGTAAATTATCAATATGTTTCTGAAATAAGATGCGATTTTTTTCATTTGTAGGGTTGGTCAAAATTTAAAAAGATTCCCCTTTCAAAACACATTTTATTTTTGAAGCCCCCCTTTCATAAGCACAACTACAGCAGCCTAGCAAGAAGCAAAAAAAATAACGATAAAATGTCTTTATTTTTAAGCTGTATGACAATACATTACCTTTAGAATACTATTCGTCAGAATTTTTTTCAATACAATGTATATATATATATATATATATATATATATATATATATATATATATATATATATATATGTATAGTAAATATTAAAATATTATTTACAATAAAACAAATTACTGAAAGCTCTAAAAATAAAAGTATTATACAAAACACGAGACGAAGAAAAAAACAGAATTGGCACAACGGCTACTTACACTTGATCCGTGCGAGGAAAAGAACGTAAAAAATTCAAAATTAAAAACGATTCACGAGGATAAATGAGAAAAAAAGCACATTAAAATAAAAAAGAAAAAACTGCCACACTGTACTTACTGGTGCACAGCTATAAAAAATAATGAGTCCTTAACATTTCCAAAAATAATAGAGGATGGTATGGTTGTTAATTTACGAGAAAAATAGTTTCTACATAAGTCTAATTTGAAAAAGCTCTCATGAATTTAATACTGAATTTAAAAAAAAAAAATATTTTATCCGCCTATTGTAACTACATTCCACTTACCATAATATCCAATGAAGTTGACCCATGACTTTTATCTCCACGCTGGACAGTGTCCCCAACTTCAATAAGACCTTCTAGCTCGACATCCGGGGGGCTTATGTACCAATAGTTATATTGGTTATAAGAAAGCAAGTCATCTTCGTGCTGCGATATTGAACATTCAGATTTTTTTATCATGCAAGGCGTTTAACATAAGTAAAAGAGATTTTTTGCCAAACTAAATAAAAATAATAAAATGCAATACAAAAAATTATGTATTTGACAAAAGAAATCTCTTTTACACACAATATAGGACAAAATAAACATGTGTTCACTTAATTTACCTTTACTTCATCCTTAGTTTCAGATTTTCTAACGGTAGGTGTTATATCCTCAATCACTTTTGCGGTGTTATCTACTTTATTCTCTAAATTAGAATCAGATTGTCCTGTAGTCAAACTATCTGAAATTGGTATAACTGATGCTTTATTCTCTAAATTAGAATCAGATTGTCCTGTAGTTAAACTATCTGAAATTGATATAACTGATGCATTCTCTGTCCCTAAAGCTACAACGGTTTTTTCTATCACTTCTTGTTCATTTGATCCCTTTTTGGCAGCATTATCATCAGTCTGTAAATTTTGTATAGTTTCATCTGCGGGTTTTTGCTCAGTTTTATTGGAATCTTCATGTTCTTGAAAGCTTTTTGTCGGTTCTTGCTCGTCACCTATTATATCACCAGGTTCAAGACATTCATTTTCCCATAAGGCTTCCTTTAATGAAAAAAATGGCATTTCGTCTTTCATTGCTATCGAAGATGGATTTGAGAAACCATCCGCTCCACCAGGTTGACTACAAAAAATCAGATATTCCACTTTCTACTAATAAAAAACCAAGGGCATTTAATTGTTAAAGAAAAAAATCAGGGTAGCCACTGATGATTTCTGTAAATATTCATTGTTAATTGCACATTTCAAACACCAGAAAAAATTTCCCTGCATTTTGGAACAAATATTTTTTAAATTCTCGTCTTAATTACGCATTAACCAGTATAAATATCAGTATTCTATACATTTTTTTAAAAAAACATACTTACAATTCATGACCATTCTGGTTGAACATAACCAAATCCCCAGAACTGTTATACCCTATACTTGTCAATGGGGGACTGGCAAAAGTTGAAATAAAAGCGCCCAAAGTTTGAAAAGCTGACATTTTAACCCATCTGCATTCGTCCTGAAGTAACTTAGTAAAAGCTGGAGCTAACAAAGATTTCCGTAATTCTGGGGGGCACATGCACGATATAAACATAATTACTTCAGCGCAGGACTTTCTGACGCCCCAAATTTCATCTCGGCATAAAACTAAGTAACATGGAAGCTGAAAAAATAACGAGTAAGTATTTTTTGACTACAAAAATAAAAATTGGAAAAAATTTATTAGTTCTCAGAAAGACGATTTGAACTTCAGATATGTTTTCAGAAGACCGTCGTCTAAAATCATCACTGAAAATGTTGTATAAAACAGTAATTCTCAAACTTTCTCTTCGCGTACCACTCGTGTATTGCGAATCAGTGATATAGCACTAATTTATTAAAAATTTAATTAAGATATATACAGCTGTCTGAGAATGGGGTCTAAACTGATTCTTTCGTTGACATGTGCAAACTGCCCAAAATCCCCGTCTCCAGGAATATTTCGATAAAAAAAAACCATAACTGCCAACCTGACAAAAGATACGGTACCCCAAAACTCAACAAAATTACCAGGATACCTTTCGACTTTCCATCTCAGAATCTAAAAAATTTGGCAAATAAAAATTGAGATTGAAGTCTGCAGCTGTTTCGACCGAATCAAACCAGCTCAGCTTGCGCACTAATCGACTTCCGTTAGGCGCGTTCAGTTGCTACGTGTGAAAGAAATGACAGCTCAAAAAACCGTCAACAACCGTCGGCAGAAATGCATATGTTAGTTAAGCTAATTCGTTAATCATTAGCATTTTCCAAAAAAAAAAAATCAATAAGTATCCCAGTGGTAGTCTTCAAATTCGAGAAATACATATTAATAGATAAATAGGAGAGTCCTGCAACCCAGTATACATACAATTCCATTCAAATGTAAATATAAATGGCATCTATCTGAAAAAAAAAGTAGCAGCAAGTTCGACTTTGATAAGAAAATACCTAAGCACAGTGTAGTGAAATACCAAAGCGGGCCAAAATAATGGTAAATAAAATTAATCGAAACCGTAGCTAATGAAATGCTTTTCTGCAAAGAATCTCTGAGAAATACTTAAGGAAAATGATACTGCGTTGCCCATAACGACAGTATTTGTAAAATTAGGTTAAAATAATTGAATTAGCCATTGCAAAATTGAACCGTGACAAAACAATTCTGAATAAAGTAGCTTGTTATCAGTAAATCTCCAAAATTCATCATATCATCATGTTGAGAGTGATGGAAACCACAATTTTTGTCGGACGATTTTTTTTTCACGCTTTTTGTTCAATAACCCAAGGCCTACTATTGAAAAAAATTTATATTTATAAATGTTCTTACGACGGAAAACCGACGTATTACGGAAAAAAAAGCGAATAAACCGATTACGAGAGTTTTCGCAAAGGAAAAAGTCTGTCTACTCATAATTAAGCCACACAAGAAGTTACAAAAGTATATTAATGGTTCTTCTTATATGTGAGCGGGCTCCAAAACTACAACTGCATGTTTGAGATAAGCCAGCCTGTTCAAAGTCGGTCTCCACCAGAACCAACTGCACCTCAGAAAGTACCTTAAATAACCTGTGTAGAATTTTTCCTTGAAAAAGTTATATTATCTACGCATGTAGCAAAAATTGAATGTCAATTTCAGAACAAAATTTAGAGCCCGACATTTTTACTAAAATTACTGATATTATTAGACGAGGGGAATCCTCGATTAAGCATCTGATGAGTATTGCTATACATAAATAAGTTTCTCAAATTGCGTGAAAGAATTTATGATAAAATGTTAGTATTGAGAATCTCGGCGTACCACCAGTGGTACGCATACTAATAGTTTGAGAACCGCCGGTCCAAAGAACATGACAACTTCAGATCGACTTGCACGAATGTGTGCACACTTATATGTCAATTTAAATCCGTGAAATTGTCAAACAGCGATAAGAATCTTCATACTATTTATTTAAATCAGTTTGATAATTCTCGATCGAGACTTACCAAAGTTTTTTCATAGGCGTCCTTTCCAACTACAGCGCAGTAATGTCCAAAATGTGAAGCAGATAATTTTCGAACGTAAAACATTTGACTTGAACACAGCTCTGTGAATCTTTTCAGAAGTATTCTTTCGGTGATATCCCTTCCTAATAGCGGAGCTAATTTACTCATTAACTGCAAGGAAAATCAGAAATAGTAATTCTTAATTAAATGTCGATTCATTATCGTAAAAATAAATAGGGAAAGTAATTTATCTGCAAACATAATAAATTTATTTTTAAAGTATCATAGTGGAGAAGAGCTAGATTCAGATACTGGTATGACATAATTTCAAAGAATTAAAATAATTTTATTTTGTGCAATAGAAACAAGATTAAATCTTGCAGTTCCATTTCTCAAAACAGCTTTACTTACTATTGATTAACCATTTTAATTTTTTTAAGTTATAACCTAGTTATCTTGCCGGATGAAAAAACCATTGAAGATAATTATTTTTCTTGTAACGAACGTAAAGATTTGTAATTAATGTACTACTTTTAAAAAAAAATTACCTAGAAACGGTAAATGAGAAAAGTATTTTTGCTTGGCAAAATGAATTGTAATATGCTTAGATAATAGTTATTTCTAATATTTATATTTTCTGTGTATCCTCTAACTTCACTGGATACTACACAAGTAAGCTCCAAAGTAAACAGGACTTTTTAAAATTAGTGTGTTCTAGTGGCACCACGTATTGATGACTGCCTAAATTGGGAGCTATATCCTTCGCTGACATTCGTTCAAAATTTCATGACGATTAAAAGCCTAGTTACTGTTTGGCGAGTGTTTGACGCATCGATGCAAAAATCGATATTCAACAAAGAGCCACAACATCAAGTTTTGTTTTTAAGTTTGATAAAACTTTTACCGAGATGCTTCAGTTGATCAAAGAAGTATTTGGTGATGAGTATTTATCATCTAGTAGAGGCCATGAGTGGTGTACGCGGTTTAAAGATGGCCGTGAAGACTCAAATGATGGCTAATTGAAATTTGTGATAACAGAAAATGACATTAAAACTGAGCGTAATTTCATCAAAGTTCGCCCAAATTCTTCCTTAAAATTAATGGAAATGGAATTGACTATATCCAAAACATCAATTTTTTGCATTTTGACCGAAAAGTACTGTTCACGCTTTATTCTGCACAAATCGATTGGTAACCAAAAATTGCTCAAAATTCAACATTCAAGGGACATCATCAAGAACTCAAACTTCTTGTACACCAATGTGACTGGTGATGAAACGTGGTGTTTTCAATACGATACAGAAACCAAGCACCAAAGTACTAATTCGAAAAAAAGCCGTTTGGAGAAATCAAAAGTTGACAAGGGAATATTGCATAAGGAGTTCATTCTATCAGGCCAGGCGATTAATACTGTGTTTTATCTTGGTGTTTCGAAACGTCTCGTGCGGTGTTTTTATCGTATTTAGTCAGACAATGTCCCATCTCATCGATTATCACTTTTAACCGATTTTTTCACTAAAAATCACATTTTAACCACCAATTACTCACCGTATTCGTCTGATCTAGCACCATGCGATTTCTACCTATTCGGAAAATTGCATTTGCCGAAGAAAGGCAAGCAGTATGCCGACGTGGAGGCCATCCAAAAGACTAGCACCGACATTCTCAAAGACATCTTTACAGACGACCTAAAAAAACTCGTTTGATTCTTGACAGTGCAAATCGCTGTATAGTCTCAAGGAGAGTATTTTGAATAAAATAAAAAAATCTATTTACTCTGGAACGCCCTGTGTAGTATTTTAATTTTTTAAGATTTTATTTTTGAATAAAAAATTTCATGACTTTTTAAAAAGCTGAAAGTTTATATTCCTACAAAATACTAAAATTTAAGAACCATATAATTAGAGTTGGCTTAAAATTTAAAACAATCATACAAACAACCCTTTTTTCTAAACATTTTAGATGTATATTAGTGAATATTTTATGAACAGTTATTTTGATCTGTAAGCAACTTTGTGATAAGACGGAGATAGAGACTTGATTGCGTTCAATAAATCTATCAAAAGTAATACCACTTATCTAGAGTCCGCAACTGCTAGTAGGGAGAGCGAGTATATGACTGACAATAAATGACGTAAAAATTACATCAATCATGTGCTGTAGGGAGTTCAAAATGAGTAAATTCTTGTCGAGTGCTGTATTAACTCAAAGTTGCTGAAATTATTTTTTATTATAGTGCTTTGTTGTGCTTGTTAATAATTTTGTCTGTAGAAAAGCACATAAAAAATTGGGTATTTAAACTTTTTAGAATAAGGGTCACACCGACTCCTCCACTAAGTCCCAACGGCTTTAGGTGTCTTAAAAATAAATTTTGAGTCTCTTTTTCAGACTTGGTATGTAATTGCAAACAATATCAAAATTTTTCAAAATTCTTTTAACGGCGATATAGAAACCTTTCCTCCAGAACTGCAAATGGAAATGAATGATTTGCAATGTAGCGATATTTTTGAAGAAAAATATTTAGTCATCATTGCTGGAATTTTATAAATTTTCTACTCACACAGTTTGATCAGTCGCACAAATTTGCTTGTCGCCTTTTTTCTGATTGCGACACTACTTATCTCCATTCTCCGAAACAAAATAAATAAAAAATATTTATAGATCCTAATTAACTGAAGAGCATTTTAAGTCGCTGCTGATCATTTCAACTTGATCCACAACTGTAAACAATTGTCAGTGGAAAGTTACAGCTACATAAATCTCATTAATCATAATTATAATGTTTAATTTCATTATGTAAATTACCTATGTATGTCACTTATTGTAAGTTTTTAGGATAATCTCATATTAATTACAGTTAAACTGTCTAGTTTCATCATATGTCAGTTACTGTTTTTTAATTCGTCGTTAAATAAAAACATGTAATTATTATTCTGTAGGATTTACTTACGTTGTAAATTTTACAATGTAATCAAAATAAACTATGGGGGTCGGACTGATGGTTCTCAAAGGCCGGTGTTGGACCGTGGTTTGGAAATCCCTGCCTTAATATTTTACGCCGTCTTAAAGTACAATATACAGTCTGTTCAACACGACGTGGCTGCTATTATTCAGAAAAAGGACATCACAGCGCCATCTTTTTTTTTGTAGTAATCTTTGACTCATTCCCTAATACGCAATACAACTTCCACCGGTGTTTAGTATTATTAATTCTAATTAATTGTTTATTTACAATGAGCAAAAAGTACTTGAAACGGTACAAAGCAGTGTTTCTTGTTCAACATGCTAAAATGCTAAAGGACCGAAACTATCATATGAATCAGCTGCAAAATAGATAAAAAGTCCGGAAGTTTCGTCAAGAAATGGGTAAAATGATATTTAGAGGTTGGGAACGTGGACGACCTAACAAAGAGGGGATCAAGCAGAGTAACGGCTAAAAAGCAGGATAAAGCGATCCTTCGGCCTTTTCGGAAATACTCCAGGCCTTTCACTGCGTTCTGCTCAATCAAAACTATATCGGATAGGAACAGAAGAAATCTCTATTATCTGAAAAACACGTTCAACAACGACTCAACTGGGCAAAGAAAAATTTGGATCGAGATTGGAGCAACGTTATTTTCACAGATGGATCTCTTCTTTCTTGGCATGGTGTTCTCCGTCGAAAGCTTCAACACGTCAGCATAACAGGTTGCTTCAACGTACAGTAAAACACCATATAAAAGTGCATGTTTGGGGGATGCTTCACATCATGTGGATTTGGGCGCCTTTTTGAGTTTATCGGTATTTTGAATGCTGAAAGAATGTGGCAACATTTATAAAAAAAAATGCTTAACGAGGTCTGCAAAAAAGTTTTTTGTGCCAGACACAATAACCTGGGCGCTGCAAGAAGACAATGACCCAAAAGATCGTAGTAAATTGTGCGTGGAAACAGCAAAAAAAAACATTACAACCATGGAATGGCCGGAATTGTCTCCAGATGCAAACCCTATAGAAAATGTGTGGTCCTATATGACAATGCAACTCAGAGATAAACCAGTGTAGACGGAAAAGCAACCCGCTTATCAAATTAAAAAGATATGATGGCGATCTTTACCATTGAAGTACGCTGAAAATCTTGTAGAAAGCATAGAACAAGGACGTGAAGCTATAATAAATAATGACGGCGATTGGACCAAGTATATAAAAAAAATGTCAGATTTATTTCTTCTAAATAATAAAGATCACGTCTTGTTGAACAGACTGTAAAATAACGAAGGAAACTTAGTCTACTCCTGAACATTATACCAACTGATAAGACTTATGGGATCCGCGACTGAAACATACAGCCTCCAATCTTTGTAACTCTTCCGATTACTATTGGTAAGAGAGAACTGAAATTGTTGTTGGAAATTTATTAGATGCTGGAGGGAAATCTCTGGAAAGATATGTGCCAAGGATTATATAACTGGACTTAATGGGTAACGTATTAGAAAGCTGCTTTTCCTGAAGAAAAAACTATGAATTATGGTGGGATTGCGGACGGGTCATCATCACCAGCGTGACCATCTTCATAGGGTTGGCATCATGAATGATCCAGTATGCAGATAGTGCCTGGAGGGGATAAAATAACCCAAAAGAGTTAAGCTAGGTCAAGAACGAGACTACTCCTATTCGCAACGGCGATTCATCTCTAATCACTATGAGATGTGAGATGTAATAAGCTGAATGAGGCCTTAACATCGAAAATCGAATATTTCTTCTTATAATAGGGTGGAATCAAACAGAATTCAATCTTTCGTCTACTCGCCAACATTTTCAGGCTATTTTTTTATATACAGGCCTGTCTTTGTATTGGAAGTTCTAACAGTTCTTTAAGACTCCAATACAACCATTAGATAGAAATAAGTGCTTCTATGACTCAAAGTAATTCATATAAGGCAGCATCTCGTAGATAAGTAACAAGAGTTTCCCATTAATTATAAATTACTTTTCCCAATAAATGAAATTAGCCGATTTCTTATTTTATACGAATACTTTCGATTCGGCTTCTAAATGAGTTATACAAGATTGATGTTCTTTATCAATTTTTAAACAACAAATACACCTATTGTATGACATCTTTAAATATGCTAGCGCGGTCTTATTTGTAAAGCTTCGCTCGAATCTGTTTGTTTCCCATCTAATTTGAAACCATCGTCATTACTTGGTTATTTTACATTATATATCAATATATTATAAGACAACCGGATCAAAATTTATTCCGTAGTTTTCGAGATTAACCCTGGCATGAATATAATGGTTCTTGAATTGTCAAAAAATTTCTTCACGGCATACAGGCTGATTTTAAATTTTATCTTCACTATCTGCCTTACCGAGAGATTCTAATAGAGAGTGTCGAATTTGCTTATTTTATTTAAACAAAACGGACGATTTGCATTAAATATATGCCCTAAATATTACAATTTCTATGGTCGGCAACAAAAAGTTTTGAATTTTAATTTTCAAACAAGTAAATCTAAAAAATTGTATTTTTTGAAATAAATTCATCTTAGTGACGCAAATTCATATTCAATTATATGGTCTATTTAGAACTTTGAGTGGAATAATACCGCTGTTTTTTAGTTATTAAGATTCCTTCAATATTAGGTCGGCAAAAAGTATTTCTGGTTATCATACCTATACAGCTTTGTAATTGTCAGTTTTATGGTTTTCAATTTTGATATCTGATGTCAATCACATTTGAATTTCTTTAGAAGCAACTTGTGCATAATTTTGTTTGTAACTGTTAATTTTAAATTGGAGTGCAGAAACAAACATTATCGATATATTTTACTTTTTATTTCTGTAAAGGAAAGGAAACTGCTGAGACTCACAAAATGATATGCGAAGTTTATGGTGTTGATTGCATAACATAACCCACGTGTCAGAATTGGTTCAAAACATTCCGTTCTGGAGAGTTTTAACTCAAGATATTCAACTTTCTGGTCGACCTACTGAAACAGATGATGACCAAATCAAAATCATAATTGAAGAGAATCGTACTGTTTCAGAGATTGCTGAAAAGTTAAATGTATCACACACAACAATTGAAACTCAATGTCTTAAGACTCCCGATGAAGCTCAATATTTAGGTTCCGCATGAATTGAAGAGAAAACACAACAAATCAATATCTGCCATATGCATTTCACGAGCAAAAAAACCGACCCTTTTTCAAAAAGAATCATCACTGGTGATGAAAATAGATAGGTCTTCTGCAATAACATCATTTGAAAATATGGTCCAAGCATGACGAGCCAGAACTAAAGTTGAATTTCATCCAAAAGAAGTCATGCTGTCAATTTGGTGGGACTACAAAAGGGCTGAGCATTTTGAGTTGTTTCAGTCAATTCAGATGTTTATAATCAATAACTAATGAAACTAAATAAACCTATCAAAGAAAAACGGTCTAAACTGGCAAATTGCAAAGAAATTGTGATCGATCATGATTTTGCAAACCCTCACTTATCTTTAGTAACTGATGGGAAATTATAAGAGCTTGGTTGGGAAGTGATGTCACATCTCCCATATCGCCGTGACCTGGCACCATCTGATTACCATTTATCTCGAAGTTTGCAAAATTCTTTGAATGGTAAAACTATCATAAATGATGAGGACCATCCTTATTACAACACACTTGGTTGTTTTTTGCTAATAAGCGCCAAAATTATTATCAGCGTGAAATCATAAAGCTGGAAAGATAGTAAAAAGTCATTGAGCAAAATGGAAAATATATAATTCATTAAAGTTTATTCTTTGTATAATTAGAAATATTTCACACTAGGAAATCTAAATGACTTTCTTGGCAACCACATAATTCAAAACCTCTTGTTAACATGAACAAGTGCCTCCACAACTGTAAACAATTTATAAAGTAAATATTTTATTAATTTTCCTAAAATCGTGTAGTTATGTAGGTGCACCAGAGAGCCTCATACCTCGACAATCCCTTGCGTAGACAAAGTTCACAAACCCTATTGTTTGAGCCATAAGCATTTTTGTGATTTTCATAATTTAAATTTGGTTTGTTTTAGTTTAATTACCCAGAAAAAGTTGAAAGAGCTTCTTAAAAAATATTTGATAATAATACTAATAAAAAATTTTTATAGTGCTTCCTATCTATTTTAGGGGCAAAGCGCCCCTTCTCTTTTTTTCTGTAGCCCTCATACACGGATGATATATAGATATTTTTCAAAAATATCAATTAAAGAAAATTAAAATTAACATAACTGATAAAATAATAAAATTGATAAGTGTCGTAATAAGTCAACCAAGTTTTACTCTTAAGAATATAATAAAAAAAAAATGGAGTTCTGTAAGTGTCAAACAGGCAAAAATGAGAAATTTTGTTTAATTTTGAGAGATAACTATCTCTTACCGATTCCAATCTTTTGCTTCTTGGTTTTTACCTTTAATTGTTCAATCTTCAATTGTGTTTGTTGATACTTAATACAAATCATAACAATATCACAAACAAAATAAAACTGTCCAACTAGAAAACTCTTTAATGAATGTTGCTGGTTAAATTCTTTTCTCAACAATTTGATACATTTTTGTTGAAATTATAATATTTGCTTGGAACTTGAAACATAATTTAATTTTTTTTTATTTTTAACAAAAAATTTAAAATTTTTATTACAGTAAACAAATATATATAAAAAAAAATCTTTTTGCTTTGAGGGAATGCAAGATGGATGGATACACTTTTAAGAAACATTGTAATTGTTTTAGTGTAAATCTAAAAAAAGGATTTGTATTTTTTAAAATTTAAATTTCAGTATGTCCACAAAATATAAATAAAATCACAATTACAATTTTCTAAAGAAATTTTTATAGTAAAATTTCAAACTTAACGTTCAAGGATAAAATCTCTACCTAAGCATATTAATTCATTTATTATTAGTAAGACATTCTAGTTTAGGAATAAATTACTAACCCATTAGCAGATTTTTGTCTAATAAATCAATAAATTTAGAATATGAAATTAAAACTTAAATTTCTAATATCAATTCACAATATTTCAAAAAAAAACAAACTTACTTTTATATGGCCAATTTTTTGAAGTAATTTATGTACGCTCACGCTCATCAAAGCTGGCTGTGATATGCATTTAAATCTTCATTTCACATCCAACTGATAAGCGAGAGAATACATTATTTTCCTGAAGAGTTTGCTCCTGAATTATCTTAAGGTCCAACAACATGAAGACTTTAATGTTGCATCGCTCATCAAAGCTGGCTGTGATATGGTTTCAAAGCAACATTTCACAACCATCTGATGAGCGGCACAGGCATCTAGAGATGATAACTTATTAGGTATAAATACAGCTATCACTAGGTTCCTAAAAATTACAATAGCACTTGAATTTTAGAGTGATTTATGTTAAGCACAGAACTCGTCAAAATGGCTGTGATACCTTTTTAAAACACGGTACACAGACAAATTGACGCGCTATGGACAAAACTAAATTTTAAATTCTTCTCTTCTTTCTTCTAATTCTGTATATGTAATAATCTGCTAACGGTAGTACCTGAAGATTGTGTCTGCAACCTAACTCATCAAAGTGGCTGTGATATCACTTCAAAACCAGAATTCACAGCCAAATTGACGATCATAGGGCACAGATAATAGAAAGACGTGCAGCGCTCCCGTTGCTGTCAGTTCAACATTGCTCATCAAAGCTGGCTGTGATAGAAATTAAAAATCTAAAACTGCCAACTCTAATGGGCAACGGCAAACTTAATAATTTTTCACATGGTTCTTCCAGTGTCGGTATAGGCCTGCTTTAGTTGCTTGAATGTTTTCCAGATCAAGAAATATGGTTCTTAGATTTACGAAAATCTTTAGTTGATGCTAGAATGTTGTTTGCTATCGCCACATGAAAGACAAGGTAGTGAGACAAAAAAATAGAACATCTCACTACCCATGTCTTTCACAAGGAAACAGTAAGAGTGATCACTAAATAAAATTAAATCTTAAACTATTTTATAATAATTATTATACAATATTTTCAAAGCTATCACTATGATCAGTATCATAAATTATAATTTGGTGGAGGTGCCAGAACTAGAAAATATTCCCAATAATTTTACAAAATTCAGTTTTATATATACAAATACTTTAAAAACACATTGAACATATACATATTGCATAAATATCACATACAGTTAATTAGTGATAGTAAGATAATTTTGTAGCAAACTTACCGTGATAGATCCAGTGTTTAAATCTAACTGCTTATCCATTTTGGTCAGTGCTAAAATGGAAGGACATATTTTAATTTCTGCTTGGAACTTGGACACAAAACCTCTCTCAATAAGCTGTATGAGAGTAGCTTGGGCAGCTTTATCAGCCCCTGTATCTGAACTTCCCAAATTCCTAACTACCAACGGTATCAAGTAATCCCCAATAACATCATTGAGAGCTGCCACTCGAGTAGAACTCTCTACTGCTTGGGCTGCTATGTTTGGGATATTTTCAAGGAGATCGGCTCTTAGTAATGATTCTGTAACAAAAAAAAAATTATGAAAATCTATTTTTTTACTTCTTAGATAACCATGTGTAATGATTTAGATGATATTAATGGCAAATATCCCATATTCCTAAATAATTTTCTCTTGCCTATACTATTCTGGTACTAATTTCTTTCATTGATCAATCTTCAATAAGTAAAGAAAGAACCTATATAAAAATTTGTGTTTTGTAACATTAGTATCATTTAAACCTTCACAAATGAGGACAGTAAACTAGGCTATTGTACCAGCTGCTCAGAACTTCCTTCAGGTAGACTAACCTTAAAGAATTTCTTTTGAATATTATAAAGTTAACATTATAGAACATAGTTTATCAGCATTTGCCTGATGTTTCACCTCATGAAAGTAATAATAATGCTGCTTAAATTTAATTTAAGAAATTAAAAGGAATTCTTAAGTATTTTGAAATATGTATAAAAAGGCAGGTTTATATCATCCAAATTGAAGAAGTTTTTGGCGTGTAATTAACGAAAAATTTCCTACTATATTTTTCTATGAGATTCAATTAAATCAATATTACACTTCCATAATTAAATACCAATAAGTTTTTTTATTCTAAGGAATTAAGATAAAAATAGTATACTAGCCTAATCAGGAAAATTCTGTTTAGTAGAATTTCTTTTTTATCAAGTAAACAAACCTAACGAGAAATGTATTAAAATCCCTGAAAATCAACTGAGAATTTGCTGAAAAATAGGGCAGGGCTTAAAATTTAACATTCAGATGCAAAAATAATAAGATTTTTACTTATCTCCTATTTTTTTAAAAAGATTTTAAATTTATTAAAACGGTTTAAATAATATTATCAATTAGAATAACGCACCACTTGTAAGCAATGCCTCAAATATTTACTGTTACGAAACCAAACGCACATTTTTAGGCACGCTTATATAAACCGGGAGAAATACGAGCGGTAAATCGGAAATATCATTGACACACACTAAAAGTACCTGAAATATATGTAAAAATGCTATAAAATTCATCATAGTCTATAAAAATCAATTAATTGCGACGTGATTTAGGGATAAAAAGTATGAGGGGCGCCGGGCGTGTTTACCGTAAGAAAAAGCGGTAAACGCAGAAAGCACGCGGTATTTTCCACCATTTTGATTCGGGCCCCAAATATTCTTGCAGGTTAGCCGGAAACGCTTCGGGCGAATTTACGAGTTGCAGATGCACCTACCACATAAAACTATCACAAAATTAAACCTCACCTTATTGTTGACAAATTCACACTATTTTCGCCAAAAGACTTGGCATTTTCTCCATTTTTTTCGCAAAAAATAGCACGAGCAAACGACAAACGATGCCTCGCCATGCTGCGTTCACTACTTGATGGCATCGCCGTGCGGTGGCGCTTTCGTCACTTAGTTTGCGGCGCGCCGGCAAACAGAAATCGAGCTAAGAAATCGACGTTGCCAAATATTCTCACAATTTTACTTAAGAAACGAAGGGGTCTTATTTTGATAGATTTTGGATGTAAAATAAATTTGGGAAGTTTTTCAATTTAAATATTGATTTGAACTAATATTTCGCAAATTTTTACTTTTCAAAATAATTCTAAAAAATGTTATTTTCAAATTTTTGCAATACTCAAAATTTACACTAGAAAAAGATTGTCAAAGATAGGGTGGAAAAAGATTATTTAAAGACTAATTGACCGGTTATTGATTATGTTTATGTTCTCGACAAGTAAAAATATCGTTTTAGCTCAAATTAAAGAAAAAAAAGGTTTTACCAATATTATTTTATTTGACTAAAATGTGCTTGTTGGATTTGCATTGTCTTTATTTCTATTTATTTTTACGACGTTTCGATTAAGTTGTATCTCTATAACAATTAAAGATACAACCTAATCGAAACGTCGTAAAAATCAATAAAAATAAAGACAATGCAAGTCCGACAATCACATTTTAGCCGATCTTCAACATTGTCTACAACCTTTCTAACAAACATTATTTTATTTCGTAAATTTGTTACTTTTTAAACCCAATCTTGTACTAATTTTTCATTCACGAACTTGAACCCCCTAATTCACTGGGATAGACTAATTTTAAAATTGGTCTAAGTTGATAATAATGGTTTTAGATTGACCTGTTTTCAATTTGATGTTCATAACTGTTCTGTGTAAAACCGGCTTAAGAAATTAACGTTTTATATACTTTTTTCGTTTACACAGGATATTCATTCCTTGGGCGACCTCGTTAAAAATTACTCAGCTAACAAGACTGAACTTATTGATATAAAAATTTAATTTTTTTAAATTATATTTCTTCATTCTTATAAAGTATGTTCTTAAACTAGTCTTATTCTCCAATATGCCACTTTGGTGCATCTAATTGAGTAATGTATTATCAATGTATATTGCAATTGGCTGGTTGTACCTAACTTATTCAATTTTAACGATGCACAACTATTTTGCCTTTATTGATATTTAATGCCCAAATTTATGACTGATCGACGATACTTAACAAAAGTGTTTGTAAAGTCCAGTTTCAGAGAAAAAATAGTCATCAATACAACTACTTATTTAATTCAAACCGTATCTTTTTGTTGCTGATGACAAGTTCAATTTTTCGTAACAGTCATAACAAATAGGTGCAAAGTTACTGATTCCATATTTTCTTATGGCTTTTATAAAGGGTTATATAATTATAGATAAGTGTAGAAAAAAAAAATAATGTTTTGGCTGAGGAATTTGAAGTAATGAACGGGCTTAAGAAATATTAAACCTGATACATACGGCGATGGACCGTAGTAAAGCATATTGACATGTGACAACATCCGATAGTTGTGGATAGGCAGTCGAAGAAGATAAAAATAACACGCTTATCTGTCCCAAAGTTATTACTTAATTACTAGACTTGTAGATTACGTTAAAGTAAGGGTGAATGAATATGTGCAATCATTTATTGTGACTTAACAAACTCTTAAACCAAACTATACATTCTGAGGATTTAATTCAAGCATTTCTCATTGTTTTATTACACTGTGAGACGGGATTCTCATAAAATTACTACATCTTGCTTGCATACTTGCAATTTACTTTTTAAAAATTGCTAGCCAGATTCACTAAAAAGGTTTAAGACTTAGACCCGATCTAGTTGCCCTGGAAATTACATTTTCTAGATGACCAGTTTTGTTTTCCTTATGATATTGTTTTAATTGTATTTTGAATGTTCACAACTTGCTTGACGTATTGTTACCCTTGTCAATTTAAATTCTCTACTGTCTATCAAGACCGGTTTTAAAGTTAAACCATGTTAGTGAATTAGGGGGTGCAATTTCAGAAATTAATTGGAACTTAGAATATGTTTTATCCTATAAAAGGTTTCTATTTACTTATTGCTACTGGAAATCATCCCAAAAAATTAACACAAATATTTTCATACTGATTTTAACGAAGACGGCACATGATGAGAAAAAGAACATGCCAATATAATATTCTGTTGCATATAATTTTAATTCGTAACCAAAATTCAGTTTTTTATTTTCAATGCAGATCCATCTTCGACTCTGCTTCTTTTTAAAATATGCTCATGGATTTTTCTCTTCTTTTTTCATCTTAAAAATTCAACAATTTTACTTCTATTTGTGTAATTTTTCATATTTATTTATTTGGTACAGTATTTCCAGTAAAAAATATAAATTAAAGCATGCCCCAAAGAGACACCTGTCGGATGAACAGATTTGCAAAAGGGAAATAAGAAGCAATAACGAAGGTTTGTGCCATATGAAAGCCGATTTTGCAACGGAAAAATCTCGCGGAATTTCCTTATTTATTGACCTCTACCAACCGGCCTTGATGTGGCAACACCGCGGGGGCCCCGAGATCGTTGAACGTTCAGCGTAGTACTCGCCGTTTCATTCAACTTCGCGCAGCACCGCCCAACGTCTGATGCCGGCTGGCATGGCCCGAATTGTCCCGTCCGTCGATTTTCGACCGCATTATTTCGACTCGCCAACGACCAAAGTTTTTTTCGTCGTAACAGTGGCGCACGTTACGATAATTTGGCAACGTCGCGATTTATTGACAGGTGAACCGGAAGAACCCCAAAGGTATAAGAAAAACGCGGGAAAAATTAAAAATGTCTTTTTAATATATGAGCTCGAAACATTCCTGTTGTAAACGTTCATTTTTCACTTATATTGGTTCTAATAAAATCTTCTTAGATTAAAAACAAAACTACATATATATTTTTCACGATAAAATTAATGATGAAAAAAATAAATCACAAATTAACTACATTTTCTTCATAGCCTATTTCCTTAGCAATGATGAAATATATAAAAAAAAAATCAGTATCGACAATATCATAAATCGCCCTTAATGCCCAACTATACCAACCACCACCTCTTCTCGATTCGATACGAAGATGGTGGTGCGGGGGGGCAGAGTGCAGCCAGCGATCGATAGACAACTTCACGAGGGAAGCGACCCCCGCGCGTTTTCTAACACTCCACCTACGCCATTTTACACGCTACGAGGAAGAGTTTATGAGATTAAGCGCACCTTCGCACGTTTTTAGATCTTTAAAATGTATATATACAACGAAAATAATTAGAAATCAAGAAGAAATTAACGAAAGTAAATTCCACTGCACTGGGATAAATAACAAAAATTCCTAGACGCAGTGGCCCAGTTACCTCATTTTAAAGGACAAACAAAGTTATGATAATTTGAAAAATAATGGTCTAAATTTGAAATTGAGGTATTTATTTTACTTTAAAGAAATAATTGAAAACTATTTAACACGAAAATGTCGTTTTAAATTTTCCATAAGGGAAACAGCGTTATTTTTTTTTCTAGTTTTTAATCCATTCTCACATTACGTATGCGTCGGAAATTCAATTTCCCTTATAAATTAATCTCTGGAATCATTTTGGATGTCAGTTGGCGTCCCCGATCCAGGGCGTTCTATTTCTGGAGCGCGTTGAACCTCCGATTCACGATGGCATTTCCGGAGTTGACAGGAAGTCGCTGCACGTGGACCGACTAAAGCCCCCCCGCGACGATTAGGGTTTAAAAATGGATCAGAGTGGGCTATTTTTGTCAAAGAAAATTCCTGCTGGAATTATGTTTAATATACCTGTATGTTAAGTAATCCGAATATCTGTCAAATGGTCATAGGTGCATTTTATTTGTTAGCTGCGAACGCCAGCTGTAGTCGTTTTGTTTGCTGATAATTGATGTTATCGATTATATATGTCATAGATATTCCCAAATTCATAATCATCCATAATCTAGCCTCGATCTTACGTAACTATAATATAGCAGTTTGAAAGTGGCTGTGCTAGAAAAAGGTTTGTAGTTTCGCAGAATATAACCCAATGTTTGAGATGCGCTAGCCACCATCTGATTAATGTGGGGAATAAAAGAGAAACTTGCATGGAAGACGAGAGAAAGTGAAAAAGGAAATTAGAAAAGACAATAGAAATTACACCAATAAACTAATAAAAGACACAATAAGTGAAAACTGCAATATGAAAATACTAAAAACAAAAAAACTCAAGAGGCAAAACAAGAATAATAAAAATAAAAAACGCGAAAAAAGTGACCGTCCAGGACGAAAAGGAAATAAGCAGAGCCATAGAAGAATTCTACACCAAGCTATACTCGCCACACGCACAACAAGAGCAACAACGAACAAAAAGAACCATACTCAACATAGGCTCAGAGGAAATTCCAGAAGTAACAAACTCAGAGATAAGAATGGCACTAAATAAATTAAAGAACAATAAATGTGCAGGAGAAGACGAAATTACAGTAGAGATGCTGAAAATTGGCGGCAGAAAAATAGAACAAATATTGAAGATTCTATTTAATAAAATAATTGAAGAGGGAAAAATTCCACACGATTGGTAGAACTCCAAAGTAATCTTAATATTCAAAAAGGGGGACAATACATATCCCTACTATCACACACCTACAAGTTGTTAACCAAAATCATAACCAACCGCATAACAAACAAACTCGATTTTTACCAACCTGTCGAACAAGCTGGATTCAGAAAACACTTTAGCACCATAGATCACCTACACACCATAAGAAGACTAATTGAGAAGTGCACCGAATATAACGTACCGCTCCATATGGCTTTTGTAGATTTCCAGAAGGCATTCGACTCCGTCGAAATATGGGCAGTATTACAATCCTTAGAAAACGCAAGAATCGATTCAAGATACATAAACATCGTAAACAACATATACGAAAATGCAACCATTCAAATAAAAATAGACGACAAGACGAAAACGAACCCCATAAAATTACAAAGGGGAGTGAGACAAGAGGACATTATCTCGCCAAAACTGTTCACCCTAGTCCTAAAAGACATTTTTAAGGAACTTAAATAGGACATCAAATGTATAAACATCGACGGAATATACTTGAGCCATCTCAGATTTGCTGATGACATAATCTTAATAGCAAGTAATCTCTAAGAATTGAACGAAATGCTACAACAGCTAAATGACGTATCCGCATCTGTAGGCCTTAAAATGAACTACAACAAAACAAAAATAATGAGCCACGAACAGGCAAACATAACAATACAGAACCAGAGGATAGAAAACGTCGAACACTATGTATACTTGGGTCATGACATCAGACTAGGGAAATCAAACCAGGATGCTGAAATAAAAAGAAGAACACAGCTGACATGGGCCGCTTTCGGTAAACTTGCATACATCCTGAAAAATAATTCAATTCCCATAAATCTAAAAAGAAAAGTATACGACACATGCATATTACCGGTGTGTACGTATGGATTAGAGACCATGTCCTTCACCAAAAAGTCCGCTAAAAAATTAGAAACAGTCCAAAGAGCGATGGAAAGAAACATGCTTAGAATATCATTAAGAGACAGGATTAGAAACACCGAGATAAGAAGCAGAACGAAAGTCAAAGACATCGTGAAGGAGGTTGCAAAGATGAAGTGGCAATGGGTTGGTCACATAGCCCGATATGAGGACAACAGATGGACACGAAGAATCCTGGAATGGAGACCGAGGGAGACAACAAGAACCACGGGAAGACCTCAAAGAAGATGGTTAGACGACATAAGGACAGCGGCGGGTAAACAATGGATGACATTGGCGAAGAATAGAGAAAGATGGAAACAATTGAGAGAGACCTACATCCAGGAGTGGATGGACAGAGGTTGACAAAGAGAGAGAGAGAGAGAGATCAATGTTTGGCTTCTGTGTTTCTAGGTCTTCTGTTATCTTTACTTGCAGTGTGGCTTTATCGTAAATATATTTCACAAGATTTCTGTATCTGAAGTGAATCCTTGCATTGTCCATTGCTTGATATATGGCCCATAGCCCGACAGAGTCAAAAGCCTTGCTACAATCAACAAATGCTAGATGGATTTGAATATTATATTCGGCGCATTTTTCAATCAGCAATTGGATGTTCTGTATCTGTTCTGTTGTACTAAAGCCCTTTCGAAACCCGGCTTGTTCTAGAGGTTGATAGGAGTCAAATTTGTTTGTAAGTCTATTAGTTATAATTAGTAAGCAATTTGTACGGCTGTGGCAGAAGACTTACGGGGCGATAATTTCCGATATCTAATTTGTCGCCTTTTTTGTACAGAAGAATAACTCGGACGTTTTGCAAGTTATCAGTGATTTTACCGTTTTGATGACATTTATTCAAAATAATACTCATTGAAAGTAGCGTTGCAGACCCTCCGAGCTCCAACATTTCTTTAGATATACCACCTTCACCTGGGGCACGATCAGATTTCATTTGTGACAAAGCATGTTTCAACTCGTCCATTGTGATGTCAGGTATTTCTTCTGAACCAACATTTGTAACATTGGGGAGTTTGATGTCTGGTTTTGGGTTAACTGAAGTGTACAAATTTGAATAGAATTCTTCCACGATGTTAGCCACTTCGTTTCGTCCATTTCTTGTTTCTCCTTCTTTATCTTTAAGTTGGTTTATATTGCGTTTAACAGTTGAGTTTATGGATTTTAATTCCCTCGTAATATCGTGTCTAATTTTTTTTCTGATTTGTTTGTTTAGTTGTAGTTAGTCCGCTGTGCCTTTTTCCATGTTTCTTCGTTTATTTATCTGGTCTCTGGTCTGTTGTGATTATTTACTGTTTGTTTGTCTTCTAGCAATACAGATTTTCTTTACTGCAGTTTGGAAATCTTTTTGGATTTTATTTTCCAATTCGTTTATTGTAATGTATTAAGTTTATCCAATGGTGTAAATTTTTTCTTCATATACTCCTGATATCTATATTTATTTTGTTTTAATTCCTCCGATATTGGAAAACGTTGGAGTTTAATAAGTTTGTTCCTTTCTTTTTTAATGTTGACGTTTATTTTTGCTCGAAGAGTCTGTGATCACTACCCAGGTCAAATTTGTTTAAGGCTGTTACATCGGACACAATAAATTTTTTGTTGGTAATAATATAATTTATTTAATTCTTTGTTCGGTGGTCCGGACTCCTCCACGTCCATCTACGACTTTAAATCAATCAGTAACGGTAGCAAATATCAGCTTTTAACGAACAAAGAGATGGACAGACCGACACCGACATTTCAGTTATTCCATTATTTGTATTCTTCTTCTTTCGGTGCCATGCTTGTATTCAGACGTTGGTGGTCATCATGTTTACAATTTCCTGAAATCTTTCTCTATCGGTTGCTGCGCGAAATAGTACTTCTACCGTGCAATCACACCACTGCCTGATGTTACGCAGCCATGAAAGCTTCTTTCGGCCTATCGATCTTTTTCCTTCCACTTTTCCTTGTATTATAAGGCGAAGTAGCTGGTATTTAGGTCCTCTAATTATGTGACCGAAGTATTCTGTTTCCCGCTTCTTTATAATGTTCAAGAGTAGTCGATCCGTATCCATCATTCTGAGAACATCCTCGTTGGAAGTGTGCGAAGCCATGATATCTTTAGGATTCGACGGTAGCACCACAATTCGAATGCTTCCAGTTTGTTTAGCATTGTGGTTTTTAGTGTCCATGTCTCGCAACCGTATAATAGAATAGACCATTCAGGACCCTTTTACGAATATGATTGATAGGTTCCTGTTGCATAGAACTGGTTTCCATGTCATAAAGGCCTTCCGCGATATTTCTATCCTAGCTATTATCTCTTCATCTGAATCCCCATTTACATTCAACCAACTGCCAAGGTATTTGAAATGGTTTACACGCTCTATCCTCTTCCCATCGAGCCAAAGTTGGCATTCATCTACAGTAACCTTTCCAACTGCCATTCACTTTGTTTTTGAGATGTTGATTTTAAGGCCTCTTCGGCAGCTCGCTTCATTGACTAGGTTTACTAATGTTTGGAGATCCTCGATGCTTTCCGCAAGAATGGCCGTATCATCAGCAAATCTAATATTGTTGATTACTTCTCCGCCTAGTCTTACTCCTTCTTGTCTGTCATCCAAAGCCTCCCTTCCCCCCTTCAGAGTATACATTAAAGAGACAGGGTGACAGAACGCAACCCTGTCTTACTCCACGTTTGATGGGTAGGTTTTGAGTACGACTGTTTTCAATTTGGATAGAGGCTACTTCATTGTAATACAGATGTTTTAGCAGTCTTATATCGTAGTGGTCTAGACCTGCTGCTTGTAGGCATTCAAAAAGTTTATCATGTTGTACTCGGTCGAATGCCTTTTCAAAGTCGATGAAACAGACGTAGATGTTCTTTCGGAATTCACAGCTCTTTTGTAGGAGAACGAACGCGCATACAAAATAGTGCCTCTCTTGTTCTTAGACCATTTCTAAATCCCAATTGCTTATCACTAACTCTATTTTCGCATAAAAGGAATATTCGGTTCTGTATAATTCGTAGAAGTATCTTAAGTGTGTGGCTCATTAAACTAATCAGCCTAAAGTCGCTGCGTTTTGTGGGTCTACTTTTCTTTGGTAATGTTACAAACAGCGATTCTAACCAATCATCTGGTATTATTCCTTCGTTGTACATTTTATTAAAAAAAGTGGTTAAGTAAGAAATATTTTTCTCATCTAGAAGTTTAAGCAACTCAGCAGGGATCTGATCTGGTTCAGGTGCCTTATTATTTTTGGCTTGCTGTATTGCTTTCCTGACTTCCGACTTCAATATACTGGGGCCCCTGTCTATCTCGCTGCTGCATATAGTATGTGTATGTGCAGCGTTTTCTCGAGTAGCATCGTCAAAAAGGTCACTGATGTATCTCTCCCATTCTCTGCACTGTTGTTCGTGATTACAGATTCTTCCGTTGGCGTCCTTGAGTAAATGAGCATTTTTTGGTTTTCTGATTCCGGAGGTATATTTAAATTTCCTGTCGAGATTGAAATTGTCGTGTTTTTTTTTTGGAGGTTCTGTATTTCTTTACAGGAATTTTAGAGCCAGAGTTCTTTGGCTTGCTTAATTTTTCTTTTTATGAGTTTATTGACTTCACTGTATTTGTCAGTATCTCTATTTTTATATTTCCGTCGTACCTCCATAAGGTCAAGAATTTCCTGTGTCATCCACTCATTTTTTGCCATTCTTTTAGGTGTTTTCAGAGATTCTTCCACTTCTTTTAAAATCGAGTTTTGTATATCGTACTAACATTCGTTAATGGTTCTGTTTCCGTTTGGTATTTTCGATATTTTGTGTATTTCGTTACTTATTTGCTGCGATATGTGTTCACGTGTTTGAGGATTTCTGAGGGGGTTGAGGCACATCCTGTTTTGTTTAGATGGCTTTGTTAATTTCTTTAATTTAATTTGTATTAAAAAAAAATATTTGTATGGGACCCCAAAAATACATACCAATCGGAACAGTAACGGGAAAACTTTATACATTATTTTCCAATTGTCTATAAGTATAGATGTATAGATTATGCGCGAAAACTATTATTATTATCTGACTATCCACCATGTTGGAACCTTAACACGTTCCCATTTAAAATATTACAACACACACACACACAATCCATCCGGTATCTTAAACGCTCGTTGGGCGCCAATAATCATCAAAGGTCGTCATCGCAGTGAATGAGTAACCGCACAAAATCGCAAGGCTGATATTTTCGTTCGGTAAACAAATTTACACGTCATAAAAGTGACATTTTCCTTTTAAACTAATGAATGAGCAAATTCGATGAATGAAACATTACTACCGGCAAATTGTAGTTCCTACGAAATAATTTCGACGAAAATTACCGGGGTATTATTTGTAATTTCGGTTTTGTACGTCGGTCGATCTTCGGAACACAACCGCCGCCAGGTCCCTGCAATTAAAAATCAATAATTCCTGATAACGCCGAGGGGGATTCTTGCTTATATAGGTGGAAAATTGGTCGCTTTTGCCGTATTAGCAATACTACTACAACGTAGTGAAATGACTTACTACGGGATACGAGGGTTATTTTATTATTCATTGTGTTTACACGAAGCTTACGATTACAAGAGAATGTCTTTTTTAGTCTTTCGCATTTCCGTATTATCATATATGTAGTCAGGGGCGGATCCAGCCTCTCTCTTTGAAGGGAACGGTGATATCACAAAAGTATAGTATGGCAAGCGAAAGCAAGTTGTCTAAAAGGCAGGCTCGGGTCTATTTTTCTGAATATGAAGCTCTTGGAGAGGTGGGGGGCGATCACAAGAAAAAACATGTTGCCTATAGGAGGGGGGGGGGAGGATGCAAGCAGCATACACATTTCTAGTATAAGAGGCAGAATCAGGTCTATTTTTCTGAACTCAAAGCTCTTGGGGGAGGGGGGGGAGCTATCTCAAGAAAAATTAATTGTAAACGGAGGGGAGTGCCAGGAACATACATATTCCTAACATAAAAGGCAGAATTGATTCTATTTTCCTGTACTCAAAGCTCTTGGGAAGGGGATGGGCGATCGCAAGCATACACATTCCTATACTCTATTCAAGAACTAAAGAGAGTAATAAAACTGTTACCGAAACCTCCAACGTACCTGCTCCAGTGCCGTAGGTAACTGAGAACTGCCGTAAATCTAATTATATTTAAATTATATAAGGTTTTATAAATTTACTGCAATAATAAAATTTCTGATAGTTCAATTTGATTTCTGTCAGTGAGCAAAGTACACTTTTCAGTGTGTCCTTAGTGATTGATCTTGTTTGTGTTTGTTTTTATATATTATTTGAGATTAGTGAGATACCCAAAAGATATGGCTTCCACCTCTATATTTATTCCAAAATCGTTAAACGGGGGCATTTTTATCTCAACGAAAAACTTATTATGATGAATGTTTATGATGCCTTAAGATATCAATATCTAGATAATAATGTTAAAAGCTCTGTTGAGATGTGTTCCAACATGACAAGAGTTGGAAAAACTACTATTACCGAATAATAAAGGAGAAGAAAACGATTGGAATTGTTAGTACTCCCAAGCCACATTCGATCACAAGCAGACGAAAAACCTCGTTGGAAGAAGAGATGAAAACTACAATAAAAGGAGTTGTACATACATTTTATTATGAGAAGCAGATCCCAACCGTCGACATAATTCTAACTAAAATCAATGAGGATCGGGATTTACCTGAAATTAAAAGAACTGAGCTCTGGAAATTGCTCAGAGAACTTAATTTTTGCTGGGAAAAAACAGACAAGAAATCTGTTTTTATAGATTGTCCGGAAACTGTCCGTTGGAGAAGGAAATATCTCTCTCAAGTAAAAGGTAGAGTTGCTAGAAATAGCACTTACAAAATTAGTAATTTAACTGAACTTTTGAAAGATTTTTTTGAATAAAGTTACTGCAGAAAATTGGGAAAAATCCATATAATAAAAGAATAAAAGAAAATGTGGAAACTCGATCTCATGATCGGTAAGATAGAGGAATCAATTATAATTAATTTGAGCGAAGATAGCGTCACTGACTTTGATTACGAATTAGATACGTATGTTTACCAGCGTAAATACAATTTATTATTTAGATTTTCTGTAACATATAAAAATTAATTACATTTGAAGCCCTTTTTTGTGTTTAATTGTAATTCTGCCGATGGTTTAAGAAATAAATAAACTGAAAGGTCAAACGTCCTAAAAATGTTTTTAGTTAATAATAAAATGACAGATAGCCCCCCAAAAAAAATTAATATTATATGAACGACTTTATTTTTTTATATATGTTTAACTTGCCATATTTTTTTTTAAATAAGTAAATTCTCCGTTGAAAAACTAACTTTTAACTTCTGACCTTCAATATTTTAATTTAAATTAGAATTTCGATAAATCACACTATATGGAATAAGACAATTTAATTTAATTAAACTTAAAGGAAATTTCTTCGTTCTTTGATTTTTCTTCTATTTGCTATCGTGGTCATCGTAAGAAGGGACTTTAAAAACCTGCTGTGGGAGAACGTCAGCTTTAGTCATGTTGCTATATATTTTTCAATGAAAAATTATGGGCACGTTGTTAAAAATATATATCTTACTATAATTTAAAATAAAAGGTTTAAAAAAAAATCTATTATTTAGTAGGAAATAACAATGTCATGAATAAGCCTTTTTTAACATATAACTAGGCATTAATTACTCCTTGAAGTCTCGATTATAATAACTTAATATAGACTAGCTTTTACCAGCCACTTCGTCCGTTTGAAAATTGGGAAATAAAAGTTTGTATGGTTATGACAGTTCTCCATTTAATCTAGAAACAAACACCATATTTAATCGTCAAGACTAATAAAAGAACCTTCAATGATCATTTTTGTCAGTGTTAATCACTCTTTCACATTATCGGTAGAAACTATTTTTAATCGTTTCTAACAAATGCAGTTATTATAAGCAATATTAGATGACAAAACTAATGCACAATCGTTTCTGGCAATGTTAACCACATCTAGTATCTTTTCCTTCTAATCGGTTACAATCATTTTCGGCCATCTTAATATCCAGTGATTATTTTGTTCATTTCATCGGTAGAAATGACTTTTCATTGTTTATAATAAATACAATTGTTATAAACAAGAAACAATTTTAAAAAAAGTAGTCTATATCACTCCTGGTAACCTCCTCTTCATGTGTGTAAAGTTTCATCGAAATCAGTTTAGCTTTTGCGAAGTTTAGTCCGTACAGACAGATAGTTCGATTTTATTTATGTGTATATATAGATGTATGGAAGAGGTAAAGTTGAACCTCCCTCCACTGCACATAACTGGGATGAGAGCGGCAGCAAATTGACATCTATGAGGTATGACTTTGGCATGAAGTTAGTAATTGACTGATATGAAACAATTGGACAGAGATTAACTGGACCAGAGAAAAATTCAATGCTATGGTTTACTAATCGATCTAAAAGAGGGAGTTGGAGTCGAAGTATTAGGTCCAGGGTTTGGGCTTGCTAAAGCTCTAGAAAATACCTCTATCATCTTCTAAGTAGAAACGTTTGCAATTTAAATTTATGCCAGCGCTAATAACTCTCACGTCAAGCACAAACGAGTCTAAGTTGACTTGAGACTGCAAGCAAGCCCTAAAGCAACTGACAAGGAACAACATGGCAAGTGTAGTACCAGGGCATAAAGGAATCAAGGAAAAGAACAGACAGCCTTATAAAAGAATTCTGGAGCTGGGAACAAAATTAGAAAAAATTTATATGGAATACCTGGTTTTAGACAGGAGAAGAAATTTATATGTTCATCGCCAAACAACGCAAAAAAAATTCTCGATACCGCAAAGAGATATATAAGAGTAATAAGAAATCTTGGATCCGGACTCAGGATATAGCACTGGGGTAGCATACCACAGGATTTCAGGCAGAAATTCACGGAATTAATGTTTGTCTTCACTGATCACTGCAGCTTGAAAAAACACCTACATACAATGGGCATCTTTAACGAAGAACAAATATGTAGACTATGTGATGAAGAGGACGAAACGGCCTCACACATCATCTTCGAGTGCGAAGCTTTGGCCTACTGGAGACACCTTCAGGGAACAATCTATCCGAAAGGTTTATACCCAGAGGATAAGCTAGTGAGCAAGGCAACCAACGGATATGGCAGGAAATACAATAAGTCTGAAGACTGCAGTGAAAGGGCTTTTTAACCCTGGTCTGCTATGTCATGCAATCAATCAATTAATGAATCAATCTTGTAAAAAGTGTGATAAAACGATTACAAGCCGTTAAAAAAGTTAAAGGCTTATTGATAAATTATTGGAAAGTGTAATAATGAAGATATTTAGCCTGGTGCAAAAGTGACTCAGCAATTTTTCATATTTTCTTATATGTCATTCATTATTTGTTACGTCTAAATACTTGATAATGACTGCAATATGATGATTAACTCTTAATATTATGTCACATTTCATTACAAGTATTACTCTCTTAGGACAAGTCATATTAAATATTGGTTCAGTTTTGCACCATAGTGTATATGCATGCTCTTTTAACTATATCATATATAAATTCAGAAAATCTTGTATAGTCAGGAGATCTTGAGTATAAATTAATATGAAACTGATATTTTATTTACACGAATTAATTGAAATACTTGAATAATCGAAATTTTAATTAAATAGTATTATAGTAATCTTATTGTTGGTAACTCCGTTTAAGTAATAAACTATTGTATTGCTCAATTTTCTCAACACATTTGAAAAGGATCTTACTCCTAGATTTTGAGCTTTGTTAGCGAATTAATCAAACATTTCTAGAATGTGTTCGAAAAAAAAATTAATAGACGAATTTTAATTTCAGTAATGTTTTTTAATGGCAAATTTCTATAAAGTGCCCACATGGCAACCGGAATTTTATTTTGAAGCTATATTAGACAAATTTTGATTTTAGTTTCATTTAGTGCTATACATATTAACTAATAATCCTAAAATTCAAATCACATTGGCGACTTTATCAAATAAATCTAAAATACTTGCTATTAATATTGATTCAGAGATTCAACGAAATAAATAAATGCATATAGTTTAAAAAATTATCGACCATTTTACTGTAACATCATTTCACACTGTCGCAAAAAAATGTCAACTGAAACTACTTTGCGCCATTGACATCATTTTTGAGCAAATTAATACTACTTCAGTATAGAAGAGACATTGAATAAAGACAAAAATTCGATACAAACACCATCTGGTGTACGTAAGATTACAAAACTATGTAAATTGGGATTTAACAACATCAATTTATGAAAATAAAACGCACCCCTTTTACATTATACGCCTCATAAAAATATAAAAAATATATGCCGTATATCAGTTACTTTAACCACCTTGCATGCAAGTCCAGTTCTGGAATCGCGACCTAACATCCTCCCCACTAATATTTTATAAATTGCCAAAGAGAAAAAATTAAATGGGTTTTATGAATTTTTTCTCATTCATCTTACAAAGTTTATCATAAAATTGTAGAATGATACATACGCATATTTGTGTGTGCTTCGTTCAAATTCAACATCATTGAAATATAGAGTAAAATACCACCTGAAGACTCCTGAAAAATATAAATTGCAGACCCTTGGTTTCAAGTTTCAAAATTTGCATAATCGAATATAAAAATTTCATTAATTTTCTTCAGGCGGTAGTTATATGGAGCCCTATATTTGCAAAGGGTTCAGAAATCTCTAAGTAATGTCACTAGAAAACGTCATGATAACGGAAATAAAACAGAAATCATATTGTTTCAAATTTTATCTAATGTAAACAAGAGGCTTGACGCAAAAAAAGATAAAAGAACTAAATTAAAAGTACAATTAATGCTGCGTATTTGAAAACCATACTTATTTGGACCCGTTTACTTTGGTATGTCCAACACTGCAGACTTTTAATTACTTTGCTCTATGCATTAATATTTTATTTATGAAAAACAACCATCCTTAAATACGCAACATCCACTTCTTCGCAATCATTTAGCCTCATAATGAACTTTTTAAATTACTCGCTGGAGCATCAATCGCTCTTGGAATCGCATGAATTTTGTCTGTGATTCTTTGCTTTAGAACATTTAAGTGGGATGATAATGGGATGAAAACCTTTTTTAAGTAGCCCCATAGAAAAAAATCAGCAGGTATTAAATCTGGACTCCGCGGTGGCCAATGGATGTCCCCTTGGCAAGTTATCATTCTTTCAAGGAATAAATCATGAAGAGTTGCCAAAGAATCGCGATTCATCAGAAAACCATATGCTATTGAAGCTTTTAAAAGGATTTTTCATTGTCCTGAAAAATTCAAGTTGTTGAGCTGGATCATCGGGCAGCATTTCCTGCACAATAGCAATTTTGTTGGGGTGAAAATGTCAATCTTCGCGAATCATGCCATGGACCGTGAATCTGTGAAAATTTAGAGAAGCTACGCGGAGCCAGAGAGACTATGGTGGATCGTCTCTAACAGACTGGCGAACGCGGTCAACATTCTTGTCATTCTTGATGTCCTTTGGCCACCAGATGATTTATCCAGAATTGTTTCCAATCTGTTCAAACTTGCACCCAATGCTTGATCAAATTCGCACTTGAGCACACAAAAAAAAGAGGGGGGAAAGGTACCCCAGTCACATTTTATATTACCATGGTTTCTATTGCAGAAGCAGGATTTGAATTACTTCAACAAACAGTAAAAATTTTCACGCGATAAAGAAATCATTATCATCTTTTTTCAGGCAGCCAAATAAATGCTGGAACAGCAGCGGGAAAAGTATATAGAGATTGGAGAAAAATACGTGGGAAGGTAAAGAGCACATAAGTCAGGAATATTTGATTAAATTGGAGGCAGACAAATAGAAGACATAATGAATTAAAATTTAATCTTCGTTAATCAATATCAATACGTAAATTACGAAAGTACAAATATTTTAGTATTGATTGAATATTTGAGATAGAGCTTATGGTGAACATTTTAGCAGAAATACTTGTGGTAGATTAATAGTGAAACATGTTTAAAAAAATTACTCAATATATAGTACATTTTTCAACATTAAAAGTTGACACGATTTAGTCAAATTAGACCACTTTGTCCAAAAATATTTTCAATTCACAACCGTTCCAAAAGATTAATTTGTTTACTAGCTTTTATGTGTCAATATTGCATTTGTTTATCAACTTTGAAAACCTTAAATTTCAAAGTTTGCACCTGCAAAAACAAATAATTCCTGCGAGAACAGATAAATTTTGATAAGGTGTTTACTAGGCGCCCTTTCTATTTAATTAAAATTTTTACGTTGACAAATTGTAAATTCCAAGAACTATTTAGGTAAAAACGGTTCGTTATCGTGGCGCCGATTTTCGTACTAGTTTTAAATAATGCGTCATTAGTATGACAAGCTAATCAGTTCGAGTTTTTTTTCGGTTTCAAAAGATTCTGCAGTAAACAAATTCGCTTAATATAAAAACAAAAACATATGTGTTTTTGCTTTAAAGATAATTACACAGATTATATTAGGGACTTTTACACTGAATGACATCATCTCAAAAGAATTTTTTGGTGTAAGAGTGGGGAAAATAAATATCCGATATTTTTTAACGTAGATCCTCAACATGTGTTTAGCATTACCCTTATCTGATTTCAGTTTTAGTATCATTTGTCTTACAAAATTTAAATATGTTTTAGAGTATTTTTTCTCTGTATCTTATATTTGTGGCTTAATCAATTTTAATAAAACAAGCAAAGGTAATTCCAAATAAAAGAAATCGAAAAAACTGAGGATTTTCATATTCCCCATACAAAAACTAAAATGAAGCAGGGCAAAAAACGGCATTCTCTGCCCTTTATATAAACTTTGCTACATCGTCATTACGAAGACTTTTTTGTTAATGAAAATAGCAAGAGATATTTATATGTTAGGAAAAATGACATATCTATATCTGATCTCTTATAAAGGGTGTTTTTTTATAGAGGTATAGAACTTCAAGTTGGCAACACTTTTTTAACTGGCGGCCATTTTGTCAGCTGTCAAGTGATTTATGTTTAGTTTGGTTTGGCGTTTCAACATGAATAGACTGACGCCTGAACAACGCTTCCAAATTGTACAAATTTATTTTGAAAATCATGGTTCTGTTCGAAATACGTATCGCGCACTACGTCCATTTTAGGGTCAACATAATCGTCCATCAGGGCAATTAATTCGATTAACTATGGAACGTTTTCGCATCACGTTTACTCTAAATGATAATACGCATCAACAGAGACGTCGTACAGTGCGTACAGAAGAAGTCATTGCTGCTGTAGAGCGTAGCGTAGAGGAAGACCCGAATCAGTCTATCCGCCATCGTGCACAGGAATTGGATATGTGTCCATTCACTTTATGGAGGATTTTGGGGAAAGATCTTGGTTTGCGTGCTTACAAAATCCAACTCGTGCAAGAATTGAAGCCACACAATCACCTAGCAAGGCGTAGATTCGGTGAATGGGCCCAAAACAAGATTGCCGTTGATCCCGATTTTCATAAGCGAATTTTGTTTAGCGATGAAGCTCACTTTTGTTTGAATGGATACGTCAATAAACAAAACTGCCGTATTTGGAGTGATGATAATCCTCAAGTGTATGTTGAGACACCGTTACATCCAGAAAAACTGACTGTTTGGTATGCTTTATGGGCTGCTGGAATTATTGGTCCGTACTTCTTTAAAAACGATGCTGGTCAGAACGTTACAGTCAATGGTGACCGCTATAGAGGCATGATTACTGACTTTTTCGTTCATCAATTGAACAACCATGATGTGCAGGAGCTGTGGTTTGAACAACACGGCGCAACATGTCACACAGCTCGTGTCACAATTGATTTATTGAAGGAAACGTTTGGTAACCGCATAGTTTCACATTTCGGACCCGTGAATTGGCCTCCAAGATCGTGCGACTTAACGCCGCTAGACTATTTTCTGTGGGGATAAGTGAAGTCGCTAGTCTACGCCGATAAGCCTGAAACGATTGATCACTTGGAGGACAACATTCGCCGCGCTATTGCCGATATACGGCCACAAATGTTGGAAAAAGTCATCGAAAATTGGACCTCCAGATTAGACTACCCGTGCGGTCATATGCCAGAAGTCATATTTAAATTATAATGCCAGAAGGTTATCTTTCGAATAAAGTAAATTTCATGTCAATTTAAAAAATTCATCTTTGTTTTATTCCATTTAAAAGTTCTATACCTCTATAAAAAAAAACACCCTTTGGCAGTATGTTTGAATGTTTTAAATTTGAAACCGTTCAGAAAAGAAAGCAAATTCAGTCTGTGACATTTGTTTATTGTATTGTCAACAATATAAAGTTTAACAATTGTTCTTTGATTAATTATATATCTCTTCATGTACCTAAGATAGGATTAAGGATACAAAAGGAAAAATTCTTTCATGTCTCCATTGGTAGTCGTTCTCCAACGAATTTAATGTTAACTGAGTGCAACATAATATATAAGAATAATGAAATTGAGTTTTTTAATTGTACTAAGGAATTGCTATTGCAGCTTATGCAGTAACCTTTAGGTTTCTTCAGGTTCTTGTCTGTGCTGTCTGTTCTGTGTTAGTTAAGCCTGTTAAAATTTCTTTTACTTATAATTACCTTGTAGCATGTTATGTTTAGGTGTTTATAAGAGAATAAATAAATAAATAAATAAAAATATTGCATGGGGCGAGATATTTTGATACCATTTTCAGCATAAGGAGTTCTCCAGGGTGATTCCACACAAATATTTTCAAGATAGCTTTATTGCAAAAGGGTTTAAATTTGAAACAACTTTAAAAAATGGTTGGTTTTGAAAAAAAATTTATGACTTCATTCGCATGTAATTTTTGATAGTGAAACATTTTGACGAAATTTTTAGCATATCTTGGGGGGTTCTCCAGAGTGGTTCCCTAAAAATATTTCTAAGATAGGTCTATTGAAAATGAGTGGAAAACTAAAAAGATTTGTTGATAAGAAAACTCTTCAATTGAATTCATTTGCATATTAATTTTGATAAAAGCGAGTAATTTTCCCGTAATTTTCAGTGTATCGTAGAAAGTACTACCACAAATGGTCCCATAAAAATGTTTCCAAAATAGGTTTATAGCAGGAAGGTGGGAAAGTGAAAAAATTTGTGGTGAGTGAATTTTTTAATAGACTTCATTTGCATATAGCTTAGTAGGAATTTACTTTGATGTGGTTTCAGTATATTATATTACAAAAGGGATTCCGTATATGGTAGGTTTTATACAAGGAGGTTAAAAATTGATAAACAAATTGTCCACGAATGAATTTTAGCACATTATTTCTTATTGAAGTGAGCTGTTTTGATTCGGTTTCCAGCCTGGTGTAAGAGGTCTCTTTAAAATATTTTTACAGTAAGTTTGTTAATTAGCCAACTTTGTGTGTTTTTTTTCTTGTCGTCTTTTTCACATTATCATGTGCCCTTACAGAGCTTTTTTTGTAAAAATAAATTATTGCCATGTTGAGTTAGGAACGAGATCGGTGACCTCAACTTTAAAAAGGGGTATGTAATTCTACGACAACTAACGTCGATTAAATACCCAAAAAGAAGTTCCTGGAAAATCACTAGCGGAAAATGTTTGAAAGCTAACACTAGTGATGGAATTATTAACATTTAAAATGGTTCAAACTGAATGACAGGTTATTGCTGAACATAAATATTAAAATTAATACCTAAAGAAAAGGAATAGTGATTTAGAAAGGGTTCGAATGAAACCAGTAATAGACACGATAAAAGGTTTTAATAATTTTTTAATATATATTTTGTACCTTTATCTTCATATTTTTTTTAAATGTTTTCTAAAACATTCTGTGATCTTAGTTATTTCAATTATCCTTCAGTTACAACAAATAAAGGGTGTTTTTTTATAGAGGTATAGAACTTTTAAATGGAATAAAACAAAGATGAATTTTTTAAATTAACATGATATTTACTTTATTCGAAAGATAATCTCTTCTGGCATATAACCGCCACGGTTGGCTCGGACGTAGTCTAATCTGGAGGTCCAATTTTCGATGACTTTTTCCAACATTTGTGGCCGTATATTGGCAATAACGCGACGAATGTTGTCCTCCAAGTGATCAATCGTTTCGGGCTTATCGGCGTAGACTAGCGACTTCACATATCCCCATAGAAAATAGTCTAGCGGCGTTAAATCGCACGATCTTGAAGGCCAATTCACGGGTCCGAAACGTGAAACTATGCGGTTACCAAACGTTTCCTTCAATAAATCAATTGTGGCATGAGCTGTGTGACATGTTGCACCGTCTTGTTGAAACCACAGTTCCTGCACATCATGGTTGTTCAATTGATGAACGAAAAAGTCAGTAATCATGGCTCTATAGCGGTCACCATTGACTGTAACGTTCTGACCAGCATCGTTTTTAAAGAAGTACGGACTAATGATTCCACCAGCCCATAAAGCACTCCAAACAGTCAGTTTTTCTGGATGTAACGATGTCTCAACATACACTTGAGGATTATCATCACTCCAAATACGGCAGTTTTGTTTACTGACGTATCCATTCAAACAAAAGTGAGCTTCATCGCTAAACAAAATTCGCTTATGAAAATCGGGATCAACGGCAATCTTGTTTTGGGCCCATTCACCGAATCTACACCTTGCTAGGTGATCGTGTGTCTTCAATTCTTGCACGAGTTGGATTTTGTAAGCACGCAAACCAAGATCTTTCCACAAAATCCTCCATAAAGTGAATCGACACATATCCAATTCCTGTGCACGATGGAGGATAGACTGATTCGGGTCTTTCTCTACGCTACGCTCTACAGCAGCAATGACTTCTTCTGTACGCACTGTACGACGTCTCTGTGGATGCGTATTATCATTTAGAGTAAACGTGGTGCGAAAACGTTCCATAGTTAATCGAATTAATTGCTCTGATGGACAATTATGTTGACCGTAAAATGGACGTATGCGCGATACGTATTTCGAACAGAACCATGATTTTCAAAATACATTTGCACAATTTGGAAGCGTTGTTCAGGCGTCAGTCTATTCATGTTGAAATGCCAAACCAAACTAAACATAAATCACTTGACAGCTGACAAAATGGCCGCCAGTTAAAAAAGTGTTGCCAACTTAAAGTTCTATACCTCTATAAAAAACACCCTTTACATCTTTCGCATAAATTTTTGAAAAATAAATAATACCGAAAGACGAAATTTCAATCATTTGGACCATAAAGTATTAAATAGGCGAGGTTGAAGGTATTTTCTTTTTTCTACTACTGCACTTAGAGGTATTCTAGTCAATGACCTTTCTAGAGATTTTCCTGACGCGCTTTTGCATGACAATTTAACACATACCTGATGTATTTGTAGCAGTTTTCTTTATTTATTTAGTAATCAATCTATTTTCAAGGAAAATGCGTAAAAAGATAAAGTAGAATTATGCCGTTTAGCACTAAAAACGATCGAGTTTTACGATTGTCTTTTCAACTGATCGTAAAAGAAACAGATTTTATTATTTCACTACTTTCTTTTTTCCTTTTGTACACACTTTACAGTTCTACAGATGACGAAGATTATATGACTAAAACTGAAGAGTCATCCGACCCAAGAGGTCAAACTGCATTTAATTCAATTCAATATAAAAATTCTCATACAATTTAATGATTCATATTGTCGTAAATTTTAGGCCTTTAAATAAAAAAAAAACAAATATTTTTGACATAAATACAAAAAAAAGCCTTTTCTATATTTAAATATATATATATATATATATATATATATATATATATATATATATATATATATATATATATATATATATATATATATATATAATCATTTTTCTTTTATTTTGTCTTTTCTTGGGTTTAGAACCTAAACCCAAGAAAAGACAAAATAAAAGAAAAATGATATAATCTATGGTTCAAGAATCAAGAAAATATATATATATATATATATATATATATATATATATATATATATATATATATATATATATATATATATATATATATATATATATATATATATATATATATATATATATATATATATATATATATATATATATATACAGGGTGATTCAAAAATCGATCACGAAACTTAAGGGGGTGATTCTACTTGACAAAATAAGGGTAGAGCTTCATATAATTTTTTTTCAAAATGTCATTCGTTTTCGAGTTACAAGCCGTCCAAGTTCAAGTTTTTATTTTTTGTTTTTTGAATTACTCGCTTACAGGAAAACCGATTTGACTAATATTTGAAAGATAGGCTAAGTCTTCTGCGCTTCATCATTTTAGTAACAATTCACATTGATTGTTTGCCACTAGAGGGCACTTTACCTACATTGAAAATTGTTTTTTGTCATAATTTTTTAGTGTTGACAGCTACAGTAGTTTTTGGCATAATTTCTGAAAGACTGATGCCAGGCCTTTAAAAAAGGTGCTCTTTATTTACATTGCTAAACCCAACGGTTTAGACGTAAATCACCCTTAAAAATTAAGTGGTAAATTTACTTTTCTCATTTCATTACTACCAGCTACCAGGTAAATAGCTATCAAAGTATACTAGAGCTGTCAGTTTAACATCAAATAAATTCGCTTTTTAAACTATTTAATTTATAATCTTAAAATAACTAATAATGGCTAATCACCAATATTCAAATATCGAATATTGTGATATCCATTTTTGTTATGGAAAAGCAAATGGTAATGCAGAGTTGGCAAGAAGATATTATATGGAGAGTTATCCGGAAAGAAATATCCCTCATGCTCAAACATTTTCCAGTGTGCACAGGAGGCTTGCGGAATGTGGTTCCTTTAAAAGTTATAATGGAAATAGGGGAAGACCTAGAACTGCTAGAAACGTGCAACAAGAAGAAAGAGTGCTTGAAATTATTGAAGATAATCCAGGTATTAGTACTAGAAAAATTGGGAATGAAGTGCGGCTCTGTCAGGCTAGTTCATGGAGGATACTAAGAGAAGAACAACTCTACCCGTTTCATTCAAAAAAGGTGCAGGCTCTTTATGACGATGATCGGCCGAGACGGTTGGAAATGTGCAATCAGATCCTAGCTAAGTATGAACACGATAATCGATTAATTGGCGTCATATTATTCACTGACGAAGCTGGTTTCACTCGTGATGGCATAACAAATCTACACAACATCCACACATATGCTTACGAGAACCCAAACAATGTGGTAGAAACGAAACATCGGCGTAGATTTTCACTAAATGTGTGGGCAGGGATAATAGGAGATTACCTTATTGGTCCTCATTTCTTTGATGGCCCATTAACTGGTGACGTATACTTAGATTTTATCCAAAATCGTCTCCCATTGTATCTGGAAGATGTGCCATTGGAAGTAAGGGCCAACATGTGGATCCTCCAAGACGGAGCTCCGCCCCACTTTAGTATACGTGTCCGACAGTATTTGAATGCAACGTATCCTGAGCGATGGATAGGACGAAGTGGACCATTGGCATGGGCAGCGAGGTCACCAGACCTTAATCCTATGGATTTTTTCTTTTGGGGTCATTTGAAACAATTGGTGTACGATATTCCAGTAATCAATGTCGAGGATCTTCGCTTCAGGATAATCGAAAAGTGCCAAATTATTAAAGAAACACCAGAAATTTTTCATCGAGTTAGGCGACATTTTGAGAATCTTTTTTAGTTTGTTTAGTACTGTTTCATTAATTTTTATCAATTAAATGTATATCGCAATAATCCATAATATGAATATTTACTGATTAGCCATTATTAGTTATTTTAAGATTATAAATTAAATAGTTTAAAAAGCGAATTTATTTGATGTTAAACTGACAGCTCTAGTATACTTTGATAGCTATTTACCTGGTAGCTGGTGGTAATGAAATGAGAAAAGTAAATTTACCACTTAATTTTTAAGGGTGATTTACGTCTAAACCGTTGGGTTTAGCGATGTAAATAAAGAGCACCTTTTTTAAAGGCCTGGCATCAGTCTTTCAGAAATTATGCCAAAAACTACTGTAGCTGTCAACACTAAAAAATTATGACAAAAAAACAATTTTCAATGTAGGTAAAGTGCCCTCTAGCGGCAAACAATCAATGTGAATTGTTACTAAAATGATGAAGCGCAGAAGACTTAGCCTATCTTTCAAATATTAGTCAAATCGGTTTTCCTGTAAGCGAGTAATTCAAAAAACAAAAAATAAAAACTTGAACTTGGACGGCTTGTAACTCGAAAACGAATGACATTTTGAAAAAAAATTATATGAAGCTCTACCCTTATTTTGTCAAGTAGAATCACCCCCTTAAGTTTCGTGATCGATTTTTGAATCACCCTGTATATATATTCAAAGATTTACTTTCTATTACGAATTCTAAATGATAAAAAAGTCCTTACCATCGCCGATATTAATAAGCACCTTCATGATGTCCGGAAGTTCCTTCGTAAGTATGTCCGCCGGGGCAGTCCGGAAGATGTCTTGGACCACCCTCGGGACCATATGTCTGAAAACAAAAGAAATACTATTAGATTTGGTCTTCTCAGAAAAGGTTTATTATCAATGAGTCAAGTAAGCAATTTGTTTCTCATCGGAGTATAAGATTGTTTCTTTTAATACGCATACTTCCGCATTCTTGGTACCTATTTCACAATTTCTCAGGAAGTAGCAATTTTTCAAGGCGCCCGATAGTTTAAGTGTTCAATATGGCTATTTCAGAGAACCAATTGATGAACAAATAAATTTACTATCTTTATTTTTTTTCACAGATTTATATTTTTGAGATATGTTTGCACACAGAGGATTTACATTAATTAATTTGAAACTGTCACTCGAACACTTGATTGGTGATTTGTTGCCAAAGAGGTTTTTGTTTATGGAAGAACTGATATTTGTACTCAATATTAAATATTCCAGTACTGGCGAAGTATGAACGATCTACAGTCTAAAATAAAACGATTTTTTTTATTCTTGTACTTTTAAGGTTCAAAACTTGATTGATTTATTCTCTCTCTTATTATCATCTTAGACCAGTTTTGGAATCTTGGTCAAACTGTTTAATACCGTTTACGCGACTGGAGATATACCGGAAGATTGGCTGAAGTCTGTATTCGTCCCAATCCCAAAAAAACAGCGAGCAAAGAGGTGCAGTGAGTATAGACTAATAAGTCTAATGAGCCACACTCTGAAGGTCTTTCTCAGAATCATCCACAGCAGGATAAGATCTAAATGCGAAGCAGATTTATATGAAACCCAATTCGGATTTAGAAACGCCCTAGGTACTAGAGAGGCTTTATTCGCTCTAAATATACTTCTGCAAAAATGCCGGGACCAACACAAGGATGTATTCGTATGTTCTGTCGATTACGAGAAGGCCTTCGACAGAGTACAGCACAAAAAACTCATAGACATTTTAAGTAACGTAGGGGTAGACAGCAGAGACGTAAAAATTATTAAAAATCTATATTGGCGACAGAAAGCAACAGTAAGGCTAAATGGAAAACTCACCGAAGAAAGTAAAATTCTACGAGGCGTCAGACAGGGCTGCATACTATCTCCACTGTTTTTTAATATATATTCAGATAAAATCTTTAAACGGGCTACTCAAGGACAACGAATGGAAGTACAAATCAATGGAGAATATATAAATACAATACGATATGCTGACGACACTGTTATCCTAAGCGACAAACTACAAGACCTGCAACATCTATTAGACTGTGTTAACACTAAGGGTCAAGAAATGGGGCTCTACATAAATATCAAAAAGACAAAATTTATGATCTTTAGTAGACAACCTTATCTTAACGCTTCAATACAAATAGAAGGAAAAAGTATAGACAGCATGACTCATTTTAAATATCTTGGATGTTATATCACCGAAAATCTAAACCCAGATAAAGAGATAAGGTGTAGAATAGAGACTGCTAGAGTAACTTTTCAAAAAATGAAACCACTTTTCTGCAATGATAACCTCAACCTAAAACTACGACAGATAATGATAAGATCATACGTCTGGCCAGTGTTACTATATGGGGCAGAGATCTGGACAATTAAGGCTGCCACGATTAATCGGTTGGAGACTCTCGAAATGTGGTTACACCGGCGAATGCTGAGAATACCTTGGACAGCTAGGCAGACCAACGAAATGGTACTCAATAGGGCCGACACAACTCATCTACTATTAAACACTGTGAAGTGTAGAAAAATCGCATATCTTGAGACATATATTCAGAGGGGAGCGATATAGAATTCTTCAATTAATCATGATGGGTAAAGCAGAGGGACGTAGAGGGGTAGGAAGGAGACAGGCTTCTTGGTTGAGGAATATTCGTGAATGGACAGGTATACGTAGCGCGGGGGAACTGTTCCAGCTAGCGCAGGACCGTGAAAGACTTGCCAATGTAATTGCCAACGTCAGGGGGACCTGATATGGCACTTGAAGAAGAAGAAGAAGACCAGTTTTAAGGTTAGGTAATGTTAGTGAATTAGGGTTAAGTTTTTATAAAGTTTACTTGAAATTTCCAATAACATTAGAATTGGAAATAAACAATACTACTTGAAATATAACCAATAAATCAAATATTGCCAATATTATATGTCCTTCTATTGCAGTTATTTAAATACTTGAAGTAAAAGGTAATGAATATATTTAAAATTGCACAATACACATTTTATTGTGATTAAATTCATGAGAATTAAATAAAATAATTGTACAAGAAAAGTACTTGTAGTAAAATGATGTAAAAAAATTACAAAAATTATTTGAAGTACAATTTCAAATAATTTATTTGAAGTATTGACACTTCTGTTGGTTTTTACACTACATTTACAATTAGAAGGAACTTTAAGATGTTGGTGTTAAGATTGAAATTGCTCTTTTTTTAATCAATCGGTTATTTTGCCAAAATATCATATTAAACAAAAAGTTCAATAAAAGTGACGCCATCTCCAGGAATCTCATGCAATGTATATTGAATAATAATGTAAATTCCTTTAATATTAGGGTATTCTTCTTCTTCAAGTGCCATATCAGGTCCCCCTGACGTTGGCAATTACATTGGCAAGTCTTTCACGGTCCTGCGCTAGCTGGAACAGTTCCCCCGCCCTACGTATACCTGTCCATTCACGAATATTCCTCAACCAGGAAGCCTGTCTCCTTCCTACCCCTCTACGTCCCTCTACTTTACCCATCATGTTTAATTGAAGAATTCTATATCGCTCCCCCCTGAATATATGTCCAAGATATGAGATGTTTCTACACTTCACAGTGTTTAATAGTAGACGAGTTGTGTCGGCCCTATTGAGTACCATTTCGTTGGTCTGCCTAGCTGTCCAAGGTATTCTCAGCCGGTGTAACCACATTTCGAGAGCCTCCAACAGATTAATCGTGGCAGCCTTAATTGTCCAGATCTCTGCCCCATATAGTAATACTGGACAGACGTATGATCTTATCATTCTCTGTCGTAGTTTTAGGTTGAGGTTATCATTGCAGAAAAGTGGTTTCATTTTTCGAAAAGTTGTTCTAGCAGTCTCTATTCTACACCTTATCTCTTTATCTGGGTTTAGATTTTCGGTGATATAACATCCAAAATATTTAAAATGAGTCACCCTGTCTATACTTTTTCCTTCTATTTGTATTGAAGCGTTAAGATGAGGTTGTCTACTAAAGACCATATATTGTGTCTTTTTGATATTTATGTTGAACCCCATTTCTTGACCCTCAGTCTTAAAACAGTCTAATAGATGTTGCAGGTCTTGTAGTTTGTCGCTTAGGATAACAGTGTCGTCAGCATATCGTATTGTATTTATATATTCTCCATTGATTTGTACTCCCATTCGTTGTCCTTGAAGTAGCCCGTTTAAAGATTTTATCTGAATATATATTAAAAAGCAGTGGAGATAGTATGCAGCCCTGTCTGACGCCTCGTAGAATTTTACTTTCTTCGGTGAGTTTTCCATTTAGCCTTACTGTTGCTTTCTGCCGCCAATACAGATTTTTAATAATTCTTACGTCTCTGCTGTCTACCCCTACGTTACTTAAAATGTCTATGAGTTTTCTGTGCTGTACTCTGTCGAAGGCCTTCTCATAATCGACAAAACATACGAATACATCCTTGTGTTGGTCCCGGCATTTTTGCAGAAGTATATTTAGAGCGAATAAAGCCTCTCTAGTACCTTAGGGTATATGAAGTTGAAATATCTTTTCAGTTACTTTATTGAAATTTAAGATATCATTTAATCAAACTGATATTTAAATGAATTGCTTTAAATTCAAAGTAAATGTAAATTATTCACGATTTTTGGTACAAAATCATTAAATTTAATGTAGAATGGACATTAAATTTAAGGTTATTTTTTACAGCGTATATAAAATTATTAGCTAATCCAGTTTTTTCAAGGGCTTGTAAATTTTATCATCCCAACACCAGGTGGTACGGGATCAGCTTAAATTCAGTTTTACCGAACTTTGGGTATGGATTAAATTTTTCCTTTTAAAATTTATTGCTGTCGACTGTCATTCAATTTGACAGCCACCTATTTTAAATGAGAACGGTCAACAAACGCCCAAAGTTCAGAGGAACCGAGTTCAGGTAGTCATATAAACTTTAAAATATTGTGTGCCAAAATAGCAAGTCGTGTGACTATAGAATTTGACATCCAGAAGGGAAAATTAATAACATGGTTCATTTTAATTACTTAAAATATTTTTTTAACTATTTTCAACGAATCACCGTAGCGTACTATCCCTTATAAATTGAAAGAACCAGTGAATTGATTGTGCAAATAATGAATGAAAATGCAATTGTTTAAATACTACGATACAAGTTTTATTTACTATGTTGCGATTAAATTATTTAATTAAGGTATTTAAATAAAATTACAAGCCAATACGCAAATTAAATTTGAAGATCGATAGAGCTTAAAAGCTATTTGTAACATTTAGGTTTGTTAAATTTGTTGTAAAATAACTAACTGAATAAAGCGAAATTAAAAAAATAAATTAATCAGTGGCGTATCTTTTATAGCAAATTTGTTACATTCCTATAACAAATTTGTTCGAGTTAAGATATATCGAAAATTATAAAAAAATTTTATTACTTTTAAATAATTATTAATAACAATTATAATATCGTGACTCATTGACTGGTTAGGCGTCTTATTTCTTAAATACTTTCTAACCATTTAAAACAGATCGGATTACTCAAATGTTTTTCAAAGAAATAACATGAATAATGAGACTAATTAGGGATTTTTGTGTAAGGATAAACCTCTAATACTTGGGCGGAAAACAATTATCGAGAAATTCAAGATGACAAACACTTCCTGTATTTAGACGGTTCTAGAAAAAATGCGGCAGACTACATTCCATTGATAAATTAACTGTTAATTATTAAATCCATTTATTAGTGATATCAGAGTTTCTTTTCTATCTATAACCGGATTCTTATAACATCGAAACATAATTATCCGACCCCACCTTCAGCTTGAAGCGAGTTAAAACTACAAAAATTGCAAGGTTAATTATTAAATATAAAGGTTTAATTGAAAATATTAGATAGACTCGGGTAACAAAGAATATAAAGCTCTTAAATTTACATAATGTCGTTCCCAAATGAATTGTTGAAGGAAAAATTGGTGTACACGTAAAAAGATAAAGTATTAATAAAATACAAGAATATACTGAGCTCAAAGGTGATGAAACTACAATCTACATGACCACCAGAAGCGGCACTTGGTATATGTTATAAAAACAGCTAAACACTGTTGATTATCCAATGGGAAGTGTATAAATTATCCTGTGTAAGTAATTTTAGTAAAGTTCCAATTAGCAATGATGCAAAATAAAGACTAAAATTTTTTTTTAGTTATAAGGATTCATGAAGGATATTATTGGATTCATGGTTTTAATTGGGCCAGATAAAAGTACAATAAAAATTTTGAAACGAAACGCAGGCGTTATATTTTCCTGTTTTCATTTTTGCCATTAATTTATTTTGAGTTTATAGAGACCATCATCGACAACAATTTATTTTAATAAGGAACCATAGTCAAGAATCTAGATAGTTTCAGAATAAGGATTTTAAAGCTTTGTTTGATTTGTAGTAATGCATAAACATGCGACTGCCTTGAAAGCGATAAACGGAATGTCAAAACATATATTTACAGAATGTTACAATCTACATAGAGTTAATCTTCTTTAGAATGTTATTTGAACGTTCAGATATGAATCCACGTTCCTTATCTCTCGTTGGCTCAAATGGAAAAGTTTATCTCGAGAAATCCTAAATACATCCGGACAAAATCTAAATTGAGCATAATAATTCGGTACAATAGAAAAGTAAATTTTCTAACTAGGAATTTTTAATTGTTTTGAGACTCTGATTTCTCAAATTAAACAATATATGAGAATATTATGCTCAATCCAAGAGTATAATAATCAATTTAAAAATATTTTTTTTGTACAATTTGAATGTCATTTAGACCTTATGTTTTAGAAGTACACAAGGTTTCAAAAAAAATGCCACAGTGATAAAATAAAAAAATTCTGAGTAATTTTTAAAGTCTCCATTCTAATTCTAACCCTAGTTCTCAGATGATAAGAGATTTAAGATATTGTAATCGCGATGGGAGCACCTTTAATACACTATTCCAGAAATGTGTATAAGTTAAAATAAAGTTTTTGAATTCACCAGTAAATAATCAAAAACCGGAAATATGTTTATATAAGCACATATGCGTGCGCACATATTTTTTTTTATTATTTTAACGTTCATAATGTAGGCGTGTTGTTTACCTACACATTTAGGACAGTTTTTTACTTTATTTGTTTTTACCAGGAGGAAAATTATGAATAAAATCGATCAAATAAATCTGTCGGAAAACAAAAACAGCATACTGATCAGAAGTGGGGGGGTGATAAAAATGAACTTAAGAACAGATTGGCGTCAAAATTTTTGAATGCAGTATATTTACCATCGTCCTAATACAAAAAGGCACTATATCACACATATTAACCAAATTATCCAAAAAAAAGCTCCGTTAATTTTAAAATTCACTATTGCGTCACACAATAACTCCCTATCAGCACCACCGCTACCCGCTTTTGGCGCCATTTTCTTGAGATAAGAATGAGAAAAAGAACGCGCGACCACGTGGTCACGTACTCTTGATTAGTACCACCATTTTGGCGGGAACTAAACAGACACCACCGTCTGCTCAAGACGCCAAGGCGGATTCTAAGAAGACAGCGGACGCGCGCGCACCTCCAAATTTTGGAGGACTACCATTGGCGCAATTCGAGAATATCGATAGGCCGCGCGAGGGGCAAGATGCGAGGGGAGTACCAATGTACCTACCGCACGGTGAAACGTTGGACTAGCTTAGATGATTCCACGAAAAGCTAAGAATGGGTTTGGATTGAACGACAGAGTTGGATTAGGACATATTTTGTCGGCATCTGGTCATATTGGCGTGAGAAAATCGACAGCAATCCTGGTTATTGTTAATAGTTTTAACAGTTATACAAGCAGATTAAACATCAGTTGTGGATCTAGTGATAATTTTCTATCGACGTTGGATTTAATGTCTTAATCTTCATTTGTACCGTTTACTGAAGTTTTCCATATAAAAAATAAATAAGTTCAGGTTAAGACTGAGCCAAAAAGGGCATAAATAGTTGCACTTGTGATCAAACTCGACAAGAGAGCGTATAATGCGGTAAAAATTATCGGGGTATAGAGTCTTGGGCTGAATAAATTTTGAGATCCACCACTGAAAATTCCAGAAACTGTTTTTCTCTCTCTACTTTTGTTCTAAATAATTTAGATTTGTCATATTTTGTTTTAATAAATTAAATAAAAACTATTCGAATGTGATTTTTTATTAGTAAAGGGGTCCCATGATTTATATTTGTACTAGGACCCTGTCTGACTCTCAGTAGCTTTAATTACTGTCCAAGTGAGCATAAAACACTATTAGTTACGATCAAAATATCCTTAAATTAATGTTTAAGAGCTATACTAAAAATGTTCTTTATTCCAATCAAATTTGTACAAGAAGGGTAAAAAATTCTCGATTGTTTCGAGTTATATATTAAAACTTACGTTGTTTCTTTCTAACGCAACGTTCGGATTCGATAAGTTATTTCAACTTTACATACATGAAATAAACGGTTCTTCTTACCGAAGTTTTTATCGGATGCAACATTGCTTACTATTAGTTGAAATGGTGCATCTGATAGAAATATCGATCAGGATTGTTTATTACGTGAATTTCAAGTAAATAAAACAGCATCGGATGGGTTCGATCGGATCAGAATTCTGCGTTAGTTATATGAATCTTTTAGCTAATCTACATCCATTCCTAATAAAGTAGCAAACGTTTGGTCTTGTAAAAGCTTTTCCAATAAAAAAACACCCAAACAGAGCTAAAAAAACAATATCAAGATTGTTATAAATCGTGTTTTTCAAGAAATTAAAATCTTTGACTGTAAAATACTTCAACATATTTATTCCGTTTTTTAGTCTTTAAGAAAACACCAATCGCTGACCTAAGATCATAAACAAGGACACTTATAGCTGAAGTAGCTCTGAGAGAGGCATCTGTCTTTTTCAGGAAAAAACTTACGGTTCAAAGTTATCTTAAGGATCTATCGGAACAGGCTGTATTTTATTCTGTTAAGTTCAAAACTTTTATCTTCCAGAGATATGCGGAGAAAGATGTACCCTTTTTTTATTTTACAGTCTATATTAAGCCACTTTTGCAACATTTACAGCATTCTCAAATCCAAGTGCACCTGCACCCAATAATTCTGTAAAACCTCCGTTTTTAGTATGAAAATCAGGATCGGATTTAAAGAATATGAAATCACAGACACAAACTTTGTGTGGAGGCACTGTTAAGGAAACAAAAATTATGCGAATAAACTGTAAAAAAATCTCAGATAATTTAAACAATAGAATTAGTAACAATGTAATCAAAAAATTAAATAAAAACCTTTGATTCAAGCTTGTGGGAGCCTCTAAACGTGGCAAAATGTGTAAATCCGGCCCAAATCAAATCTGTTCCCCACCTTAGTTCTTGAATTGTATTTGTTCCTTGTTGTGTGGTTTCCTAGAAGTCCCATGTAGGCTTTTTCTATTTCTCGATTTTTTTACAGTCGAAATTATATATGATTAGAAAGAATACGGCCAAACTAGAACGTATTTAAATATCTTTGGGTTGTCCGTGACAGATTGAATTGAGCTCTCAGACCGAAAATGTCCGTAGCATATTTTGTTGCCATTTTAGACAAAAAGTAGTTTTGGTACTTTCAATTAATCGTCAAAAGTAAAAAAAATAGTGTTGTTGTTATTTTTGTGAAGTTATTAATTACCATTACAATATTTCTACTTTGCCTGGATTAAATTTATCTTAAATTGACAATCTAGAAATGTTGTACTTGAAGATTCTAATATATAATGAAAAAAGGATAATAAAAAAAAACAGCAATCATATATACTAAGTAATATACTGACAGTAATTGCAGAAAGCCAGCACTGATAAACCTTGAAACGGTGGAAATTACAACTCTACGTAGTATGACTAAAAGCCATCATCCCAATCCACTACAGAAACTATCCAATCAGTTATTTATTGTATGAATTCACAAAATGCCCAGTCTCTTGCTGCAAGATGTTCTGTCCTGACAACTAAATTTGAAAGAAAACCTGAAACTTGCACAATGATAGAGACACTGTTTATGACCAGGGACCGAAACCAAAGGCCAGACAGAAGAGGTCCATTAAAGATATTGGCGGATCTCACATTCAACTTTTTATATATATATATTTTATTTTATAAAGATTTGTAGAGACTTGAAGATCAAATTTACCATAAATAAGGTTTTTATGCTGAAGGACCTCATTCATTGGTCTGTAGGGTTCATATTTATATGTCCCGATAAATTATAATCATAATATTCATTTAATTGTAGTGTCGTATAGTGTTTAACACAGTCTAATTAAGTTAAGTGCTCTAGTTAACATAATTTAAATATAAAATTTGTTACTTATTTAAATAAAAGTTTCAGATAGCTTAAAAGTTGTCATTTCTCAAATTTATTATAAGTTGCGTCGTGAAAAGAATTATTTTAAAACTAAGATACTCGGCTGTTATGGACATAAGTGTATTTATGTTAAATCCATAAACAGAACTGGCCCTAGAAAAACATTTTTAAATAGCACGCTCATACAATTGAGTTATGAACAGAATCTCCTGTAATAATTTTATATGTCTGTAATCTCAAATTTGTTTAATAGTTGCGAGACATATTCAACTTTCTAAGGATATTTTATTAAAAAAATTTGAAAATATTAAAAATATCGGGGCACCACCTAATTAACGTTTCAACTGTTTACTCAAAAAATAAAACGTCTTAAAGAAACGGTTCGTCAACATATTATTTTTTTTAATGACGAGTTATTTTGAAGAATCAAAAATAAAATAAAATTTTTTAATATTATTTTATTTTTTGAAATCCGTGCGTAAAATATGTCATTTAGCGGCTGATATTTCATTTGCGCATGTTTCACCGTTCGCTTGCCTTCCACCGGGCGAACGAGGATATGAATGATGAACATTTCAAGAATACGCGTTCGCCACCTTTTCACCGTTCACTTCACGTTCCCCATTTCGAGAATACAGCCCCAGAACATTTTCATTCGAACCTGTTGTACATTTTCTACATATCTTCTGTAATTTTACAATAGATGAAAAAAAAACACGGAAATTCGCATCGTTATTGTACAACCAAACTTCTGACCAACAAGATCGCATTAAAATATCTTTAATTTGCACGCTATTAATTAATTAAAGTATTTTGTATATAGTTGTTCATTAAAACATTAGTACACTCTAAAAAACAGGCCAAAGTTTGCAAAACATTTCCATTTAACCCTGTTGTACATTTTTTTACAGAATTTCTGTAAATTTAAAATGGGTGGGTCACTGTTTTTGCTAATAAATTTTCTACGAAAAATTATTATCACGAAATTACATTTCATTGTGAAAATAGTGAAATTTTACAGCAGTACGTTATTACCGTAAATATACTTCTTTATATATACTCTTGTATTACAATTACATTGTGAAGTAACTGCACAATTGCAATTAAGATTAAAAGAGTAAGTACCTCTAAACTGAATTACCGAAATCTCACAGTTATTTATTAAGAAACGTTACTGAGATTAGTCAAAACAGTAATTTAAAATCGTGGATATTCTTCAGAGAAAAAAATCTTAACAGTACCTACTAACAAAAAACTAGGAGAGTGAACATTCGCAGACTTTTAGCATCTGTCTGGAGAGGATGACGTAAGTTAAATGAGTTGAACACTTTATTCACCATCAAAACATATAAATTTACAGCAATAGATAGGCAAGTTCGTTTAAAGTAATTTTGATAACATTAGGTGTAGTTGTTTTGGAAAGTTAGTTTAATTTGCATATTCATTTTTATACTCAAATATTGATATTTTTTTTGATGTTAGAAACATGACATTATATGTATAAGTTAATCAATACAAGGTGTGTAAGGGTATATATTTTTTTCGCTATCACAGTTTGGCATTTTATGTATTTTTATATACGAATAAGTTACCTGCAACTAGATGTATAGACAAATAGATCAGTGAGGCTATTGAAAGGGGGCAATTTTTGCTTTCGACCCTCCAGAATAACGTACATAACAGTAATCACGATATGTTTCTTCAAAAAATTGTCGAAAATTTATTAAAGAAAATGTGTAAAAAAATTAAAAAAAGTTTTTTTAATAACTTTGAAAGTATTCATTTTGAAGTTGAAGAAAGAAAAAGTTTCGTAATTAAATTTCCTGCAAGACAGGGTTGGTTGAAAATCTCAAAGTTAATTATCCTTGTTGCAAAATAGTACCAATTAAAAAAAAGGCAAAAAAGTGGTTCTTTACCTGATTTTTTCAACCATTTTTATTTTTCTGAGGACCTTCGTATTTGGACAAAAAAAAACTTTATAATACGATAAATAAACATGCCAAATTTCGTTAAAATGGCTCCGATAATTTTCGAACAATAATTTTGCAATTTTTTTTTAATGGAAAATGTTTCAAATTTGATGAGTTTTAAATATGAAACTAACATACTTGAATTTTTTTGACATATATTGGAGATCTCAAGCATTCAAATGGTTGATTAAAAATTAAAATCCGATCATTAGGGTTTCCCAGGAATTGTTTAAATTATCGCCATTTTTTTGCCTATGAATAAATTGAATGTTTCTGCGAATTTTTTGAAAATATGCCTTGAAAGTATTCGGAAGGTCCTGAGGAATTGTTTAAATTATCGCCATTTTTTTGCCTATAAACAAATTGAATGTTTCTGCGAATTTTTTGAAAATATGCCTTGAAAGTATTCGGAAGGTAAAAAAAAAACCTACTTATTTTGACTTTTTTTTTAAATATCACTATTTTGCAACAAGGATAATCGATTTTGAGATTTCCAATTAATCATATGTTATAGGAAATTTAATTACAAAACTTTTTTCTCTTCTTAACTTTCTTCCAAAATAAATATTTTTAAAGTTATAAAAAGGAAAAGGAAAAAAGCATTTTTTTACATATTTTCATTAATTAATAAATTTCCCACAACTCAACGTTATTCTGGAGGGTTTAGGATAAAAATTAGCGGCCCCCTCTCACAGTAAACCCAAAGAAAAAAAATCCGCACTGGTTTAAAAACCTTATCATTTTCCTCAATCACCAGGACAAATGAAAAATCCGGCTCTTCAAAAAATACCCATCTATATTAAATCAGTTAGAACTGTTTTAGAATATTATCAACAAAACCAAAGCCTTATAATTCAACGTTATGTTGACACCAATCTCAGTGATGACTCGTAGGGTAGTGCCAAAAAATGCCATAGGACCACTCAATTCTTTCTAAAAACGTTTTTTAAAATTATTTTACTTCGAGCTTTTTCGAATACTTTTTCCCACTCCATATTAATAATTTGGACGTTTTTCAACGAAGCAGCAGAAATCGTGCGGACTTATGCCATTTATAAATACGTCTAAGAGCAAAGACGAACATCTGAATGGGCTTATATGTGAGCGACAAAGATGGAACTATGTATTAATATTTTCTGTATGCAGCTATGATGAAATTTGTGTCAAGCTCTAAACGACTGGAATGTTATTAAATGAATCGAATAAAGAACAAACTTTTTACCGAAGTGACATTCGTATTTTTATATTTCGGCGTTCGTGTTTGTACTTGATTATAAAAAAATATTTTATTTAAAATTTGGTTCAAGTTATTTAATGTATATTTACAGAGGTATTTACATGTGTATTTTTTCATTTTGTTACTAAAAGTCGTTTACTTTCCGCTATGACTACAAACAAAGTTAGTGCTTTAAAGAACTTTTTTAGATCGCCCTGAAGGAAAAACTTAAGAGATTGATTTAAAAATAAAGTGGAAAAGAAGTCCCGTTGACGAAAATTTAATAAAAATATATAGTTGGCTTTCGCGAGTCTGAGGAAACAGGTGACGAGTCAAAAAATTTTTTTAGCTTTTCTGTGCTTGGTAAAATAAACATAAAATGCAATCAAATTCTTCTTAGAGTGATTATAGGTAAAGGAATTGTTGTTTTACTTGTTTTGTAATAATCATATAGTGTGTCCCACGTATTGGCATTACCTGTTTAAACAATGACGATTCGTCACTCACCAGCTAAGTCTTTAATTAACTTTCGTTAGTAACAGACAGAATACATACTACTATATAAATTTCGCAACATAGGGCATGTGTTATTTTACAAGTCAATAAAAATGCTTTTAAATTTTCCACAAAAGAAGTTTAATAAAGCTGTAGAAACCAACATAAACAAACTAGTTTCAATCACAAACATAATTTAGGTCTATTTTGTTTTAATCAGGATCTGTGCTAGATTCCCAAAAATAACAATATGACAACAAAGCAAAATAATTTTAACAATATCCTTTTCGTGGCCCCCTAACGTCATAGCGGTCATCGTCACGCGTTATCGTCTAAAAAATGCGCAAATTTAATGGCGAATGAAGCAACGTTGTCTATTTTCATTTCTAAATCCTAAGACATAAAAGCCCAAATATTTTAAAACTGAAAAGCATTCCAATTTTTGTCGACAGTGTTGCTGCACAAACACTAAATTTAATAATCTACATATCATATATAAATAAATCATAATAGAAATTCATGAATACCACTTCTTTAACCGCAATCTGGCTACACCGCCATAGTCATACACCTTTTACGTAGTGGCAATCACGCCGCAAAATCGCCGGTCGGCATCTTTAGCCGACGCGAGACGATCACCACTTCGCGAATTTATCGCGGAGAGTGCGCGATTCTTATTGGCCATGACCAGGCTCCGCCCCGCGAAAATCCACGAAATGGCCGGCCGCGATCAAGATAACTCGCAATATGCAAAGGGTTAGTTTGTACGTGGTCAGGGGTAAGAAAATGTTACTGTTTTGTGTCGGGAAAATTGGCAACATAGTTTCATATTCATGTAAAGCGAAATATGTTGACTGATGATATATCTATTAAATGATAAACAGTACCAAAGGGCCGATTAGTGAAAAAGGTTTAAAAAAATATATTTTAATAATCTTTTAGTCAATAGTTTCAAAATCTATTATTATATTATGTATAAAAAATAGTCTAGGTAAGTATCGTAGGCATCTTTGACGTCTTTCATAAACTGACATAAAAGAATGCACAAAACTTTCGGTAAGTTTATTTTCGAAAAAGCTTTTTATTGTTATTGGCACTTGTGGAATTGTCAAAAAATATTCTTTTAGAGGCAGTAACATTTTTAGGGTTCGTTCAATGGCTGCAAAAAAGGCTCAACTACCTTGTTTTGCTCCAAAATTTACGTTGGCATACCACATACTACGTATAATATTCAGACAATGTCAGAAAGTTTACGGAAAAATCAGGAAATCTCATTAGTTGATCTGGTACCCCTAATTTTAAGTAAATGTAGATACTTACTCGAACATTTAAAAGCACGTCTATTTTACAAATTAAACAAATAATAACCTTCTCAAAAGCATCCATCCCATCATTTTTCCACATTCGGACAAAGAATTTCAATTGGATAAAAATATCAAAACTAAAATGCCGTAGGGAGATATTGTTAGTTCTAATTTAATAACTATCAAAAATGTCCAATTAATAAAAATTATAGAAAAAAGCGATAAAAAGTCTTAAATCTTTCAAAGATAAAATGATAAATGCGTTTCCCCAAATCAATATTTTAGAAAGATCTAAAGCATATTACATTTCTACCATAAAATTTAATGTTCCAAAATGAAGACATCCTTCAAAGTTTCTATTTGATCAGGCATGCAATATGTTGTTTGAACTAGTTGAAAACTTCTCAAAATTAAAATCTACAATAAACAGGGTCTGTTGTATCTGTATTTGCTATTAAAATGTTTCAAACAGAAATATTAGAGTCGGTATTGACTTCAAATGTATTGTCCTTTTAAAAGTTAATAAGAATGAATTTTTAATTATATAAAAATTCATAATTTATTTCAAAAAATATGGATAACTTCGCAATTAACGGGTGAAATTTTTCCACGATGAGTGCCTAAAATCTATTTGCAAAATTGGACTTCATTTTATCGCTTAGAATGGAATCGCAGGCAATCTGGTTATGTCATTTTCCTGAAGCATTCCAGATCCAAATTATTTAGTTTAGGCAACGAAACTTCATCAATTTATCAATTGCTGTAAATAAATTCACGTAAGAGGTCTCTGCATTTTCAGCAGTACCTTCAGAATTATTTCGGCAGACTGACTGCCTTGAGTAGGCCATTCTGGTTTTATGTGCACCAATTTGACCGAATTTGAACTAACAAACGATTTGGGGTACTGTAATACCTCAATTGGAAACATTTCAAAACCTAAATCCTATATTTCCATATATCTATTAAGAAAAGAAACAACACTTCTCCCATTTTTTTGGTATAAATTCCCAATAATCAAAATAAACTTTTAAATAATTTGAAACCTTCTTTTCCATGATTCCCACCCTATCATACAACAAAACCACAAACGCAAGTACCAATAGTTTTGCAATTCTCTATCTACATACTTTAGTTTCCAGTTACGGTTGGTTCACAATCGCTCAACACGAACAGTCATTAATTAATGACATTAAAACATTTAAAATTTGGTAATAAATTTGATCATAATTTAAAATAAAATAGGTAAACATTAAGGAAGCAAGAGATTTCTTTAAAAAACGATTATGTAGGTAGCTCTACCAATCAAGAATTAAATACCTAATTATTTATAAACTAAATGAGAGAAAGCCTCTGGCAGAGCAAATTGAAAAATCGGAAGACTTCCAATTAAATTTCTACCTACATTTATAAAACTGATTAAAATCTTCCCACATTTTCCGATGGAGAAAAAAAAATAACTTATTACTTTATTATGAAATGAAGTTGAGAGGTTTATAACTTAAAAATTACAGATCTGAAGTATGTTTTTCTGCTACCTTTTTTTATTAAAAAAAAGTCATAATTTGTTTTCTAGTGAAAATAAAGTATTTTCCAATTTCCCATTAGTGAATGAAACAAATTTTCAACACTTGTTTGAATTCACGGATATCGGGGATCATGAAGAGTCAGATAATGACCCAATATGATATTTACCAACACCTTCTGCTAGAAATATAAAAATGCCCACACTAAAAATTCCATAAAAATAGTATCAGAACATGCAGGGTATGGAGTTCGCTTGGAAATTCTCAACATGACGAGCACCAGGAAAAGGACAACTATTGTGGTAAAATTTGCGTTTTCTCTACGTAGTTGTTACATGGTAAAAGAATAAATACGTAAGGAACGCAGTAGTTTTAGAAAGCCTGAGTATAATAGACCCAGTAAATGACCGTTTTTCTCAAGCAAAATAGACCTAGGAAATGACCGCTTTTTGTAGTTTAAAGTTGTTGACACTTACTTTTAAGTGGTATATTTTGTGACAAGAATAATTTTCTAAAATTTAAACAACAGCCAATATTATGACGTTAACATTTAAATTTAAAAAAAAAGTGTTCATTCTGTTCACACTGTAGTTACATAAAGTGTTTTGTAGTAGGAATTTTCATATCTGCAGCTGATGACAATGAACATTTTACGTTTAACAGGAGTAATAAATCATAACCTTCTAATTGATAATAAAGGATTTAACTTGACAAGTGCAGCAGTAAGTCAACCACGTTTCTAACATTAAAAATACAAGGACAAAAATTGTTTTTTTTATTACTACTTTCCTTTATAAAAGTATGTTTGTTGAACAAGCACAACCAACTAACAGATCCAATTTCCAATGTAATCAGGTTGGGTTTAACATAGTTAAACCGTAATAGAGCTTACAAATCAGAAAGATAGAGGGTGTCTTTTTTAAAGCTATGCAATTTGAAAATTAAGTAAAACATGTATAAATAATATTAATAGGTATGGTTTTGGCTTTATTTAAAAGATAGTGGTATTCCATTAGTTTTAAATATGATTTCGGGGGCATATGAGCTCCACAGCTGGCTCGAATCAAGCGCAATTGGAAAGTCCAATTTTCGACCACTTTATCGAGCAACTGGGGCGGTATATCAGCAATTATGCGACGAATGTTGACTTCCAAGTGGTCCGACGTTTGTGGTTTATCGGCGTAGACTAGTTACTTTACATATCCCCAAAGAAAGTTATGTGTGAGATCACACGACTTTGGAAGCCAATTCACAGGTCCATTACGCGAAATTATGGGCGCTGTGTAGCATGTTGCGCCATCTTGTTGAAACCAAAGCCTTGTTACATCAATACCATTCAAATGAGAAACGAAGAAATCAGTAATTACGGCTCTATAGTGCTCAAAATGATTTTATCAATACAAAAAAGAGGTTTAAAAATTTCATCACCACAGCATAATCTATTACTAGCAAAAATTAACATACGATTCAAAATAATTCATAAGAAAGTGACTCCCAAAAAGGACATAAATTTACTAAAAAAAAAATAACATCCAGGAAAAAGTCAAAGAAGAGCTTAATAAAAACTTCGAAGAAATAACAGAAAATTACACCAACGACATAGAAGAACAGTGGAATCAAATGAAGACAGCTATTACCACACCATCATAGGAAAACCTTAAATCCAAAAAGGACAAGAAGCAAGAATAGATGACATACAAAATACTGCAAATGATGGAAGAACGACGAAAATTTAAAGATACAAATGTTAATGAATACAATAAACTCCACAAGAGTATAATAAGAGAAATAAAAGAAGCAAAAGATTCCTGGCCGATTAAAAAATGTATAGAAATCGAAACTCCAACAAAAATATGATGACTTCCATATGCAGAAATGCAGAACAGTAGTGAACAGCGCAACACAGGCATAATTGTAGACAACGACGACCGGAACTTAGTCAGGATTGAAGACAAACTAAGAAGATGGAAAGAATATGTGCAAGAACTGTTCGAAGGCACAACAAGAACACCACCCGAAATAAACAATCCCTATGGCCCAGAAATAACAATTGAAGAAGTTAAAATGGCCATTAAACGACTTAAAGATGGGAAATCGCCGGGACCTGATGACATGCACGGGGAAATTTTGAAGTTATTACAGGCCTCCCAAATCACAACTCTCACCAGGCTATTCAACAACATATATGAAACTGGAAATTTACCGAAAGGCTGGCTGTTGTCAATATTCATCCCAATTCCTAAAAAAAACAACGCTAGGAAATGCGAGGACCACAGATTAATTAGTTTAATGAGCCACGCACTTAAGGTACTCCTTAATATCATTTACTCTCCCATTTACACCAAATTAGAAGAACACCTTAGTAAGGTACAATTTGGATTCAGAGCAGGCCTTGCGACAAGGGCACTTTTCAGCTTGCAAGTGCTAAAACCAAGAGCGAGAGATGTCAACTGCGACGTATTTGCATGTTTCATTGATTTTGAGAAGGCGTTTGACATGGTGCAGCACGGAAAACTAATTGGTATTCTAAAAACATCGGAAATTGAAGACTGATCTCAAACCTGTATCTTCAACAAAAAGCAATAGTGCGCTTCGACAACGAACTGTCTGATAGTTTTGTAGTTGGAAAGGGAGTTCGACAGGGATGCAAATTGTCACCGGCATTGTTTAATATATATTCTGAAAATATCTATATAACAAGTCTATATTCATGGTGAAATGGCAAAACATACTGACTACAAATCAACTGTCAAATTTACAGTCAATAGAAATAGTGTTGCCAATTTAAAAACCAAATTTCTAAAAAAAACCTTCATAAATACTCTGTGAAAAATTATTAACAATTTATTAAAAATGTCGGAAATCAGTAACCTCGACTCCTAAATCAGATGTGGAAACTCTTAAGTTGTTGCAGTGGAGTCAGTTGCTATTGTTATAAATATAAATAGGTAACAGTCGAACCGATTTTTCTAAATTTTCGGAATTAGACAGGTTTGTCGTTTAAAATTAATTGGGACTATACATTAAGAAATTAAACAATATATTGATTTTTGGGTTGTAAGGACTTGGAATAAATGCAGTTTCCTTTAACTGGTACAGAGAAATACAAAGAAATTAAAAATACTCCTGTTATAAGAAAACAAGCTCAAAAATAAACAAACAATTTGAAAAGAAAAGTTAAAAAAATGCATTTAAACACAAATGGACAGTATGTTGTCCAAATCATTCACAAAACCGGGTCACTGACAAGACACACTTGTTAATATTTATCACGGATTATACACGCTGTAAATTTATAATTATTTTCTATAGAAATACTCGTCACCAAATTTGTTAGCTTTGAAACTTTGATATAGGTATAGTCAAAAACCGAAAAACTTTTAAAAAATTCATACTTTCAAACCATACGTTCAGATAATATAAAAGCGTAAAAAAATTTATTTTGCATTTTTCTCCGCTATTTTCCTAAAGATAGTTTGCAAGCGACTAAGGTCTGTTGAAATTTCAAATGAATTTCATTACCTCTTATAATTTAAATTTCACTCAGTATTTTTGTTTCCCAATATTGAATAGAAATATTCTTCAATACTTGGTTGAATTCAAGAAGATTGGGGTAACGAAGAGCATGATTCACTATAATTCTCATAGTAATAGTAATACTACACTAAATTTGCATAAAAATATTAGCAGAACATGCAACGATTCGATGTTCGCTTCGAAATTCTCAACATGACGAGCGCGTGAATAAAAACCAGCATTACTCTACAAAATTTATTTTTCATTACAAACGCAAATGTAAAGATAAAGGTTGAATGGCTTCTGATAAGTAATTCTTTTTAAAGAAAAAGCAAGTAATACATTTATTCTTAGCAAATTAAGTAAATTTCGGGAACTCAAAATTTTTAAGTAGAAATAAAACATGGAGTTAAAAAATTTGTATAACTGAAATGAAAATATGCCTTCCAGAATTCTACATTTTTTGAAATTCTAACCTAACTCTCTAAACGAACTCACCATGTTACTTTTTGTAGATGTAAGTTCACTAGTTGTTTATAAAAATGTAAATATTCACATGTTTTATAACATGAAAAAGCCAATTTCATGGCAAAGATGAAATATTGGAAGCAAATTCAAATTTCTATATAAGATATACCCCATAATATAATTTAGATTTATATAAATGTCACCTGCAAATTGTTACTGCATTAACTATAACACATCTATCTATTTTGACGAGTGTTGCAAAATTAAGTAAAATTTCTTTGAAAATGTTAAAGAAACTAAAAAAAAAATCCTGAGCTACTTAAAAATAGGTTTATAAAATCAAATTTAAAGAATGTTAATTTCTAAATAACTGTACATTAATTACGTGTTTTTTTTTTCTTATCGACACTATATTTTACCTCATATTTCCATATTTTTCATTTTTTATTTTAAAAATATGGGAATCGCCTAATTTTTTTGAAATACGGTTACCCAACTTTCTCCGGTTTTCCAAGAAAAAATTCAGTTTAAATCATTAAAAATCCTTATGCCTTATTAAACAACAACGAATATATGTTGCTCTGGTGGGTGCATATTCTATAAGCATAAAAAATATGCTAAAGAATCTGTATTTATTTCTTGTAATGCTTTTAGACACTCATGCAAAAAGGACAGAATAAAGTTCCCGAATTCTATAGCCTCGTCCAACCTCTTTCCATATTCCCAGCACTGATTGGTCTTTTTTAAAGTCACTATATAAGATTAGTCTCTCACATTCAGCTTATTAATTTTTTCTCAAAATCATCCCTATTAGTCACTAAGTAGTTTTGCATATGTCAAATCCAGCTAGTAAAAATATCTCGCAAAAACTCCCTTGAAGTATAATCTTCAAATACACCGATTAGTTTCTATGTCGGTTTGGAAAATGTAGCTGCTTCTTGATATAAAAGGAAAGTGTAAAATTCGCATGCAATAAGTCCCAGCAAATTGACTTCCGTTTCCATTAAATAATCCATACGACACTCGTTCGATGTGTCGACGTTTATTTGATGAATAAACCAAAGAGTTCATTTAAGGAGTTCACTTTCAGCTTCAATAACTCCGAAGAGGCATGCGTCTATATTCCAAGAAGCTATAAGTCTTCTGTTTCTGCACCGACATTGATTCTTTGGGAAATGTTAGAGATTCCTGGCTTTGAAATACCCAGACTCAAGTGGCATAGCAATAACAAAGCCACGTTTTGCCAATCTGCCCTCTAAAAACAGTTAGTAAACTGTCACTTAAGGTTTTTGTAAATTCTAGTTGGCGCAGACTCGTTTGTGATTTCTCTGTACTACTTTATTCTATTCTTCTTTGTAGCGTCATTCATGAAATGGGGTAATTACAAATGTTCATAAATAATGCGGTGCACTCAACTTAAATGTTCCCTCTATCTTACGATATGTCACATGTCTATTTTCTTACAGCCTCAACTTCCTTATTAGCAGCCACCTCAATAGACTTGCCGGACTTTCAATCATCTTCTAAATCGAAATTTTTACGTTGAAAATGAGAAAATCATCTTTCAACCATCTAGATAACAGTGAATCTGTCCATATTTTCAGTCCATATTTTAAGGGTGTACATCCACTGACGTTAAAAAAAGAAATTTTCTTGTTATTTTAAAATTCACTATGAATTTTTAAGGCCACCCACCACTCAGGGATTTTAACAGAAGCTTTAAAAGTGTTTTAGGTATTTGTAAAAAATTCATAGATCAACAATTATAACGCTAACAATTTAATTTAAGGGTGTACATCCATTGACGTTAAAAAAAGAAATTTTCTTGTTAATTTAAAAATTTACTATACATTTTTAAGGCCACCCAGCACTCAGGGATTTTAAGACAATCTTTAGAAGTGTTTTAGGTATCTGTAAAACATTCATAGTTCAACAATTATAACGTTAACAATTTATTTTAAGGGTGTATACCCACTGACGTTAAAAAAAGAAATTTTCTTGTTATTTTAAAATTCACTATGCATTTTTTAGGCCACCTAACGCTCAGGGATTTTGAGAAAAGTCAGAGTTATCATTGGATAGAATAAATGGCTGTAGAATAAATACTGCAAGAATTTCCCATTTTTTATTAATACTGTATATTAAGGAAAGAAAACTGTTTCTCTCACATCTTTTTTCCCTTGTAATGATGAAAAGTTTACATACAGAATGACTTGCAGGCTTTTTAGATCAGACATTTTCAAGTGATGCTTCTTTACTTTTTACTTCAGGACGTTTCGATGATCTATGAAAATACGAACATCTTAAAAACTGAAACCCACAAAGGAAAACGAGCATTTGACGAAATGATCGCAATAAAAAAAATCCGAATACCGTAAATGATAAAACAGACATTAATAATCTAAATCAAATCTACTTCAACATATTAAAATAAATCAATATAATGGAATATCTAAAATATATAAAACATTAAACTTTCAATTCTTCTAAATTGGATCACGATATTTTTTTCAGAAAGATGTTATTTCAATGAAAAACCCAAACTTTTTGTTACTTAAACCACCTAAAACATAGACGATCTGGTTTCTACATTTCAGTCAAGTCAATGCAGTTATAGAGTTAAACATGTTCAGCTGGATTCACTAATATGGTTTAAATTTAAAACCGACCTAAATTGACAGCAGAGGGCTTAAACTGACAAGAACAATAAGTCAAGCAAGTTTTATACCCTAAAAATACAAGATTAAAATGTCATTTTGTTTTATTATTGAACCGGCAAAAAGAAGAACTTTATTTAATTTCGAGATATAACTATTTCTCCTACATATTTCAAGGTTTTATCCCAAGATTCTTATCCTTAATATTCCTATATAAGCGTTTATTTGTTGACATATGTAATATAAATTATGACAATATCATAAGCAAAACAAAACTGGCCCACTATAAGAATTAAATTTCATGGCAACTAGATCGGGTTTAAATCATGGTGAATCTGGTTGGTAGTGTCCACTCTCCCAGGTGGAATTTTTAAAAGTACTGTTTAGAAGTTAATAGTTCAATATAATAGAGTGCGTTGTTATAACTGTTGTGGTATAATTAATCTTTACTTAAAACAAAAATCTCCGTTTTTAATAGTAAGTTTTTAACCTGTAATTACATATATAATAACATTAAAAATGTATATTTTTGTAGTACATTCGGTTCAAAAGGATTCGAAAGAATCGAAACGTCCTGAAGTAATAAAATATATATAATAACTATTACTACTTTATATATGTAGTTTTAATACAAACATAAACCACATACCCAAGAAAATAACCAACTAAAAACGTATTTAAAGGTTTACGAAAAATTATATATATATATATATATATATATATATATATATATATATATATATATATATATATATATATATATATATATAGGTTCTGACAGATTAAAGCTAGTTTGAAAATTGCCTAAAAGTTATATTTATAAATAAAATAAAATTTCTTCTTTTCCATGGTGTCATCCCTGAATTAAATTTTCAAAACGGTAGGTAGGGTCTACCGTATCTGGTGTTGCCTAGTAACTGGTATGCCAAGGAACATATACGTGAACCTAGTGCAGAGCTTACTAGGGAGCTTTTCTCCCTAGGAAAAGAGCTGCGAATTGTGGTGGGACTGTTGACAGGACATTATGACCACGACGTGCAGATGGTGTTTGGAGGAGGATGAAACTGTTGATCATGTTCTCAGAGGGTGCCCAATGGACTGAGACAGAAACATTTCGGAGATACATTTTTTTTACAGAAAGCAATTAGGAAGTTCAATTAAGGAGACTGCTTGGGTTCTCAGAAACAATCGGCCTCGAATGACCTGCAGCTATGGTGGAATGTAAAGGGCCCATTGAGACCTAGGCATCAACAATGATCAATTATCACCACATTTTGTTCATCCATTCCTTCAATCTCAGCACTGGCTGGTATTTTTTTTTTTCTAAATTTCTGGTGGTATTTTCAACTTTGAAGGAGTATAGGAACTGACATAAAACTACCTGTTAAACATATATGTAGTTCACTGTAGAAGGTTTGTCGTACTCATAGTTTATTTATCTTTTTTCAAACTAATTTAAATTAGGGGCTAGACAGTGTTGCATATGTCGAAACCAGATACAAAAAATTATCTTTAAAGGTGCCGTTTGTTCGTCGTTGGTTGGAAAATGCCAATCTTTTAGCTGTTTTTTGATATAAAGGAAAAGCGCATTGCGCCAAGTCTGAAATATAGGGAGGTTACCCCAGTACTCGCTAAATAATCCATAGTTTCCCCCGTTTGATGTAATGAAGAATCATCTTGATAAACCCAATAGAGAATCTTCATTTAGGGCGATTGTTTTTCAGAGTTTTAGCAACTCTGGAGAGACATTCTTTTATATAACAGGAAACTGTGACAGTCTCCTTCTTCTGTATCGACAGAGATTCTTTGGCTGATGTTGGCGATTCCTCGTCTTAAAACACCTACACTTCATAATTTTCATTCAAATGTTACACAATAAAGAATTTGTTTTTCTCGTTTTCATGGAATAGTTTTTATTCCCATATCTCAACTTATCAAAATGTGAAAAAATTCACTTAAATAAAAAGTCAAAAACAAATGTTCAAATACATTTAGAGTTTCTTGTACGAAGAGGCAAGTTAAATTATCGATTTACAACATTCTTCAAAACCATTAAGTTCTCGAAATAACGGCAAAAATCCTCTTTAAATTCAGAACAATAACATAATAACAACTAAAAAATATGTCATTAAGACATATTTTCAATGTAAATCATGCATACCTGGTTATGTGTTCAAAGTACGTAGCAACAGAAATCTGTACGAATAAACATTCTTAGAAAAATTCTGCATAGTCCGCAAGCCGATTACGTCACCGTTGGTATTCGGTACCGTTGCTTTTCCTGTATATAACCGAATGGACTCTCTATGAAACGTGCCAAAGCGAAAATTATTCTAATAATGTGAATGGAATGCTTAATAAGTTAATGATCAATTCTTTTAACCTTACGTATAACTAAGCTACTAAATACTACGTATCGTTAAAAGCTTAAAATAATATACAGGGTGCGATAAATATTATCAGTTCGGCAAGAAAGCATTTTTGGTATTGTACTGTGAAATAAAAACTCATTTTTTATACAATATATTTTTCATTTTATTCAATGATCTTTTGCCACTTTTTCTTGCAGCTTCACGACTCTGTGCTCATAGAAATTTTGGTCCTTATCAGTAAAGAATTAAACCAAGTGCGATTTGTACTCATCATCACAAGTTTCACTATTGAAAGGGTTTTGCAAAACTTCGAAATAAATGGTAATTAGATGGTGCCAGGATGGAACAGGACTTACCAACTAAACTCCAATAATTTTCCACTAAAGATGTGTGAGACTTCGCAATATCATGATGGAATACAAGTCCTTTTTTTCTTTCATTGCTTCATCCAGTTTCGTTAATTGTTGACAGTAAACATCCGAATGAATCGTCCGGTGGAGAAATTTTTAGGACTGTGTTTGCTTCGAGGTCAAGTAAAAATTCATAACATAAGAAAACTCATTATCTATGATCCCTTGAATTATCATCCCATTTTCACGTCTAGAACGAGCGATTGCAAATTTGAACAAATTTTACGTTGTTTTGCTGCCCACAATAACGAAGACAGTCCAAGCACTAACAGATTACACAAACTACTTGACGTGTGCCTTAAAAATTTCAGTCATCGTCAAACAGTTATCTCTAGATGAGTCACTCATAACATAAGAAGAAGACTCATTACCTATGATCCCTTGAATTATCATCCCATTTTCACGTCTATAACGAGCGTTTGCAGATTTGAACAGATTTTACGTTGTTTTGCTGCCCACAATAACGAAGACAGTCCAAGCCCTAACAGATTACACAAACTACTTGACGTGTGCCTTAAAAATTTCAGTCACCATCAAACAGTTATCTCTAGATGAGTCACTCATAACATAAGAAAACTCATTACCTATGATCCCTTGAATTATCATCCCATTTTCACGTCTATAACGAGCGTTTGCAGATATGAACAGATTTTACGTTGTTTTGCTGCCCACAATAACGAAGACAGTCCAAGCACTAACACATTACACAGGGTTCGCAAACTACTTAACCTGTGCCTTAAAAATTTCAATCGTCATCAAACAGTTATCTCTAGATGAGTCATTACTATTGTTTAGAGGACGTCTCTTCCTTAGAACCGATATGAAAAACAAAAAAACAAAATATGGTATCAAGTTCTATGAACTTTGTAATCATCATGGTTACGTTTTAAACATATAAATTTATAAAGGACGGGGAGAAGATCCACCAGATGAAAAAGTGATAAAAATTGGGGCTCTCGTTTCAAGACTTTTAGAACCATATATCAATTAAGATTATTAGGCATTCATGGACAACTACTACAATAGCTTGTCATTAACAAACCGACTTTTGAGGTGGAAAACAAATGTAATAGGTACACTTCGTGCCAATAGAAAAGATAATCCCGTGCTTGTTACCAAAAAAAAATTGAAAAGCAGAGAACATGTTTGGCAAAGAAGGTGGAAAATTTATATATCAAAATGGAAAGACAAGCGTGAAGTAATTGCCCTAACAACAGCACATCATCCTTTTCTAGAGGCCACATCAAATAAAAGAGGTAATCCAACGAAATGATTGACTAGAACAAGTTGATGGCTGGCATAGATCGATGTTATCAAACGAACTTGTACTATTCCTCACCTAGAAAAAAATCTTTTGGTATTACAGTCTGGAATTCCTACTTCTTGCTCAAAAAATACATAGTTCGAACATTCCTTATGTCAATTTCAGAGAACTTTTGATCTAATCGTTATTTCATGTTGATGTAAAAATTAAAGATGGTCGATCTTTCATAAAACATTCTCCTGCGAATATTCCTAATACTAGTTTACCAAATGCTGCTGTTATGGATGACAGAAAACACTTTCCAGAGTCCTTAACGGTTCCACAAAACTATACAAGAAAAAGGTATTTTTTAACTTGTATACAATGTTGCAAAAGTAGCAAAAGGGAAGAAACAAGTTCCAAATGCAAATACTTTCCTGAAAAACTTGCACTTTGTGTGGACTGTCTTGTGGATTAGCATACCACCTGAATATTGAATGACTTGTTTTCTGTTCACTTGTTTAATAATAATTATGGCTTTATGAATTTGAATATGAACACTAGTACTGTCCGCGAATGTGTTAACCTTTCTATAATTCTGACATGTACGTCTTGTTATGCAATCAACATCAAAAACCACATATCCCCTTGTGAGTTTCAACAGCTTTTTTTCCTTTACAGAAATAAAAAAGTAAAATATGCCGAAAAGGTTCGTTTCCGCATTCCATGTTAAAACTGACCCTAAACTAACAGATACAAACAAAATTAAGCAGAAAAATTAAGTTGCTTCCTAAGTAACCTAAATGACTGATATTAAAAACCAAAGACTTAGCCTGCTTCACGAAAAAATATTCTTGTCCCGTACTACATTGCTTTTGGAGTGAATGTGCAATTTTGCCTCTCTTTTCTGAAATATCGTTCAGAACAGATCTAATTGTCATGGAAGATACGACTTCTTGCTGGACAGGTGTGTTTAAATATTAGTCTATATATGTCATCAAATTACCTTTACATAACCTTTGAATTAGTAAAGGGAGTGATCATCTTCTGGAATTCAATATTGCATATTTGTTTTCCTAACAATAAAAAATATTATAGTTTGAATGGTTAAAAAACTTAAAGATGGCCTACTGTTCATATGTCAATTTAATCCCGTAATTCTCAAATTAGACAAGGTGAAAATTTAAAGTCCCTAGTTAACTAGCATGGTTTAACATTAATCTGAGTTTAAAATCAATGACTTAATCGATTAATTGAAGTTCAATAATAAGTCAACCATGTTATGAACATTCAAACCCAAGAATTGAAGCTGTGAGATTTGGGGTCCCGGCCTGGTTTATATGAATTCATATTATCTCGTTAAGACAATTAGTGTTATGTCTGCACCATGTGCTGATGAGAAGACAGCTCTCTATTGTGCATGCGGTATTGAAGAGAGATATAGAAAGGTCTTCAATTTTCTCTCTTGAGGAATTATATGGAACAATAAACGAGTAACATTCATTACAAATACCCTGACCAATGGTTTAAAAACATAAAAGGATTTCTTACTCCCACAAAGCTCAGTGGCGTAGAGCAACGAAAAAATTAAAATAATTTCTAGTCAAAATAATTATTTTTTCCAAATTCGTAGTTCCTAACAAAGTGCCGCCCAGGATGAATACACCCCCAGCCCTCCCTCCCCCCCACCACATGCAACATCACAGCTAGAGTTATGACACATAATTTGCGATACATAGTTTTTCACTGCTTCTATAAGAATATTCTATATAGTATATAAAATCATGGATTGAATTACCTTCACAACTTTATTTTCAGACAGTACTCATTCTAAAAGTTAAATGAAATGTAAGTTTTACGAAACAGCCCTAGATGCTGATGCGTCACTAATCATTAATCCTCTCTCCGAAATGAAAGTTCATGTAGTTGACGGTACTTTGTACAAAAGCCTGATTAATCGATATAAGATTTAGCCAAAATAGTTTTTCCCATTTGGGTGGTAATGCTTCATTTTCTAGTCTAGTCATTTGCTCACGATATACAGCAAAATGCAAATATGCGGAAATTAAATGCCATTCGTTTTACGCAAAGTCATTCTGTCATTGGCCAGATACTTGAATATATTAGTATGGCCAGAGGGGAAATAGAGCGGCGTAATAACATGTTGTATATTATAAAATATCCTGTATTAGAATATTAGAGTGGAGAGGACAGCCAATCAGGGGTTTTTACAGTGTGACCACTAGTAAATAGAATATGTCTAATTTTTTAATTTCCTTTACACATTGTTGCACTGAGATTGCAATTTACTTCTGAATCGGAAAAAAAATGTTGATAATTTGAACTTACTTTGTCTCTATGATATTATGTTAAGTAACTACATGACCGAGTCATTTTTATCAAAAATTAGAATGATTCCAAATAGTTAATTTTGGACAGTGAAATAACGAAAGGAAGAAAAAAATCTTCTTTATGTTCCCAAGTTTTGTAATGACAAGTAAACCTCCCGTTTCGTAACAACATATGTTGCATCATCAGGCAGAAAAATACTAAGAAGGAACAGAAACGACATGTGTCATCCCAAACTCAGGAAAAACAACAATATATTAAAATACACTAAAATCATTAATTTAATAATACTATCATAATTTAAATTAAATTTTTAAAAAATTTAAATTCAAAGTTTAATTTTAAAAAAACGGTGAATAGGGAATTTTACTGATTGGAATAAAAACATAATAAATTTTAGGATTCTAACTAACAAGGGAAAGTTCGGCCCGCCTCCGATTTGTCAATTCTGTGATATGTTGGGGTACACCAAAAAATAACACGTTTTTTTTTCCGTACTGAATTGAGTTTTCATGGGATGAAATCTATCTCTAAACTTGTAGGCTATTGACTACACTGTTTAAAAAACCTTAAATTTAAGGTACATTCATTAATTTAATGGATTGGTACATTAAATGTACTTTATAAAAAAAATTTATACATTAAATTTAATTGAATTTCAAAACTTTCTTATGCACGAGCCAGAAACAAGCCTTAACGTACACTGTACGTTTTAAATGTCAGTGTTAGAATCAGGGTCGGATTTAAAAAATATGACACCCTGGGCACCAATGCCCTAAGTACAAATGGAAGGAAATTAAATTTATTCTAATAAATTTTCAAAAAGTCAAATTATTAATAAATAATTTATTAAACAACAAACATGTTATTTGAATACAAATTAGTATCATTAAGAAGACATTATATATGTATGTATGTATGTATGTATGTATGTATGTATGTATGTATATATATATATATATATATATATATATATATATATATATATATATATATATATATATATATATATATATATATATATATATATATATATATATATATATAGATCGGTTTATAACGTTCTACGACGTCTTCCGATACCCAAACACCAGCAATCTCGGTCTATCTACTGATCATCCTCGAGACCTCTTATTTCTCATTTCTCCATCGATACCTTCTCGCCAGCTTTTCCTTGGTCTCCTTCGTTTTCTTCTCCCTTGCAGTATCCAGCTTAGTACTTATTTAGTTAGACGTTCCTCTGCCATTTTCTGCACGTGGCCATACCATATCAATTGTTTTGTTCTTATATCATCTACTATTGTGTAAGTGATTTTCATTATTTCTCTGATACGGTCTTGGTTTGCCTGTCTCTTCTGGATTTTCTACCCGATCGTATCCAGAAGTCCATTTCAGTGGCTAACAGTGTCTTCTCGGAGGTTTCTTTAGAGGTGTACATGACTATGCTTTTAATAATAATATTATAAACGAGCGTTTTGTTTTGCTTAGATATTTGGGTCCCATAGAATTGGGTTTACAAGTGTAATTACTTTTCTGCCCTGTGTGTTTCGTTCTTTTAAGGCTTGATTAGCTGCTCCATTTTGTGTGACCTTCATCCTCAAGTATTTATAATTCGTGCAGTGTTCGATGCACTGACCGTCTTCCAGTATAAGGTCCCTGGTCTCTCCGCCTATACACATGTACACAGTTTCCGTTATGTTTACCTCGAGCCCCATTTCAGGTATTCTTGTATTAATATCCTTGTCATGTATTTCAAGTCATCGTAATTTTGTACCAATACGATCTGATCATCCGCGAAACATACGAGTATACATCGTAGTATTTCTAAGTGGGATACCCACTCCCCAGCATTTTTTTCCATGTGTGCAATGTTTCATCTAACTATATTTTAAAAAGGGTTGGGGAGAGGCAGCATCCCTGTTTGAAACCTTTACTGACCTAAAATCCAATTGTAAGTTTATTTCCTATTCTGATTTTTGACGTAGAATTTTCATATAATCACTTTGATAGCTTTTACAAGCTACACTGACGTTGCTTTTTCCAAGAGTATCCCATAACTTTTTAAGGGGTATGCTGTCATATGCCTTCTTCAAGTCTACAAATACCATATGGATCTCTTGTTTAAATGCCAACTTTTTTTCTATTATTTGGCTCACACAGTTGTTCAACCAGCTCTAAATCCTGCTTGTTCTTCGGATTCCACATTCTTGTAGTCCCGTTCGATTTCCATTTTATTCCTCAATATTTTACCATATATTCTGCTAAGGCTGCTTGTCACTGATATTTCTCTATAATTATCGCAGTTGTCTTTACTTCCCTTTTTGTGAATAGTTGAGATATATGATGATTTTCATTCCTTTGGGACTGGTGTTCCGTTCATGTATTTTTGGAACAGTTCTTTTAGGTAATGAAAAAGGGTGCCAGTTCCATATTTAATTAACTCAGACCTCTGTCACTTCCTGCAATGTGAGAATGAAGAAATTTAATCTACAAGCTTGTGGGGACCTCCAAATGTGTAGCAGCGCCCTTATATACATCCGGTTCTGGCTAGAACAATATTATAGTCTTAAGAATTTTTAAAACTCTTACAAATTGCATATCAGGCAATGATAAAGTTTCTAACCAAAAAAGGTTTAACACCACCAATGGAAATCAAGACAGGAGTGGAAGATGTTTGTGAGAATTCTTATCAGTCATTTGAATTGAAACTGATGATATTAAAATAGTGGACAACATCATTTTGACCAATCAGACCATAAAAATAATGGCATAAATAAGTAGTTCGATTGTAGTTCGGATTATTTATGAACATTTAAATCGAGTTGATGTGTCCGATAGTTTCATAACTTCATTGTAATAAATTATCCCCTTTATACGAGGATGGCTCGATAAGTTCTCGACCTGATAAAGAAAATAAAAGATTTTTGAAAATGTTTTTATTTATTTTTCAACATAGTCCCCTTGTACTTCAATACATTTAGACCAACGATGTTCTAACATTTTAATACCCGTAATATAATGCGATTTGTCCAACTCTGCAAAATAAGCGGTTGTCGCTGCTCTGACCTCGTTATTTGAAGGGAGTTTTCATCCAGCGAGCCATTTTTTCAAGTTTGGGAAGAGAAAGTAATCGCTGTGAGCCAGATCAGGCGAATATGGCGCATGGGGAAGTACTTCGAAACATAGGTCATGGAGTTTTGCAGCAACAATCATAGATTTGTGTGCAGGCGCGTTATCCTGATGAAAGAGCACTTTTTTTAGCAAGATGTGGACGCTTAGCCTTAATCACATGATTCAAACGGTCCAGTAGTGAAGCGTAATACTCCCCGGTGATGGTCTTGCCTTGTTCTAAATAGTCTATAAGCACCACGTCATGTGAATCTCAAAAAACTGTTGCCATGACTTTTCCTGCAGACGGAACCGTTTTTTGCTTTTTCTGGCGCACTTTCACCTGCCCCCACCCACTGTTTAGACTGCTGCTTTGTCTCTGGCGTATAATGGCGAATTCATGTTTCATCTACAGTTATAAAATGTCAAAGAAACTCAGCAAGATTGGGTCTGAATAAGTCTAAACACTCTTGCGAAGTGTTCATTCGAAGACGTTTTTGGTCGACTGTTAACAAACGCGGCACCCATTGTGCAGAAAGCTTTTTCATGCCAGGAACATCATGTAAAATGTAGTGGACACGATCTAGCGAGATGTTTGCTATACCAGCAAGCTCTCGTACTTTCAGTTGGCGGTCATGAAGTATGACATTATGAATTTTTGTGACAATTTCGTCAGTTGTAGCAGTTTTTGGGCGTCCCGAGCGCTCATCATCTTGAACTGATGTACGACCACATTTAAATTCAGCAGCCCATTTTTTTACTGTCGAACACGAAGGAGAAGAATCGTTTAAAGCAGAATCTAACTTATTTTTAATGTCCGTAGGAGTTAAACCCTTGAAAACAAAGTACTTTATAACCGCTCGAACTTCAATTTTATCCATCTTTCACAAAATATCGAACCTTATGTGTTCACTCGATTGCCACAAACAAGCAACTACACGCAAACTTCTGAAACTTTGCAGGACGCTATCTCAAGGTTATTGCTTATTAAATATTATAGTTATTTGATCCTACTAGCGCCCTCTCTGTTTCAGGCCGAGAACTTATCGAACCACCCTCGTAGTCCTAATTTAGCTTTCAAGGATTATATTTTAATTTCAAAACTGAAAGCAGACCCAAAAAAACAAATTTATTTTTATTTCTTTCTTTTCCTTCATGAAACGTATAAGAATTTTTTAAATTTAATTTAAAAATGATCGATAGCCCCTAAAAATAAAACAAACGTATTTATTTTTATTTTCACCTTTATTTCTATGTTAGGATAAGAATTCCTGGATCGCACTGTTATTGCAGTGCAAGCAAAATATTATATATTATATCAAAACCTAGTTGTCTCAAATTGTCTCACGGTGTCATCTCGTTGGGAGGTATTCGTAATTCCGTCCCGATGCGCGACTTCTACACTCGATGCGGAATACCGGGAATTCCCCGGTACGATGACCCTTATGGGCAAAGGTGTGCGCTGGGCACCTGTCTACCATGGCTGCAGTTATAAGAAAACAACGCCATCGCTTGCTTGGTGGAAATTGGTCGTGCTCGACGGCGTCCAATTAAAAAAAATCGCCGTTAACGGCCATAGAGCTGATGCCTCGGAGCTGATACGTGGTAAAGATGTATTAATTTTCCTGCCTCAGCGTTATTAACTCGCGAACAATTACAATAACCTGAACTTTGTATTATTTAAATACGTTCTTCTTGTTTACACACCATTATTTAATTAAAGACTTAAGTTCATGCTTGATACTTTTTCCTTTCTTATTTATACGAGTGTCTAGATGAAAAAAAATGATGCGTTAAAAAGAAAATCCATGTAAATGTTCATGCTCCGGAACCCTAGACAAGATATTTATTAGACTCGCAACTTTAATATAAAAAATGGCAAGTTTACCATGTCAAAACGTAAAGATAGTTCCATACTTTTGGGCTTTATGCTTTTGTTTTGTCCAAACGTAAGCATACACTTTGTGGAGGTCATTATATGATAAATTCATATGCTCCCTTATAATTTTACCTTTATTGTGAATTCTACAAAATACAAGTTGGTTGAAAAGTTTTGAAAGCGACACCTATTAACCAGTATAGGAATCAAAATTTATACGCCATTTTAATATTTCATCTTCTATGTGAACACACACAAAAGTTTATTTCTATCTGTCAATTCATTCTTTGTTTACAAGCCATTTGAAGTTGACGTGTCAGTGAATTTTTATACAATGGATAAAATCGAATATCGTGAAGGGATAAAATTCTTTGTATTGAAAGGTTTATCAACAACAGAAATTCATATAAAAATGGTGAAAGTGCTAAAAGAATCTGCTCCTTCATTTCCAACTGTTCATCGATGGGTTTTAGAGTTTAAACGTGGTCGTAGAAGCGTTGAAGATGAACCACGTAGTGGACGTCCAAAAAGTGCCACAACACCAGAAATCATTGAGCAAATCTATGATATTTTTGTCAAGATCCAAGTGCGATTAAGCGTGAAATTACTCTCTATATTTTACACGAAGAATTACGTATGAAAAAGCTATTCGGAAAGATAGTGCCGCATTCGTTAACAATTCAATAAAAACGGATCGAAAACAGATTTGTAAGTGTAATTTGGAGCGTTTTAAACAGAATAAAACCGAGTTGGTGAGTCGTTTTGTAACTATGGATGAGACTGGGATTTACATCATGATCCTAAACGTTTACAGTGGGCTGAAGCTGGTTGTTCAGCTTCAAAACAGGTCAAGTCAGAACGATCGGCAAAAAAAGGTTATGGCATCAGTTTTTTGGGATTCAAAAGGAATTTTGTTGATCGATTATCTTGAAAAAGGTAAGACACTTAACTCTGAGTATTATTGCAATCTTCTGAACCAGTTAGATAAAAAAGTTCGCGAAGACAATGCACGTCCTGACACAAGTGGTTTGACGATGGCTAAATTGAAAGAATTAAAGTACGAATTGCTTGAACACCCAACATATTCACCAGATTTGGCTACCTCCGACTACTACCTCTTCAGGAATTTGAAACAATTTCTTTGTGGAAAGCGTTTTTCGTCGAATGAAGAAGCTATTGCAGCCGTAAAACATTATTTTGCTGAGCTTCCCGAAAATCATTACAAAGATGGTATAAAATTATTGGAGAATCGTTGGAATCAGTGTGTTGAAGTTCAGGGAGATTATATTGAATAAAAAAAACAATTTCGTTAAAAAATACACATTCTTTCATTTCCGTTTTCAAAACTTTTCAACCAACCTGTATAAATAAAGTATAGTTTTGATTCAGAAGCAAATCTTTTATTCATTTAACATTACATTAGGCCCATAAAAACACAATATTCATGCGAAATATTAACATCGTTCATTCATTAACTGACTGAAAATATTTTCAATTAAGAAATATTTCGTATACTAAAATACTTTAAATCATTATTAACAATATTAATTACGTTAGCTTAGTAATATTTAATAATTGGCCTTTTTCTTCATTTTTAGAATATAACTTCACTAGACAAATGATTCAAATTGGTATGGTTTGGGTGTACTCTTATTAACTTATTAAGTGACTACGAAAATCTAAAAAATGCAATCCTTCCAACATTGCATTATTTACAAACCGTTTCTTGTCTTGAGTCGCCTCATCATCATCAAACTTAATTGTTGAAACATTCATCAATAGAAGAAAGTTAATTAATTACAAAAACTTTATGTTTTCTTATTCAAAAGTAAAGTGGATACTCGGCATTTAGTTTGAGACTTTGATATGAAAAGACCAAGTGGAGGTAGTCACGATAAAACCTTATAACTCCTGGAAGACAGAATAAAATGTACCTCAGAAATAAACTAAAATTTACAGTGTAATAACAAGGCTGTCTCTGACATACCTGTTAGGCATGGGCTCACCATCCCCAGAACCAGACGGGCAAAGCAGTGCAGAACCGAATCCTTCGCATCGCTACT